>JAIUCT010000020.1:4623864-4666874 GCA_021307375.1 Tetraneura akinire | reverse complement strand
ATGTACAATCTATGGAAATTATGTACAATCTATGGAAATTATGTACATTCTATGAAAATTATGTACATTCTATGGAAATTATTAAGTTTTGTTTTTGTTGTTGTTTTCCATATTTATTCGTAAACAGATTATGAAATTGGTTTAAAAATCCATTATACATAATAGGTATATTTTTCTATCATCTAAAAACTAAAAAAATAGGATGTTTATAGTTGTATATTTTTATAGTTCAATTACCTCGTGTTAGGTATCTATTTATAGATTTTTCTTATTTATTTATTATTTTGTCATACTTATCATAAGTTAATAGTACAAATTTACTATAATACGTATTAATTACTGTACAATTTAATGTCCTATAACTTAATATATAAAGTTAGAGAATTATAATCTAATTACGAGTTTTCCAGACCTATTAACAACATTTCTTACATTACCAAATACCAGTAACAGTAGCCAGTGCAGAAAGGTCATTTTCAAAGCTCAAATTAATTAAAAGCTACCTTAGAAATACTATGTCTCAAACACGTTTGAGTGGTCTCGCAATGATATCAATTGAAAATGAACGCGCCAAAAAGTTGAACGTGTCACTATTGATATAGTCATTTGCACAAGATCGTAGCAGAAACAATTATTTTTATTTAATTTGTAAAATAAATTTGTATATTATATTTATTGACTTCTTGTTTACTTAATACATTAATATCCTTTTTTAAAATTTCCAATATTAGTATTATACAACTATTCATTAGGGCTAATAAAAATTTTACCCGCGGGCCTCAAAGATTGTAGTTCCGCCACTGACATTAACCAATTGTGTAATTATTTAATGATACGGATAGTAAAACCTACCACCTAAAGTCCTAATGCACCGTTTCAAAACAACGTTAAATCTATTTGAATTTATAAATACACGTTTTGCAATTTAATTCATCAAATCGTGTAGATTTTTACTTTAACATACCTAATTCATAATATACATCGTAATTCTAGTATTTAATAAATAAATATATTATTTTCAAATATATGTTATAATATTATCTGTTATTACTTTTTACATCTTCTAATATATATTATAATACTAATACATATAATAGAAATATAATACGTACCTATAATATTATATAATGATATGAAATTTTCTCACCCGAAATGTAAATTATATATTATATATTATTATATAATGTATAATTTAAGGATTCGAGTAGTCGAATGACGCGTATTTATTTTTAAAATAACATACCTACCGATTTACCCTGCGGATTCACGTCTTTTAATTTTCCAAAACACAACACCCTCTCACGTTTCGTAAATGAATCAAAGAGTGTGTTATTAAATACACCGACGACGACCTGCATCAATTCCTCCGAGGACGTATCTTTTCATACACATAATATTATATATTGTATTTTTATATATCGTATCCGCCGCCACAACTGGCTATTTTTAAATTATATATTTCTCTGTCGACGTATACACGCCGCGGTTTCTATAGTTATCAGAATGAAATATAAAAAAAAATATACACACGGGTACGTATAGACAGTCCTACCCCCCTTGTGGTGTGTACTCGTATATCGTCCGTATGCCGCGAGCAGTATTTTTTAAGTATTTCGTCCACGCCCTTAACTTGATTTCATTCAATCTTCGAGTATTACGAAATAATACTATTTCGTTCAAATATCATTACCGGTCGTATATTTATTTCATTCATTAAAATTAAACTCCTTTAAAACTAAATTCCTCGTAAAATATAATATATATTATTATTATATTATATTTTTTCTTCCCCTCTCATTGTCGTGGACCAAATAACATCGTGAGATTATAGTGTACCGTATATTTTTTATCCGATCATTTGCGATCCAATATACTGTATTGAATTGATTAAATTTAAATTTTTTAGACGGTCTTTTTACGGACGCGAGATACGATAATATAATATTCAATTTTTTTTTTTTTTGTTATTATAATAATTCAACTTTTCAGAAAGTGAACTTCGTGATACAGCAGCAGTATATTCTTACTGTTTATCTTTATATATTATACTTATGCAAGTTACAAAATATCAATTATTCACATAATATTATAATACGGACGATTCTCTTAAGACTCGTAAGTGTGGACGGACTTGAATTCATATATGGTATCTTCGACAACGTCTCGTACATTATATATTTTTATAATTTAACATTTTTTTTTTTAAAAAAAACCCGATAATTTAATAGTATTTTTTATCAATATTTTTCCCGATTTTACACAAGTTAAACAAAATATTATACGATAAGTATACGTTTTTTATTTTAAAGATTTTAATCAATTTATTATGGCGCATAATGCGTATATTTTACTTTATTAATGTACGAAATGAATAAAATCTCAAAAAAATCACGTTGGTTACGTCGTTTTTGTAATATAGGTACTTATACGCTTAGATTATACACAAATTTATACGATTTTATGATAAAACGTATTATTGTTATTACGTAGCTAAGTATATAAAAAATATTTCAAGCTTTTAAAAACTATAAACAAAAAAAAAACCACCGTTTTTATATCTGTAAGTTTCAAACTCAAAATATATCCTGAGGAATTAAACCCTTCAGCCCTTACACTATCCAATTCAATACTCGTTACACAATCTCGTACAGTAATAATAAAAATGATTTAAGGCGTATACACGGAAACATATAGAAAACGATGTAATACACGAAAACACGCACTTTATATGTATTTTGTGATATTTTATATACGTTTATACGCGGTCGGGGGAGTCGCCTTTTATATTATATACTTATATTTTGTACGATGCGTGTTATTATATCAATAAACTAAAATTAAATGCTCGAAAAATATCACTGGAAAAAGATAATAATAATAAACAATATATAATAAGAAAAATAATGATGACGACAATATAACCGCAACTAACCCGTAGTTATGTAACATTATATAATATATTATTATCGTTATCATTATTATCATCGTCAGAAGTGCGTATATATGTGTTATGATACGATAATATTGTAACAAAGGAACGGAGAGGTGAAACAAAAATCACGACGTTTATTATTCAGGACACAATCGCAATTCGATATTTTTATTTTATCGACCACCGATAAAACGTCCGAATATGAAAAAAAAAAAAAAAATTAGAAAAAAAAAACAAATTATTTTTCCCCGTTATCAATCATCGACGACGGGTACACCTACGCAGGTATTATATTTAATACATTATTACGTACACAGGGGGTGGCAGGGTTGCGTTTTCAAAGCTTTTCGTTTGTGATCAATTTGTCGCGGTTGTACTAAAATAATATAATATTTTCCAAGCGCACACTCGGCATCAGGGTTAGCCAAACTTATTGTTCAAAGCGGTAAAGATAATGTAAAACGAATATATTATTTTATTTTTAATTTGGAAAATTGACAACGCAACAACGACCGTATTATTATATTTATTACACGACCAACTAACGAACGAGTACGATTTTTCGTTTTTTTTTTTCGATTTATATAAAATTTTTAACTATTATATTTACCGTAGATCGACGCCGTTTGGCCACCCCTAACGTATTATATTGTTATATAAAGCGACTTATAAGTATATTATGCATACAGCATGCCGGTTACTCGCATTGTCTTTCTCACCCCCGTCCGGTAACAAAAATATAATATAATAATAATAATATAAAAATATATTATACAGTCAATACAAGTATATCGTTTTTGTATTTTTTTTTTTTTTTTTAATAATATATCAATTGTTTTGGTCTGCAGAACCGTTAAAAGTAGTATTATATCCAATAACCCGTCATTATAAATACCTTATATACCCGTTTCTTTTTTCATGGTTTTCATTCACACGCCATCTGCCAAATCATTAATGCGCGCACGATGGGAAACTCGAAAACCGATCATTATAAAATTATTATTGTATACACATTATTATTATTATTATTATTATTTTATAATATTAATATAAAATATACGCTTTTTATAGAATATTATATAGTGATTAATTCCTATGATATCGAATAAAAATATCTGAAAAATAAATAATATACCATAAAAAAGTAAGCAATATAGCGTCTGGGAATAATATAAATTCTCTAGCTATCGCAAGAGAATTAAAGAATCTTTAAGTCATATAAAGTTAAAGGTCTACTTCAATAGTTATATGTGTAAGAGTAATCTCATGTATACATAGACGAAAGGTTGAAAATTCGAGTTACAATAAAAATTTAACTCGCACCGATATTTTTTCTAGTTTTCAAGACTTTACCTACCTAATGTTTGAGAAATCGTTATCACTTTCCGTATTTGCCAATCCATATCAGAATATATTCCGTATAATTTCTTAGCACCATTTTTACATAAAATTTAAAAATTATGCAAATCATTTCAGTCTTCAGTTAATTCTGCACTCGACATCGTCGAATCCGAACATAATATATTTAATATTTATTTATTTTCAGTATGTTTGAGACTTGAAGTATAATCAAATTTTATATTTTTCGATTCTTCGGATATTGCTCATATACTGATTTTGGTTGTAGTCCGCCATTGATTTTCTGGTTGTAGTTCAGGAAATGTATTCCTCAAATTTCAGAGTATATACGATTTTACTTGAAAACGAAAAAAATGTCTTTATATTATCTTTTATGACGTAAAAAAAAAAATAAATAAATAAAATGTGTTCCTATAACACAATAAACGTATGAATAAATTAAATAATAACTTAACCTCAATATATATTATTACGTATAATAATTTCCATATCATATAATAATTATTGTAATGTATCGTTATGCACTACGTGGCACACACACACACACACACACACACACACACATTACACACATATTCGCTAAACAATAATTGTTTGGCATAGGTAATATAATGACCACGACCACGGTAATAATTACCGCGTTAAATGTCGGAATGGTTTATACCTTATAGTGTTTTCGTGTGCGTATGATGAGTGGTTATATTATACTCGTATTATACTTATAAGCTGTTTGCACAATGCATCGCTCTGGTGCCGCATGTTTATACACACGATATAGTTATGAGTTTGTGACCAACAGCGAATATTGTTTTCATTACTATTATATAAATTTAATATTATTATAATGTCTTAAAAACGTGTAGGTACAAAACAAATACCTGGTTTACAGTATACAGATAATATTAAAAAAAAAATCTACTCTCCGCGTATAAATGAAATATAATAAAAATTTGCGTTTATCAATGTCATAATATTTCATAAAACGTATTTTTTCACCTTGATTTCCGATAAAATATTAAAATGTATATAATAACTCCGATTTATATACAATAACGTATAATAATAATTAATAAACTCTAAATATTGTGAAACCAGAACCATTGTTATGAACAATATCGTTTATATTATACCATTATCGGATGTATATAGAACGTCCGTTTATATTATTGCAACATAGATTCAATGTCATCAATCGAACATTATAAAATCATAACCATATAATATAATAATTTATTTTCGTGTTACGAAAAAGTAATCGGTAAAAAATAAACGTAATCCTCAGAATTTCTGTAACATTATTTTGATCACCCTGTATGTCTTTATATATATATATATATTCAAAAAATACGATTTTTATACTCAATCTCATAAGATTGTGTTATAAAGTATTATACGCACTTCGGCCATCAGCTGTAAATAGTTTTTTAATTTTAAAAACTTCAAATCTCAACCAACTACGATTATAACAATAGTCGTACCTATATACGTATTATTATTATGATTATATTTTAGTTCGGACTCGTAAGATTTAAAAATAATAAAAAATAATAATAATACAAATCGGAGAAAAAAGTCGCTTCTATTGTTCTTTGTACCATTAAACATTCATTTAATAACCACGTAACGTAACGTAATTTAATTTAATATATTTTATTATTATTATTATTATTATTATTCTTTCGTTTAAACGTATTTAATATAAACAGTTTCCTATATAACATTACTAAAGCGATCTTTGTTCCGGTCCGCCGCGCAAATTCGTTCACTTCACTTATAATTGGCCCCGCAACAGTTTTTCAAGACTTATAAAAACGGAATATCTAATGAAAACATTTAATGAACTCCCCAACACAACATAATATAATATTGTATATATAATAATAATAATAATATTATTATTATTATGATTATTATTATATTTTATAATATTATGTGTACCTAAATTATAATAGACGATAAAAATATAATAATAATCGTCGCATGAATTATTCATCGAGCGGTATAGGCAACAAACGGTGGTATAGAATAGAGGTAACCTCGGTAAGCATTAATATTTAATAGCATATAGTTATAACATAGTTTAGGTATAATAATGGTATAACATTTAGACGGACGCGTGTTTAATATTAAAATAAAACAATTATTTAAGAACTTATACGTTATAAGTATATTCCTTATATTGCATAAAGGGCGAAAATTTATATTTCATTTTAGTTTTTTGCAACTCTTATAACAGTGTTGTACCCAGAAATTTTGTAAGGAGGAGGTTTCAAAAATCATATTAAATATTATTAAATTAAATATGGTACTTACATTACTAATGAAAAAAAAATATGAACGCATAATCCGTATATTAAAAATAAACGTTCATTTTTACACTAGTTATAATTATTATTTCAATGGTGGGTCTGGACCCGAAATCATCCCTCTTGGGTACGTCTTCGATTTATAATATAATGTGAGTATATCTATATATATATATATATATATATATATATGTATGATAATGTGTTCTCGGGGGTGTAATTTCAGTAAAAAAGAGTGCGAATATAATTAAAATAATTTCAATTTTTTCCAATATACTCGTATAATATATAAATAAATTTGAATAAATTTGCTAATTTGAAAATTGAGAGACATTTACTATATATAGTGTGTATATATAGCAGGTTATTCTATAAAACTGTAAATATAATAGTCAAAAGTGGAAATCTCGCGGTTACTCGGAATACGGGTTTTAAAAAATAGTATCCGGTAAAAAGCGCGTTATCAAATTTATATAACTTTATAGTCATTATATGATAATTGATAATAATGTCCGTATACATAATATATAGTTTCGTATTTACGAATACGTGGCAAAAACGCGACGTTATATACATATATTACATATTTCAATATTTGATAATACCTAATATCCTGCCTTTTTTTTTTTTTCTTCGGATTGTGAATGAACCATCAGCACGAGAGAATAACAAACCTTAATGGTTATAACTTATAAATGTCTCGAAAACGTATGATTAAAACCGGGTTTGGTATTATTATTTTTTTCGATTACAATAATAAAAAAAAAAAAAACGAAAGACCAAAAAACCTAACCTATATGTAATAAACGTAGAGACGGTTTTTTATTTTTCTTATTTCTCTTCGTATATATTTATTATATATAATAAAAGTATATTTCACGGTTCGGATCCATCGTCATTGATAGCAATTATATTTAATATTATTATGTATCGTTCTGTGTAAACGCCCGTGGCCAAATCGTCGTATCGTGTGTGCTCGCGCGTAATTGGTGATTCGCGCGCGCGCGGTCGGTTGAATGGAAGTCCGTGGCCGTGCGTGCGTGCGTTCTCGACGCGTTCTCTATAATTTTGTCAATGAAACGCCAAAAAAAAAAAAATCATATTACGTTCCAAGAGGTATAACGACCTTTTTATTTTTTATTTTTTTACCCCGATTAAAAAAAAAAAAAAACGTTTTAATTCAAAGCCGCGTATGTATTTATATTTTTTTTTTTATTTCGCTCTCCCATTAAACGACCTGTTACGCGATCGATCGTATACAAGATCGTGTACAAGAGGCGAACGAGTAGGTGGATTCATAGTCTATTTCTTAATGATAATAATTATATACATATACGAGTACTTACCTGAGAATCGCACATCGTATATTATACCGTGGTCGATTTATATACGTTCGACTAGACCGCGGTATATACAAAACGCGTAGTACGCGTCTGTAAATATACCCCTTTATATTTTTCGAGAAAAGAAAACTATATACCTATACGTTTTTTGGCCAAAAACGTACCCTCGAGGGTCGTTCGAACACCTTGCAGCACACGCGAATATACGCGTGGTCCGCCCACTCGATGTTTAAATATACTGCTCTCGTACAGTAAAGGTATTATAATTATACATATTATTACATATATATATATATATATAGGTTAAATTACAAAACTTACAAACACGATATTACGTTACAACACGGCTCGTACAAAAATATTACACAATAAATAAAAATATACGATTTTAACTAGTTAAATATTATAATATTATATATAGTTATAAAATAAAAACACTTTTTCTATATGTCTTTATCGAATATTCGATTTTTATCTCGTTTATTCGTTTATAACGATTCATATTTGTGATAACCAATTTTTAAGTTTCAAATGCACACATTTATATCATAATATTTCTATTAAACTCGAATATAATTACAGCAACATATGCAGCCAAAGACGATGGAAATAGGGATAATCTAACTTAAAGCATCTTTAAACTTTGGACACGATAAGAAGCAGAATTATTATATAATATAATATTACTCGAATATTAAATAATTTTCTACTAGGTATTGGCTATTGGCTTGAAGTTGAAATTTTCATCGAATTAACCGAATAATTTTCAGTTCTATTTTCATATCAGTTAAAAACGGGAAAAAACTATAATTGTACTTATAATTATTATATAATCAAATAAATACTTATTTTCATATATAATATAAAATAGGTTTTTTTTTTAGTAATTCTTCAAATGAATAATATATTTATATTAATTTTTTTTTCCAACCGCTATAAAAAAATAATATTTTATTACTTTAAAACGCGATTTACTTTTTCCGAAATAAATTTAAATCGCCTCAAAAGCGTATGATTATTAAGCTGTATTTTATAAACATTATACTTTTTCGTGATAACAGTCAATTACACCTTTTTACGAGTAATGTTTATATATATATATACCTAGGTAAGTAATATTTATACCTAGGTATGTGTACGACAACGTGTACAACAACTCGAAAGTACGCGTTTGGACGTTGTAATTATACGTACTTAACTACACACGAAAAGAACAAACCAGGTACACACATTATTGTATAATAAAGTTTAACGTGGAATAATAAAAATGTGTGGACACGACAATAATAGAAAAATGGTATCTTAAAAAGCATGAAAAACAATATTATGAAAACTAAAGGGGCAAAATATCTAAAATAAATCGATTTATAAAATGTATATATTTATTTTCTAAATATAATATTATTATCGTTCTTATACCGCGTTTTTGTTTTTATCGCGTAAAAAGTAAGGTTAGTTAAAAGTAAGTTAAGAATATGGTCTAAACCGCGGTAAGAAATCCTAGAAATAAAAATATATTCGCGTTAAAAATATTTGATGTCTTCTATTATAATTTTTACGAATTAAAAATTCTACAAAACGTACTCCGTCCATTTCCAAATAAATCAATTTCGTCTATATAAATATATATAATATATAGAATATAATACTTATTATTACTAATTGTGGAAACGTCGAAAATCAAATGTCGTATATTATTAAATAATAAATTATATCGTATCGATTAAATTATAGACGTTTGTGTTCGAAAATAAAATAATTCAAAGAAAATAGGTACCTAAACATTTTTATAAATTGTTATAGTCGTAATATGACGTATGTAATTTAAATGCAAATTACTCGCTAAATGCGTGTTTAAATTTTATTGACAGATGGTAAATTCATAATATAATATGTTAATAATATTATAATATGTTTGGTTAATAGTTATACGAAAATATCTCATGACTAAAATGAATGTATATTATATTATCATAAAAAAGAAATACGTAATAAATAAAAATTAATATTAATTATGATTTGACAAGATAATAAAGTATATAATATAAACTGTAAAACGGTATACGATGTAGATAAATTTGATTAAAAACTATTCTAGTGTCATACGATACTCATACGGGAGACGTTAAGGAGAGATTAAATTAAGGATAAGTAATATAACGTCTCCTGCTGTTTAAAAATAAATATTTAATTTCGATTATAAATGTATATACGTTTATTCCTAAACTAAAAATTTGCGACGGATTAAGAAAAAAAAATTTTATAATGTAGGATAATTTATAAATTTTTAAATTTTTAACTAAAAAATATATATCGTTAGAAATTTTTTTTATTATTCGTATAGAAATATGCGCGTGACGTTGGAAATGAAGGCGCCAGATCGCGCTCGGGTACAATTGGTGGTTGGGTTAACCTATAACATTAAGGTTTAAACAACACGTGATAACATTCTATTTATAACGTACCTTTTACACTTCGGCTTAATCGGCAATCGGTGAATCGTATATTATAAACTGCGGGCACCGGTCAAACGGGTTTTGATGGTGATTTAAGAGATTTTACAAGAAATGAATAATTTAAAAATCGTATACACATAAAAATCCGAATTGTAGAATGTTATTTTATATTGTGTAATTCGTTCGTAAATTTACATTGCACGAGGTTTTTAAATATGGAAAAATAGAACACAATATTATAATCGTATCGATATTTATGAGTATTATATCACGATAAATGGGGAAATAAATACATTTTTAAAAAAAAGAACCGTAATACGGTTCGCGCGGGGTACAAAGGAAAAATTAAATGAAAAAAAAGGAAAAGGATAAGGGATAAGGAATAGGAAAAAAAAAACGTTTCCAATTTGCATGATGATTGTGCGCGGTCGAGTCTGAAATTTATGAACCTGCAGCCGCCGGTAATTGACCGGACACGCGTATATTATGTATATGTGGTTTTTTCATTTTTTATCGGGTATCATAATCTGAGCTAATTACTCGCCTCCCGCCCAAAACGGTCGACCAGCTGCCGCCGCCGCCGCAACAATAACACGACGTGTGTGTGAACGTCGTGTGTATTATTATAATAACGCAACCACGGTATAATATAATATTATAACCATAATATTATAATAACGTATATAACATGACGTTAAAAAACAGACGATATGTGCGTGTGTATTAAAATATACGAATATAACGAAAATATAGAAATAATAATAATAATATTATTATCGAAAACAATTTTATGCGTTCTCGGTGGTTTTATTTTTATACGTGTTATATGTATTGTGTATTCGATTCCGAGACGTTTAAACGACAAAAAATATAATATATAATATGTAAAAACGACTATAGTAATTATATGGATAAAAGCGGATTATTATAATTTATTATTAATAGTATTTTAGAATAAAAAAAAAAAAATTCAATTAATCCGAGTATAATTATTAGTAATTTTATAAACTTTATAATATACGTCTATCGAAGAAATTTCCTATAATCTTATGTTAAATTATTAAAAATATTATTAAAATATTATTTAAATTTACGTCAAGAAAAAATATAATATATATTATCTATTTAAAGACGAATTATATAAACCTATTATGGTATGTTTTCAATCGTAAAAAACCTTATAATTTAATATACTTAAATAAATGTATGGTTTTTTAACCGAGTTTACGAAGAAAATGACGTTCGTTAATTATTATTTTAAACCTGCAATTAAAAAAAAAATGTTTCGTTTTAACATTCCGCATACAAAACGCGTTTTATTAATACTAATTATTATACTCCTAAGTCGTAATAACTGAAGGTCTTATATTATGGTAGAACTCGTCGTTAAATTCGATTAATTACGCGTATTATCATAAGTCTTATATAATAGATTTTGTAAAGTGGATTATATTGTTTTTCGGTCAATTAATATCAATAATTCCGTATACGAAAATATTGTTTTGTTTTAATAATATCTATCAATCGCGTGCAATAATATGACGTTATAAATAGACGTTATATTATATGATATTATACAAATAACGATATGTTATTATGTAGTGTTACGCGACTCACGTTTACATAATATAAATTAAAACGTATAATATGTTTAACGTAAGAATAATGAATATAAGGTTAAAAATCACGCACTCGGATTTTTAATAATATAAAAAAAAAGATTTCCCACTAAATACATTGTATTATATATCGATACGAAATACGTATATTATAATAATATCGTGTATACAAAAACCGTATTATAATACCATTATTAGTATTGTTATTTTTTTATTTTTATTCGTTAAACATAAAAAATAAAAATAAAAACAAAAAAATCCCGTTGATTTCTCCATTATATACACGTCGAAAACAATGGCGCCATATGCATTATTACGAATAAATAGTATACGAGTATGAGCAGAGTGCCTTGTATATTAATAATAATTATTACATATTATTATTATTATTATTATTATTATTATTATTATTATTATTATTATTATTATTTCGTACGATATTATTAAACAAGACCGCGATTGTCTTATGGATATGGGCACAGAAAAGTCCGCGAACGGTGTCCTCGGGTGCGATTATTATACAAAATATGGATGACGAATATCAATTTATAATATAATTAAATACGCGTGTTTAAAAATATACGAACAAAACACTTTTTTTTTTTTTTAATACAGTTAATTAATGCTTACAAGTAATTAATAAAATATTATATTATATGTATCCATCATTCAAATTTAATTTGTCAGGTATAAGTACCTGTATATTACAAATCTAATATTCTAAAAGTCTGAAATTTATTATAATATAAAAGATCTAAACGCATCAATTTGCTTGAATTTATCCAAGAAATATTAAAAAAAAACGCGTATAGTAATATAATATAGAGTATATTATACGGTTCGGTATATATCTAATTAAAAATGAAGACGCCGAGACGGGCAGAATAGTGTTACCGTGTACAAAAATTCGGTATTTAAGTTTAAAATATTTTTATTTTATACTTATACATAATTCTATAGTAGATATATTATTATTTAATATAAAAATATAACCAGAGATTATGTTTGAAATTGAATTTTATCCTAAAATAATATTATAATTTAAGTAGAATAAGAATTATTGGTACCTATAAGAGATATTATAATTATAGGAATTATAGTTACTATAAAATTCCACGTTTTGGTCTTTTAGATTCTGAGCGAAGCGAAGAATGTATTGGTTTTACAATGATGTGTGATTATTTTTTGTTTTTTTTTTTTTTTTTTTTTTTTATGTCTGTGTACAAAAATACTACCCGAAATAATGCTCCGATTTTCACGAATAGGGTATGTTTCCGGTAGCAAAGTGGACGTAGTTGGTACTTTACTTAGGTCATTTTTTGAATTTCTCAAAATTGACGCTATGCGGTAGAAAAAACGGCGAAAAAATGACGAAAAAACTGCATTTTTCGCGAAAAATGAAATTTCGACGAATTCAATTTCTATATTTCACGATAACTCAGGCAATTTTTAAGATAGAGACCTGAAATTTTTTTTGGATGTTCACATAGCTACTATATATATGTGGTATAATTTTGGAACCGTTACATTAATTTTTTTCCAAAATATAGGACTTTGAATATTTCGTAAAATTCACGTTTTTACGTATATAATGTGTGATAAAATTGTCAATTTTGGGTATTTTAGTCTGAAAATTTTACTGAAGTATACTTACATATTACTTAACATCATACTAAAATATTAGAAAAATCCATTGTCAAAATTTTTTTTTATAGCCGTTTTAAGTTGATATTTTTAGGAAAACGAAAATTTTAGAATCCATACATATAAATAAATATTCTGAAAACACTTTTACTACCCGAAATAATGCTTCGATTTTCACGAATAGCGAGTTTCAGATGTAAAAGTGGATGTAGATGGTACTTTATTTAGGTCATTTTTCGAATTTCTCAAAATTGACTTTAAGCGGTAGAAAAAACTTCGAAAAAATGACGAAAAAACGGCATTTTTAACGAAAAATGAAATTTTAACGAATTCAATTTCTATATTTCACGATAACTCGGGCAATTTTTAAGTTAGAGACTTGAAAATTTTTTTGGGTGTTCACATAGCTATTATATATATGTGGTAAAATTTGGGAACCGTTTTTTAAATTTTTTTACTAAATATAGGACTTCGAATATTTCGTAAATTTATCGTTTTTACGTATATAATGTTTGATAAAATTGGTAATTTTTGGTATTAGGGTCTGAAAATTTTACTGAAGTATACTTACATATTACTTAACATCATACTAAAATATTAGAAAAATCCCTAATCTCAATTTTTTTTTATAGCTGTTTTAAATTGATATTTTTAGTTCAAACGAAAATTATAATCTGACTGAACTTCGCTCAGAATCGTTTTTTCGAATGCAATGGTTTATCATTGCATTCAAATTCTAAGTAAAATTAAACGCTATGATCCGCACACCTGTATCCTGTGCGGCAGGAGTATCAGTTCATCTTTTTTTTTTACTTTTGATGGTTTCTCACGATATTATATTATGGTATGTATATATAGTTTTAATATATGTCAATTCTTTCCTCTATATAATATTTAATTCTTATCACTCATCAGCTTCTGGAATATAAGATTATGTTATGCGAATAGGACAAATGCATTGAAGTAAAATTGATATTATATTTTATTTATTTTATCAAATTTTTACAAAATTTCTGTTATATGACAACAATAAACGAACGAAAAAAAAAACATTATTCAAAATTATTTTTTTTTATCTCGGAGACAATAACAATATAACAGTATAATGGCGGTTAATCTCGCTTATAATACGCAATATATTATTATTTTACACTTTTCCAGAGTAAGATATTGACTTTCAAACGAGTATATTCGTTTTGTTTGGACTAGAGGCACATGCCATTTTTTTTCCTAGCTTCTCCTTCTGTTTTTACGTAATTACTAATTACAAATATAAATAATTAGTATAATAATATATACCTGTATTATAATAGCACGTACGTATTTGTAGAGACGTTTGTGTACCTTTCATTATCGCTTTCGGTGAATATAACAGAGGAGTAAAAAAATACATATTAAAACAAAACAACATAAAACGAATACTACAATACACAGAGAAATAAAAGGGGAAAAAAATGTCTTTTGTTCGTACCATAACAACAATGTAATATTATAAAATATATTCAATTATTATTTATTAATTATTATTACGTAATATATTTTGTATTATTATCCGGGTGCGCACGAGCAGTAGGCACACGCCTGACGACCGATCTCTTGTATATATTTATAAAACATATAACTAACATATAAGCGTCCGACTATATTCTTACATTTTATACGGTTATTAAAAAATTGTTTTTTTTTTCTTCCCTCGGGTAGGTAATATAATAAAATATAATATATTATAAACTATCGTGTTTCTTGTAGGCAAAAAAAAAAAAAAAAAAAAATTAATAATACAGGACATAATAATAAACGCTCGGACACATTGTTTATAATATAATAATATATAAAAGGAAATGATTGGATTTCGTATAATTATTACTAGGTACCACGAGTACACGATATATTGATATCTATTATATTATATTATTTATTATATGTTTTTAAATATTACACACGATAACGTCCCGGCGTGCCGTCCATTGTTTATAATATAATATTATTTTATTAATAGAATAAAATATAATATCCAAACACGTGCCCCTGCGAGTCGTATAACGGTCGTTTACGTATAATATTATACATCATACGTCCATCGTATTATTTGCATATAATATTAATATAATTATTATTAACACTTGCGATACATATATTATCTATTCGTGATGTTAAGTTAGGTTAGGTTATCGTGTACAGTAATATTATTATATATCCCAAGTTCCGACTCCTGCCTGTATTTATTTATAAGTTTGATTTTTCACAATATAACATATAGAGGTAGTCGATAAACGGATTATATTTTATAATATAGTAAAATTATTCGATTATCACTTTACGATATTATTGTACACGAAAAATTATACATAATATATTATAATTAGGGCTCGGAAGTTGATGACCTAATAAACATCAAAAAGTGACCTAAAAAAAATACAAATATCTTTTTTGAATTTATAAAAAAATTAAAATTTTTTTTTAAAAAATATTTTACTATATAATTATATTATATACATTTTTATCCAAACTTACGAATTGCTCAACAAATAATATGTCTATAATATAAAATCTGATTGGTACTAATATTAGTCCGTGGTAATTTCTAAGTTTTAAGTTATCGGCATAATGGTCGACAAGAAACGATAAGAATTGTGAACTAGTGTGAAATAAGTGAAAACTACTAAAAATGTCAAAAAAAAAATATAATTATGCACATATAACCAGGTATTTAATATAAAATTGAGCACTTGTTATTATATTTTTTAAATTATTTTAATAAAAACCAGAATCACAAAAATTGATACTATTAGCCAATTTAGCCATAGATGAGTGCTGAAGATGATAACCTAGTTGTAAAAATACGTATTTACGCTAACATAATATCAATTTTTGTGATTTGTGATTCCAATTTGTTGATATTTAAATATAATCCAATAAGCAATCAACAGGCGTTTAAGTACAATAATTAATGAGTATTTGTAACAATGGTCGAATAACCCAAAATCGATAAATTTTGATATTTATATGTGACATCCCAGAACTCAATAATATTTGAATTAGATAGGTTCGTACATATTTGTGCTGTATTATTGATACGAAACAAAACAAACGCATCGTATTGTCTTAATATGATTTAATATTACACTTTGGTATGACGCTTTATGTTTTATATTATTTTATTACATTATGTACGCTATACAATATTCACTTTCTAATGTTATTTCGAAACGCATAAAACTAAAACAGTAGGCAGGACGTCATAAAAATAATATAAATTATAATAAAATATTTCATTATTCTTTTTTACATTACACCTACCAGTCTATATTATACAGAGTGATCGGAGTATATTGTGTTACAAATATAAAGGAGAATCGTTGAAAACGTATATATGTATAGGTAATTCCCAACAATTTTGTATAACAAGAGTTTTCGATCATTCTGTGTATTCGCATTATGTATATAATAATGTAATATTTTAATTATTTCACGAAATTAGGACTGTTTCATAATATGTAACCAAGTAGTTTTCTAAATGGTTGATTATAAGTATAATAATTCCATGTGAAATATAATTTTTTATCACATTATTTTATAATCATAATAATATAATTATTCGTGTTGAAATGTTTATTTTAATTTTAAAATTGAAACATATCATATCATATATTAATTTCGTAAACAATGTAATAATAGGTGATTGCAATATTATACAGATTTCGACCAAACGGATGATCCGTAAATATTTTGTAATTTATAACATTATATGCGATATAAGGTACCTAATAATGATTTTAAATTTCGATAACGTGATCGTCGTGTGATTTTAACGACTTTCCACATTCGACTGTAATACGCGTATGTATATAATATAGTCCCGCAATTAATTTTAATCTCGTTTTAGGATAGAGTTATCGAAATAATATTATACATATTACATTATATAAATAGCGAAAAAATACGTATCAAATAATCGGTTATAAACTCGTGAGAATAATATATGCATATATATAATATAAATGATATTTCGTGGGTAAAATGTTTCGGTATAGCGTGCAAAAAAAACTAACAAATAAAATATTATATGTAATAATCCCAAAATATATCATTATTATTATTATATCATAATATTTTGACGTAACGTTTGTTATAATAATATTTTCAAGTCCGTTTTACGTATATACATAATGTAAATATGAGGTTTGTCGTGGAAACGCTTCTAATATTTAATCTATCTATAAAACGTTATCAATAAAACGTTATAAAATATGATAACACGCGTATATTGGAATACTTATAAAGTGTACCTATATAATCGTATTAATGTATTAAACGCGGGTAGAGGGGAAACTTGTATATTATTATTATACCTATTTTATACCGTCCGCCGGCCAACGGAATTATTATATTTGTGATATTATATTTTCGTAATGATAAGCGCGTACGATTTTTATCTAAATTTGGATTTGTGTGTGTGTGTCCACTTTTGCGGAACAATATCGCGTGTTTTGAGACTACCGGACACAAACGAAACGAACGAAATATTATTACGACAGGACGTGCGGACGGGTCTCTCGGTAAATGCGGCTCCTGTTGTGCGTTGCGGTTTCGACGGCTCACGCGACGTTTAAAAAAAAAAAAACAAAAAACAATAGGTAACATACAAAAAAAAAAAAAAATTGTTTAAATATAATTTATTATTCCAAAATGGCGAGGATTCGACTTCCAGACAGTACTCTTAACAACGCGTAAACCATAATATATGATGTATATAATAAAATATTAATTAATAATTATATTATTATTACGTCTTATATGGAGACTTTAACGAGAGTTTTATATTTTATTTGCCTAACCAAATAACGTAATAATAACGTCTATTATCTATACGAACGAGTACAAAATCGTAATAATTACTACCTGCTAAAGCATTAATTTAATTAATTAGTTTTGATGTAATATAGATGCGAGTATATACGCCATGTCGTACATAATATTATATAGGTATTTATAATATATACGGTCTATTTCGGAATTTACGTAAAATTATGTATATTATACACCGTGTTACGTAATAAATATGTTGAAAAACAATCGTTTTAAACTGTTATTAAAACGAATTTTTTTTTTTTAACATAAATACCTACGTATACTATCGCGATAGGGGAATTAGAGGCATAAAAATCAACGAATTGTAATATAAATCCTCGTCAACTATATAATTTTTATTATTATATTATATTACGTACAAACGTTATACCACGCGTGTTAAGTAAATATTATATACTTATATACTTATATACTTATTTAAAGTACTTATTTTAAGTTCGATTAAATGTATTTTTGATGGTGTAAACACGACGATAAAATTGTTTATTGTATATATTGTATATTGTTTATATTACAATATGTATGAAGTCGTATCGATAAAGAAGATAAATGATTATGTTATCAACGTTCTTCTCTTTAAATTTTATACGTGATAAATAAAAAAATAATATTTTTTTCAGTATCGTAAATTTTTTTCGAAAAATATATTTATAAAATTATACATTTATTGTAAAATAAAGTAGGTATATAATATAGGCAACGAGAAAAAGGTGAAAAAAAAAAATTATATTATTTATGGGGAATTTTGTATAATATTCTGATTTTGTTAATTGGTGAATTCGTAAAAAAACGTGCACGCGATTTTTTGTTATAACAATTAATGTTTCGTACCTATATGTGTACCTACAATGTATATAATAATATGATAAAAAAAAAGGCGTTCATTGCCAATGATATAATAACGTACCGCACGTACGAGTATACCTAGGTATAGTTTTATATTATCAACCTGGTCAGTGATTATACTGTGTGAAATTGTGAAATCGTTGGTATTTATTATTATTATTATTATTATTATTACCGTTTTTTATTTTTTTTTATTTCATTTTTGTTTGTGTACTTTTGCTAAAAGAATCGTTAAGCGTCGAATTCGGCGGAGGCGCTAAAATATAATAATATGTACTAGGTATATAATATGTATACCTAGGTATATATATATATTTTTTTTTTTTTTTTTTTTTTTGGAACATTACGATCGCGGACTGTGGTCACAACTGTCTCATTATGTCCGCTAATTACCGCAGTTCGTCTAATTTTACCCGCACTTAACGACGATTTCGTATATCCGGTCGTCAAAACCTGTCCAGGTCCGACATAATACGTATAATAAACCATATAATATAATATCTACGCGAGGGTCGTTGGTAATTTTTTATGCTTTTTTATTTATGTTTTTTTTTTTTTTTTTTTTTTTTTTTTATCATATTATTATCATTTCTCCGCGTGTACCCAAAACACTTTTTTATATTATTATTATAATATAATAATAAAGAGAGAGAAACGCATAAAACGATATTATATTGTTATATAAAATCATTGCTGCCAACGAATATCATAAAAGATTATATACAGGTATATACCGTATACACGGTTTATGGTCGGGTAATTGCACGCCAAACTGTCATTTTCGTTTTTTTACCCTTCGACGAACATACTTATACAACAACAATAATAATAACATAAATATCGTCCGGGTGTACACGTTCATCCGCTTTTATTTCGCGACAGTTCTACAACAATAATATAATAATTTTATAATTTTTCCGAACGCTACATTATTCTTATTATTATTATTATTATTATTATTATTATTATTATTATTATTATTATTATTATTATTATTATTATTATTATTATTATTAAGGTTAGATTTGTATAATTTTACGTTATTACACTACTTTCATGGTATAATTTGTCGTTGTAGCCATGATGTTCAATGCTCGACTGTGTTAAACATTATGCAGATACAAGAAAAATATTCATCTAAAAGTAGAAACGCGATTTTTCCTCTTAACTTCGAACACGCGCATTTCTCAATTTCTAATTAAAAGGAAATTTTCAAACAAAATTGTATTATATCTCATCGATAACGGATAATATTTTTCTACTGAAATTTTAATTTTTTTTTTTTTACGAATATTTATGTATTTTAATGAGTTTCAAATTTTATTAGGACAAGAATACGATTAGTATTAATTGATAATTATGTTTGTAATTTATTCAAATATTAACAAAATTTTCAGACCGTATATAAGTACTCAGAATTTTTAGTTTTATCAAACATTATAGTGTACATAATATAATAATATATAAATGTCCAATTAATTTTTCCCAGTTCCTAAGTTCAATATATTGCCCGAGTCATGAATATCGAATAATTGATTTCGTTAACATTTCAGTACGCCGAATTTTCGTACTTTTTTTGGTAATTTTTCCTGCCTCGTGAGTTCAATTTTGAGAAATTCGAAAAATTACTTATATATAAAATACCAACTATATACCTACACCAGAATCATATTATGCTAAAAATCGGAACGTTGTTCTGATTGAAAAATACATCATTTCCTTTGCTTAGAATATATAAAAATGTAAAAATAACATCGACATTTTTATTTATTTATTTTTTTAAATCAATTATAAAAATAAAAAAAACAATTAAATTAAGGTGAAATTAAAACATAATCTGTAGAAATTTGTCGACGACTATAATAATTCTATTATACTATGTCAATGTATACCTATATATAATATAACAGCTGAGAGACCGAGACAAATATTATGTTGATAATAATAATAACAACAAAAACGAAATAAAAATAATAATATGAAATTAATATTCGTATTATATATACCTATACCCATATTTTATGAAACGAGAAAAAAAATTCATTTTAGAAACGGTAACGTCAAAATAATTATGATTACGGTTTATTGAATTAATTTTTTTTTTTTGTACTTCACAAACGTTATACGCGTAGGTATATAGCGTTCTATTATAATAATAATATTTCTGAGAACTATTTTTTTATGATTTTAAATAAAACTATGAGGTCCGTTTACGACTTTATAGTCAAGTTAATTTACGTTCGAAGGCGCATTGTATATTATATATTTTATTCTTAATGTCCACGTTTTGAAATCTCGAGTTTAAAGCTCGGACGATGACTATATCTAATTGTCCAGAAGCAATTCATCTTAACCTTAATCACTATGGACATTAACGCGATTGTTTTACTCGGAGAACTACGTATAGGAATGCGTCCTTTAATTGAGGATGTGTATAACGGTGGCTGTCTCTTCGCTGCGGACATTCTGATAAGCACGAGTCAAACGTATATTCGTATATAATATATATATAAATGACAGATATAAAAAATGAATGAATGAACGAGCTTAGCCGAGTGTACCTACTAACTATTTTACGAGTGTGCCAGAAGACAACACGTGTTACCATACTGGTAAGTGTGGTTAATTACATATTATATATAGCGGTAACTCGAACAACATCGGCGATAGTGTGTAAAATATTAATTTTTTTTTTTTTTTTTTTTTATCAATGATCATCTCGTTATAATCATTAACGATCCACCATATAACATATATTTTATAGGTAACCGAACAAAAATTCAAATTCCAGCTGGTACAACATAATATATATTAACTATTATAATATTATTATACAAAAAATAATTATATATATATATTATTAATAATATTATATTTATACGTAAATTGTGTTAATTTAGTATACGTTTGGATTTTGGATATTTAAATAATTGTACAAAAATATTATAATTTATAATATATATTGTATAGTATACTATACAATGTTATTTGATTCGTTGACGATAATATTATTAATATTAGATAAAAAGAAAACTATTAAATTATAGTCTTATAAATTTTTGTAAAATTTAATTTAAAATTTCTATATTTACTGAAAATCAAATGTTTTCAGTAAATAATATAATAATAGTATTATATTATGTTCTCCTTTCTCTTTCGGCTTTCAGCTTTCTGCCAGTATATACCCGAAGTAATAGCTGTAATTAAGAGGGATGTGTAATTGTTAAAACAATAATGATAAATTATTGCGGTAGTATCCTGAAAAATGTTCTATACATTTCGAGACTAAAAATAATAATAATTATTATAAAAAAATTAGTAAAATATTTTTCATAAAAAAGTGAAAAAAAAAATAAAATAAAAAATATTTGAGTTCAAATTAAAAAAATATCCGTAAATAGTATTTTTGTTCGATAACAGGATGAAGTCATTCGTTTTGATTGCGCTTTAAAATAATAATAACACAACAATAATTTAGTATATATACCCATTGTATGCAAAACAGGTATTTTACAGTTAACAGTTTTCAAACCGTGGCGTATAGCGATTAAAGTAATATAATTTTTTTTTAAAAAATCAGTAATCGCGTTTTGGATTAACTATTATGCTCATAAAATTTAAAATTCAAACAATTGTATTTATTTGAATACGAACTAGACGCTAGAGCAATTAAAAAAGAATATATTATACCCTTCAATGATTTTAAATAATTACGTTTTTCGGCGTTTATTTCCTCGCGTTGCCGTCGGGCTTCTCGTATACCTATAAATATTATTATTATTATTATAATTTTATTAATTTACATTATAATTATGTTAAACTCCGACAAACAGTATAATATATGCAAATGATTCGGTGCTTAATTAATCGTTTTCATTTATGTTATTTAATTTATTTATCCATACTCCGAACGGGTCTGTAAAAAAAAAACAAAATAAAAATTACATCCCTTAGTCAAATATTACGCGCATATGTGTATAGTTATAATATTTTATATACGTATATATACAGAGCGTTCAAAAACTGTGGACATTCGAATAATATTTAAAATCCCTTCGGGGAAATTTAATTTTAGCAAAGGTATTTATAAATATATCGACCGTTTAAAGTCATCATAAATTAATAACATATATAATATATTGTTTTCCTTTTTGGAATTTTTTTATTAAATTTTATTCGTTTTATTTTAATTTATTATACATTTTTCATAAATTTATCTATATATTTTTCCATCTATATAGTTTATTAGACTTAATTCTTCTTCTGGCAATATTACACTCTCTAAGAGTTTTTACCGCCATCACTACACCTCGACACTTGTTTCTATCCTGAATTATCTCTCTCCAGTCCTCAACTCCCAGGGATTTTAGGTCCTATATAGACTTAATTATTGTATACTTTATTTATAACTTATAAGGTACGTTTTATCTCTCGTCTATTTTATCTATATGTAATATGTATATATATATATTTTTTATTTGATGTTTTTTAATTAACGCGTATTTGTCAACAATCAAGACTTTTTATTTTCCTTTAGTTTTATTATTTCATGTTCTATATTTTTTAAACATTCTGTATACGAGTATACACAGCCGGTGGCCTACTAATTAAATCCGACATTTAATGACCATTGCTGAATAATATTCTCATAATAAAAAAGTAACAGCAACTGACGCATAGTATAATTGACCGTTTCTACACTGGCCCTCCTATTATGCTGTTTTATAAATAGTTGTTTTTTTTTTTTTAATTTTTGTTTTTTGTTTTTTTTTTTTTACGACATGTGTTTCACAATAAATTGTACAAAAATACGTATACACACAGACCATGTAGCAGTATAATGTATAAGATTACATTACTATTTATATTATTTTGATAATATATTTTAGGCGAGTAGCTGACCGAAAATATGTATAAAATTTGCAATCATGTCAAAAATCTAACATTTACTTACAAACGCGATGAAAAGTGAAAAGCAGTAAAAAAAGTTAAAAGTTAAATTTATGTCACGTACTCAAAATTACCACGACCATACTAGTTTTTTTACAATATTGTGTTTTTAATGTTATTTCATATATTATTAGGTATACATTTTTTATTCTAGTTTAAGTTTTAACTTGAGATTTTAACGTGTTTTATCATCATCTATTCATTTTTAATATGACTTTTTATAAATTTGTTAATATTTTTGAATTTTAACTAACAATAAATATGAAATTATTTTTTAAAATATCAATATGAAAATGTGTTTAAATTCAGTGTTATATAATATGGTTATTGTATTATATAAAATAATCAATAATGTTTATCTCGATTATTATTAATTTTTATGCGTTTTACAATTTTTAATATCAAATATATTAGTAATTGATAATAAATTTTACAATGTAAAGTATTAATAAATAGTAAAAAAATGTCTTTAGTTACGAGTTTAATAATCGTATCATAGTTCTAATTTGTTGACGATTTCAAGTGAATTTATGATTATTACTATATATAGGTACGTATAAATAACTGTATAATATCAATCGAGGTCGTTATTCACCTGTCTCAACTTCTGCATCAGGTGTTACTTAAAAACAACACCTGCATTTTATTTTTTATGATTCTGCACTTGATTTGGATTGGTTTATTTTTTTTTAATATAATAGATATTTTAATATTTAACAAATCATATTTCTATATAAATGTCATTAGAAATGAAAATCTATAGTAATTATTCAAGAATATATTTGATTACATAATATAAAAATGACTAAATTGATAAATATACTTTGTATGTCATTTATGCATTCTTTATTATATTATTTACTTTGAAATTTTGAATTTAGGTTCATGTACTTGTAATTTGTAATATTATATGCGTATATGCGTTTTATGATAACAATATTTATTTATTTAATAATGTGCAGATTGTATAAATATAAGATAATTTAAATGGAATAAATATATTATAGGTACCTACCTACCTACTCGTAATGTAATAAATTGTAAGAATGCAAAATCAATAATGAAAAAATTATAATAATAACTATAGAAATGAAAAAAACAAAGTATAAAACGATATTAAAGGATGTAATGTAATTATGTGTAATCATGACAATAATTCTTTCACGCTCTAATGATTTAGCATGCGTTTATTTAGTTAGGTATAATTACAAGTTAATTTGTCTAAAAAACTGACTTTCGTTTTCACGATAAGAACTAATAAATAACGTAATATTTCAACTCCAGCGGTTTCAAATGAAATAACTGACAAACGTTTAGAAATTATAACATTGGAGTAATTGTATATCCATTGTTTAATGAATTCAATAATATCAATTTGAAGTCCGTATAATATTTAGATTTATTTAAATTAAGTTGAAAGAATCGTGCAAATATAGAAGTTAAATTTGATGATTTGAAACAATATTTTGAATGTTAAGTACAAGTACATACTTATCAAATATTTTTAAATTTAAATAAAAATTTTAAATAATTAAAGTATAATAATACAAATTGTTTACGAAGAATAGAAAGTTTAGTGATTAGGAACATACTAAAAAAATCTCAAAATGACCAAATGAGTCATAGAACGAACTGTTTTTATTTCTTTGTCTCATTAAAGTAGTCGATGTAAATTTCTAAATAAATTTATTATATTATAATTTTTGTTTTTATTTTCATAATAATCAACATTGAAATGTTCAAGTCATTTATATTTTAAGAATAAATTTTGTAAAAAACAACCAGAATGGACAAGAATAGATTCTTATGAACAGTATAATTTCGTTAAATTAATTATACTAACTTAATTTTATTATGTATATATTTATTACATGTTTATAATTATGAATTGCCATCATTGGACTGAAAATGTCGTGAACATGGTCAATGTTTTGTGTTAAAATTATGTAGTGAAATATTGTTAAAAAAAAAAAAAAACGTCTTTTGTGTTCAAATTTTCATCGTTGGCCGGTCTCGCCAAGTTTTTCCACCCTAATTAACTTTTTTTCTAAAATTTGATCTTTTCAATTTATTTATGTATATGTTACGGGCAAATCCCGAAACTAGGTCACTTCGCGATGTGCCCGGGCAAATCGCGAAGTGACCGGTCAAATCGCGATTTGCCCAATTGGTTCTCGGGCAAATTCCGAAAATTTCCTAATAAATTAATGTATATTCAATTACAATAGAAAATAAATAACAGGCAGGTAATAAAAAATAAAATATCACCATTATTCATGCTACTCAAACGTAAAAAACCCAATTAAAACACACTTAATTAATAAGGATAGTTCAGATAGTTTGTTAATATAGTTAGTCTTTGTAAACCGTTGTAACTGACAACAAGTATTTTTTAATATGTAGAATAAAGAGGAGACAAACATTAATCCAGAAGTATAAAATTATCGTTACAGTAGTAAAGAAAAAATGGGATTAATACGTGACAGATGGGATTTGCCCGAGAACCAATTGGGCAAATCGCGATTTGACCGGTCACTTCGCGATTTGCCCGGGCACATCGCGAAGTGACCGAGTTTCGGGATTTGCCCGTAACATATATAATATAGGTACAAGTCACATTGTTCATTATTATAAATTTTTATTTTTTCGAGTACTTAAAACCAACATATAAAAAAACGTGTTAAAATTATGTAGTGAAATAATGTTAAAAAAAAAAAAAAAAAACGTCTTTTGTGTTCAAATTTCCATCGTTGGTCGGTCAAAGACAATAATTATTGTAGTCAAAGTTAATAGATGATGGTATATAAATATATATATTATTTTCATTATCGCAATTGGAGTTACATAACTTATCGAATTAAATCATTGTTGTTTCTATTTATATTATTTAAATGATAACACGCTGTTACAAAATTTTCCTATAATTAATATATTATTGTAATCCATATATTTTTAGTCAACCCGTAGAAACTTTACGGCGATTACACCTGCAATATATTAACGCGTAATAATGATAATATTCTAATATGTAACGTTTTATTGCAATAAGACGATAATTGAACGAAATTATAATATAATATATCGATTTTTTTTTTTTTTTGATTTTTCGTTACGGTCGATTAGCATAAAATTGTGATTTATTTGCCGAGAGAAAACCGAGCAAATCGAATATAATAACAAGCGTCAAAAACGTTCACCTCCAATCTATTTCCATTTTCCATACGTATAATAGTTATATTATATATAGTCTCGTTGACCACGGGGCAGTATATTATTCAAGTCTATATATGTATGTTAATTATATAAAAAAAAAACTAGGATACATAATATTAAATTAAACGTTGCACTGGACCATTACACTATTGACTTGCTCGAAGCATATTATTATTATTCTAAATTTAATCGGTAATTTTCTGATTAAACAATCACCCGACACCTGCTGCAGCAGTAGTGACATTGACCGTTATTTGTACATAGTATATGCAAATAAGTATACGAACAAATTTTATAGGTAATATTTATTATTACGGTATAAGAAAAATATACACGTAGCATTTATTATATAAGTAGAAAATTTTAAATTTTTTACAACAACGATCAAAATTACCTAAACTAATCGTGGGGTACGCGTACCACAGTTTGAGAATCCCTGTATTAAATTATATGTTTCGTTGATTGCAAGTTAGGTTAGGTTAGGTTTTTTTTTATTCAACTCGCGTCTCACGACAAATTATTACATTTCTCTTAAATTTTAATTTTAATTTCAAGGTTTAATAAAGATTTTAACTTATCGTTTTATTTTTCTTCGGACGTTATGAAATAAACGGCGCAATAAGAGCAAAAATCATAACAATTTTCGGTAATAAAATCGTGACGTATGAATGCCCACCAATGTACAGTGTGTGTGTAATAATGTGTAATAAATTCCGATTCTATAATATACTTTATAGACTATTTATACAGTTTTAAAGTATGATATTACGCTTTAATTATTTATTTTTATGTAACAAAAAAAAAAAAATATGTAATAATAATACTTACTTAAAATCGTATATATTATTATAATAATTCATTATTACACCGTCTGGTGATTGTCTCGCACTATCTCTCGGCGCGCGCGTAAATTCGAACGGGGTTAATCGACTTTATACGTTTATGTCGGTGCACCGGTTCAGTGTCAATCGCGATATTCCCGTTTACGTTCTTTAACCCGTTTATTATAATCACGACTATAATAATACACGTTATGATTGATTCTATTAAATAAAATAATAATAATAATAATAATAATAATAATAATAATATTATATTATACCTTGGTTCGTTTTAATTCCGTCAAACGAATAATAATTATTATAATTATTATTATATACGAGTTATGTTGTTATTGCTGCGATCTTTGGCATCGATGATAAACGTATAGTTATAGAGGGAGGCAGAGATTTAAACAGTATGCGATTTAAATGGAATTTACGATTTCATTTACTGTGATTT
Source organism: Tetraneura akinire (assembly GCA_021307375.1). NCBI lineage: Eukaryota > Metazoa > Arthropoda > Insecta > Hemiptera > Aphididae > Tetraneura > Tetraneura akinire. The sequence continues at coordinate 4,638,053 of JAIUCT010000020.1, read as the reverse complement.
GTTATAACTTTATAAGCGAACAACAAATTATACTCGAGTACAAAAATATGTATTTCAGTGAGTTAAGGTCTTGTTGCCAATTATTATATCCGTACACCTTACATATATTATACGCATTATATATAATAATATAATATGTAGGTATATACGATAAAATCGCCCGTCAAGATTGGATTTTAATCGTTGTTGTTATATGATATAATTTATTATTAATTATTATTAAACGAATAACCTCGTTGAGCAATATTACCCCGGATAGTATAAATAAATATATATATAATTATACGTTTAATTATACGTACGTACACTTATTATAAAAAAAATTACAATCGGACGACGTATTGTATAGTTTAATATTTTGTATTAATTTCAATTTTTCTGTCCATCGATTTTTCTCTCCTTCGTATAATATCGTGTGATATTTATTTACGAATTTGGACAAAAAAAAATCGATTATTTAATGTATAAAATTCCGTGTTTAATCGAAATAATACGAAATCGAAAGAAACTAAAGAAATTATAGAAAATATTGTGAATTTGTTTGTTTGGGTAATTTTTTACTATACTTTATATTATTTAAAAAGTATAATAGTAATTATCCATAAGATATTTTCAATCTGCGATTAAAAAAAAATAATAATAATACTCGCACTTACTTTTTATAAGTTGTTTAATGTATAATTTTATATATATAAATCACTTAAATTGTAGTGTCTATATTTCCTATTGCGATCAAAAATCGAATCGTTTTTTTGTTTCTTTTTTATATAGTTGAAATAAATTGAACATTCATAACCGAGTATAAAATTATAAAATACCGTTATTTAATTTAAGTATATTTATACCTACTTGCAATAACGAGATTTATATTTTATAAATTTATAAATTCTAAAATAACGCATGAGTTTCGTGATATTTAAATTTATAAACGGAAAGAAACATTTTATAATTTTCAAATTTTGATATGTCTTCTTTTTAAAAAAAAAAAAAAAAAATTTGACGTTATCTAATCGGACGAAGAGTATACAAACACGTAATATTATATTTTATATATAAATAGTACCTGCTTAATCGTTGTTTATAATAATTATCATTTTTTATTCTTTTTTTTTTTTTATGTAAACATGTGTACATAATACACGTAACGTGCGTAATCGTTCGCGGAGTGTTTTATTTTATTCGTAAACGTTACGAAACGATTGGCCAACGATTTTTTAAGATACGGACGTTGTGCTATTCTTTCCAGTGTGATGCGTCGAATTGTTATCACATCGCTGCGGGATCCGTGCTAAACGTACATAATATTATTATTATTATGGTATAAAAATGTGCGCAGTGGCGTAATAAATAATATAATATTATCGCGCGTTAATACGCGTAATAGCAATTACATAGATGCGTCTGTAGATTGGTATACACATCAACCATGGTATAAAATATGTGTAATATGTATAATAAACGTGCGGTTACGTCCGGAAGTCACAATGTTTACCGTCCGTTTAAAAACGTGTGTTCCGAATAAAGAATGCGGGAAACTATTATCAAGATTTTGCGGCCGTACGCACGCATACAATACAAAATATATATTATAATATTATATTTATACAGACCACGCTGGTTACCAATCTTTTTTTTCGTATAATTATATTATTATTATTATTATTAGACTACGCGTTTAAATGTTATTTCAAATCGGCCAATCTTCACTTTTATATAAGTATATTATTATAGGTATTAAATCGTTGCAGATTAGTAAAAAGACGCAAGAGTTCGACGAAGAGCTCGATGACCGTCCGAAGACTCACCGGTGCAGCGTAAAATGATATAAAAGAATATTATTAATTTAAAAATTTCCATTTATAGAGCTTATATTATTGTACATATACGTCGTGCAACGTAATACGCGTGATTTTTGCGTAAAGAATATAGAAATAATTATAACGTTCGAATCATTCAATGTAACAATAATTAAAATTAATTATAAACGTATAACATAATATAATATATAGTCGTGTATTTTAATTTTTAATTATTATTACACAATCATCTGTAAAACAATAAACGCGCGAATTCTCTTTGTATGTGTGTATATATGTAATATGCGTGACACACGCGCTTATTATTTTTTATAGGATATATATATATATATTAATTTATAAACATGTTACTTTTGGAAAATTGAAAGTATAAACGCGTAATATCACCAGTATATAATATTATACGTTAGAACGTATAACATTGGCATTCAAGACTATTATTATTAATTATAAATTATTATTATTATTATTATTATTATTATTATTATTATTTTTATTATTATTATTATTATTATTAATTTATTATTATTATTATTATTATTATTAATTATTTTTAATATTATTATTATTATTTTTATTATTATTATTATTATTATTAATTTGTTATTATTATTATTAATTATTATTAACTCTTGCTTCCATTTAGCGATTCTGCTAAGGATTGGTTTTCTTCAATTGTGTATCAACACCGAGTGCATCTAGGGTGTTGATTTTCATTGTTTCGACGTGTATGGTTACATTCCTTTCCTTACTATATGGGCAGAACTCAGGACCACGGCTTTTTGCATTTGGAGGAGATTGTGCTTTCTTGATACTTCTTTCATTATGTTAGTGGTGGCATTGGAGATGAGTCCTGTAGCTCCAATGATGACGTGAAACATTAGCTTTCAGGTTCCACGTACTTTATATCATTTTCTCTCCGCTTCCTTCTTTGTTATATTGTAATCAGAAGGGATTGCCACATCTATTATTAAACATTGATTCTTCTTTTTATCTTTTATACTATTAGGTCTGGTCTATTTGCAACAATTTTCCTGTCAGTTTGTATTTGTGTGTCCCATAAAATTGTTACATCTTCTGTGTCAATAACAGGGTCCGGGGTGTGCTGGTACAACTTCTCATGGACATCTATTTTATAGTGCTTGCATAAACTCCAGTGAAGTTGTTTGGCCACTGAACAGCCTTTCCACGTACACTTTTTTAGCTAATATGGGACAGCCCTTAATATTATTATTATTATTATTATTATTATTATTATTATTATTAATTATTATAATGTATATATACGTCATATATTGTTGTAATCGACCGTTCATTTCATAATATTATATACAATGGAAATGGCGATTATTTCGAATTATAAATCATTGTGTCCTTTTAGCTAGGGATATAATATACACTTATATATATACAAACACAACAAGACGATTTATTTAAAATCGAAAACCGCCAACGAATTACTAAAATATATTATATATCGTTTGGCGCACGGCTCGCGAAAATTGAAATAGCGCGGGCGATTATTTGTATTTACTGATATATATTATATGAAATGTATTATATTGTACTTATTTGGATTTTCGAGTTGGCTGTATAATATATAAAATCGTTTCGCGTAATTATTTAAACCCTCGCAGCGGGACTGAATCCGATTTATCACCTCGTGTTATTTTCGATGTACTTATATATATATATATATATATGTTGTATATTTGGCCTTAATAAATTAAAACAATATGCGCGGCATTGGATTTTGTATCGGACACGTACACGGTAAATATCGTAATAAAACGTATTTATACGTTATTTAGCAGCACTGTAATAAAAATAAAAAACAATTAATATAATAATAAGGTATAATTTTATATAAATAAACGGCTCCGTCCAGTGTATTCATATAATATATACAATATTACAATAACGTATCTTACGTTTTATATTATCGATATTAAAATAAAATCGTATCACTACAATGTTACAATATTTCATTTTTATGTATCTACACGATATTATATTCATTGTGGTTAGGCGTGATTTCAAAAAGTTTGTATTATTTGTTTTTTTTATAAATTTATAATAATTTTATGTTTTTCTCGATAGAGAGTAGCGATTTTTAGACTGACGTTTAATCAAAAACTTAAAACTATATATCAGAATTCAAAAATCGTAATTCGCCCAACTCTTAATTTCAATACCACGTAATCAAACTATATTCATATTATTAAATAATATCATACGTGCAATATGTTATTATAGATAAGATAAGTTTTTATAAAAAAAAAAAAAAATAAACCATCCGATATTGATTGTGGAAGTTTATTTTTGTCTCTTATTCGATCCTACGAGAGTATAATATAATATTATAATGTTTTCCGGACCGAATTATAAAGTATAATAGTGATTCAAATAAGTATATGTGTGTATATTGGGTACAATGTTAAGAATTTATGTATGAATGATTTTGAGAAACCCTGAAATCCTATAAAATTCATTTTTTTCTGTATATTTTTCCGAATATTGAAGAAAAAATTTTGAAAAATTTGAAAACAGTTAGGTGTACCTATATAAATAATAAATAGTATCAATCTTACAACTTTTCTATCATTAAAGAATGATGACGATATAAAAATAATATATAAGATCCTTAAACTCTATTGATTGTTTCAAAAGTATAATTGCGGATAATACGAAATGTTGAGCATATCCCTGTATATAGGTAGTAAGTTGTCATAAACGAATGCGTAATAGGAGTATTACGAACGATTTAATTATTATATTGTCTTGACCTATTTAATAATATAATATAAAACGTAACGATAATTTTATATAAGTATATGTGTGATATCAATCTACGTGTGTTATCTAAGTATTTTACTATATAAACAAACATTTATACACTGATAACTGCAATCTGCAAGTATAATAATAACACAAATATCGCACACCGTGTACTCTTAAACTGTGTGAGCATTATAAATATAATATTTAATATTTATTTACTATATATGGTTTATATATAGATTATAATCGTTTCACCGCGGATTGTTAGCGTATATTTTTGGTTATATAATAAAAAAAATTAAACCATTCTTCGGTTTTTTTTTTCGTTTTTAACATGCGTTCTTGCGCGATTTCCTATAGTTTCGCAACCAGCTTATTAAAAAAAATAAATAAATACGCCTTAAGTACGAGTATGCGCGCGCAAGACGATATTATAATATATAATATATGTATATATATATTATATATATATATAAAATATACGTCCGTCTAATTAATAATTATTACGTTTTAATATGACGTGAAGTCTTCTCGTTAAACCGTAAAACACATTGTGCATAATACGATTTTTTCTTCTAATAATTATAACAATAAAACTATATAATACGTATGTAGGTTAAACAAAGAGATAATAATATATACTTGTTACATTATATAGGTACACGCACACGTCGTGATAAGAGTACAAGACGTGTATAATATTATACGCAATAATAACAATTTAAATTTTACGCGTACACGTATGTATGTAGGTATATAGATGAGTTATATACAAGGTGTCTTATTAACTTAGGTTAGTACCTATGCCTTCTTAGGCGTCTCGAGGCGTTTACTACAAATATATTACGTTTTATTAATTTCAATTTCATCCGATTCTCGTTTTATATATTCGTACAAAACAATTTTTCAAAAAAGCCACGTTCTATTTATGGCTAGGTTCTTTTACACAATATTATATTTTATTCTAAACGTCATTTTTGGTTTTTTTTTTTATAATATAATTTCCACAAATTCACGCGATTCCAATCGTGAAAAAATGTCGTATTATACCTTATACAATAAGTCGATATTATTCGATATTCAATATCCAAATCGATTCGTATACACGTGTGGTTTTTTTTAAATATCAATAGGAAATTGTTAATATAATAATAAAAAATATTTTTTTTGTGTTTACGAATATATTATATAAAAACAAATAACAATATACGTATTATACATAGTGAAAGACTGCGAATTCAGAAAAATAAATAAATATACCTAATAAATAAATTGTACGTTATACAATGTTTACGACGTGGACAGCAAAAAAGACACACTGTATAATATAATATCATCGTGTAGTTATTATATATACGTATACTTATTATACTTATTGCGATGTGTGTGTTAGTTAAAAAAAAAAAAAAAATACCGCCTAAACTGCTCCGCACACGCGAAATAATTGCTCTGCGGTTATAATTATACTATATATATATACTAATTAGATGTATATAACACAATTAAACGATAATACAATATAATAATATAATAAGATTTTCGGTCCGTGAGTATACGCCTTCGTAAGACTATTGCTCTCGGTTAAGAAATATTTTTCGAAAATTTAATACGCTGTACTTACACACCGTAAAATGTTCGTATTTATTACGTAATCGCTTTATATTATACACGAAATAAGGTAATTTTTTTTTAAGATTTTTCGTCTTTAATAACAATAATGATAATAATAGGTGAAGTTCGTATGTGATTATATAATAATATAATGAAATATCGCAACAGTTTTAAAATAAATATAATATAATATAGGTACATATTATAACGTTTATTCGAAGTTCATTTATCGTTTATAAATATAATATATATATTATTCGAATTTGAAATGATCAAATGAATATTTAAGAAAAACCTCTTACATGACGTAGTGAAATGTGATTTTTCAGGAGATACAAAAGACGTTTATTTTTTAAAAAAAAATCTACAAAATTTTATAACTTTAAAAGTATATTTATTTTGAAAAAATTGAAGTAAATATAATTTCATTTTTGTGGAAATATTACACGATTAAGTCGTTAATATTTTATCAATTTGTAAATATCTCCTATTGGTCATATTTCCCACACGACACTACATCATCATCTACCATAGCAACCAGATACCACGTATATGTACAATAACTATAACATACTGTGTAGTTTAGTACGAAATTTTAATCACATGGGGTATTTCATAAACGATTTATAACATATAGGTAACACTAAGGAGGTTTTCGTAAATCTCTCCATATGAGAAAGACGTCAGGGAGATATAATTATTATCATACGAAATAAGCTTATTTTTTTCTGAATCCAATGGTAGCGAAATGTTAAAATCGTAAATTTTTCACACGAGAGGTATTTTCGTGGCAAAGACGAAATAAATTATATATAATTTCTATTATAATAATAAAAATTATGTTTTCCTATAAAGGTTTATCGATAATTTTCAAAAATACGAGACTCTTATTAAATCGATACGTATCCATTAAATCGACTATTAAATCGTTCGAAACTGGCTAGATTTTTATTTTTCGACGAATTAAACGAAACAATTTAATTATTATTTTATATCGCCATGGCGGTCATTCGTTTATACATATTGGTTTTTATTACCTGTACGGCTGTACGTACAATAATTATTGTAGGTATATAATTATATGAGCAAAATTATTATTTTCTAACCTTTAAATTTAAAATTATTCAAAGGACGATAGTTCAATAAGGTACTGGACTAAATTCGATTAATATTTTAAATTCTTTATAACTCACTTTTATATAATATCTTTAACGATTTAGTCATATTAACGTCTATTACATTATTATATTTATAAGCGCAAAAATAATTATAATGTTCGTATATGCGATTGTTCTGCAGCGTTGACCGTGTGCAATAATGCGACCAATATTCGTATAATAATAATAATAATAATGTAATCAAGGACAACGTCAGGAGTCGCGTATTATCGGTATAATATGTTCGTATTATATAACGAGTAAATTGTATTATTATTTTTTCGTTCAGTCATTTATTTATTATAATCTCGATAAAAAAAAAAAAAAAAAAATACGATAAAATAAAATATTTTAGACAATGGTTTGAACAAAAACGGAATTATATTCGTTATGGCGTATTATCTATCGGATTGTACATGACATATTGTTACACGAATTATTTATTTATTCGTATAAACTCGTAATATTATTATACGTTACAGAAATATTAGTGTAAACATAAAACAAACACGCTAATGGACGCAATAACAATAACATATTATAATTTTATATAGTAATAGAGAGAAAAGTACTCAGAAAAATATTTGGCCCAATTTATAATATGGAAACAAGAACGTACGAAAGTAGACATAATAAAGACATAAGAACGGGTTAGACTTGTGTGGAGGGCAGGGCAGATGGAAAAACTATAAGACGAGTAACAGAAGAAAAAGTTGTGGGGAAAAGGCCAATAGGAAGACTGGAAGACCCCGAACTAGATGAAAGGATGTAATGAAAAAATATTTAGTCATTTTTCAAGAAAATGTGAGGACCCGAATGATAGGGATCGATGAAATGAAATAATGGTGGCAACGATGGACCTACATGGTCCACTAAGCTGTCAAGATGAAGAATTTTATAGTATTGTATACTATATAACGCGAAAACCGGTGTAATTTAAAAAATTTATATAAGTATAGAAAAAATAAATTTTAAAATTTTGAAATTTTACACAGTGTTCCGAAAAAATCGAAAAATCCGTGGGTCAAACGTGTTACAGTTATAATATATATGATATATAATATTGTTTTTTCGGTTCGTATCCGATATCGATTTATACGAAATAAAATTTAAAAACGCGTATAACAATATATGTATTATATATTATAGGCGATTACAATATTTTATTAAATATTTCTGTTTTAAAAATCTATAAGTACATGTACATAATATATTACAAAACGACTCGAATTTTTCTATAGATAGTAAATATAAATTCCCTCGCGATTTTCTACACGACGCGTGTGTGAATATTATAGAATAAAGAATATAAGCTATATATTATATTATATTATATACGGATAAAATTCCAATCAAGTGCTTTGGACCGTAATAAAATTCGGGTTTTGTTCCCCTCTAACCCCTCTGCCGAATCCCTTATTATATATATATATATAGTTGGTCCTATACGCGGGTTCTATAATATATATACTATCCCTTCGTATTATTATTATTTTTGTTTTTTCGCCCCCGCGGGAATATCAAAAAATAGCTGTCACTCTCGATGGCCGCGCAAGAGTGGCAAAACACGCGTTATTATATATATAATATTTCCACGACGTGTGTGCGATTAAACGACCAGATACCTACATAAATATCGTTATATAATATTATATTATAATATAGTTACTATATATTATATATTATATATATTATTATATTTATTGTAACGAACGCGAACCGGACGGGTTTTCACTAAACCGGTGTTTAGTGGTTACAGGTCCGGAAAGATGGTCGCCCGTCGATAACGCGTATATAATAATAGTCGGTAATAATAATATGTATTACACACTCTGTATATATATATATATATAATATAAAGTATATGATATACGTGCGGTACATTCACAATGATAATAATATCGTAATATATACAGGGTGATCAGAATTTCGAAGTGTTATCGAAACGGGATCAAAACTAATTTTTTGTGATGGTGGGAGTGCAATAGTTTATATTTTGTATTGGTATATTATTATCGGTCTGTAAAAGTATACGCATCATCATATAATAATATAATATGAATCGTAATATTATAATAAAACAGGTATGTTTCACCGCCATATTTGAAATTAATAAGTATTCTCAGGTATATGAAATAACGTAATTCCTCGTTTATATTTTCGTTTTCGAGGTTAGGGGGAGGATAAATCACATCCCCGCCAGTAACTTTACCCCCAATGAACAGTTCGATCTATTAAAGCCGTATATTTTACTATAATCATAAATATACCGTATAATATATAAATCAATTTCGACATGTGTGCACGCAATTATTGTATAACTTTATCGTGCTTGTTTTATACGTCATTTAACGTAGTTATATTATTATTCTATAATATTTCACGTATCATTTTCACTGTATATTACGTATATAATATCATAATATATTTATAATAAATTAAATTATATTTTCTGCAGGGTATGTGGACGATATATTTTTTATAGTTATTCAATATACAGCGGTATATAATATATTATTTTTTGGTTAGGCTTACAACCACTATAACCAATTGAAAATGTTTATCTATACCTATATGTATATTATGTCCTATAATAATGTTCATTGTACACGCACGGAGATGATGAATGAAATAATAACGGTTATATATAACAAAAAAAAGTTCTCTATCGATAATTTTCAAGTTCACCACTGAATATTACAATATTATTAACATTATACTCGAATGATAATATCAGTATATTATATATAATATAATCGTAATTATTTAAAAAAATAAATAAATACCCATATGGTTTTTTTTCTGTATTATTTGTAGTTTTTTTTAAATTGTCGTCCAATGTCATATTATATATATAGATGATATGAAAGAATCAGTCGATTTAAAATCGTCACCTATTTTGTCATTTCTGTGTCAAGGTTACCTATACATATTATATAGGTACGGTATATACCGCGTGTCATATAACTATGTATACTTATATATTATAATATAAATGACTTCATATAAGAATATATGCACGATCAAATAGTTATAAAAAAAAGTATAAAAATCAAACACGATGATTTTCGATTTAAAAAATGATAAATACAGGTAACGTATACGAGTATAATAATAATAATCGTATATAGATTTTCAAACAATATAATAGTATAATATGGCAATAACAAAGTTACATTCGAGAATACAATATTATAATACGCACGTCATCGTATCGGACGATAATAATATAATATAATATAGGTAATAATAATATTATTATAACGAACAATCCGATAAACAGAATATGCGTGTATATAATATGAAAAAATATACGAGCGTCTAAAAAAAAAACAAAAATGCTCACAAAATTTTATTATATAATCATATACCACACTATCTTATTCGTATAATATTATAATACCTACGTGTGTGTTATGTGTAGATTTAGGGACCTTGTAGTTCTAAAAAAATACTTAAATATGCACAAAAAAAAAAAAAAAAAAAAAAAAAAAAAATGGCAAAATAGACTCCAAAATATGCACCTAAAAATATCCGTATATGGATCACTATAAGATATGCCCAAAAAAATTAAGTACGACTATAACAAATATGTGGTAGTAAAATTAAATTTTTTTATTTCATTCTTCTTATTCTTCTTCTTCTTCTCGTGTAGTAGACAAAACTCATATACCTACCCATCTCCGACCAATATTTTACAAAATCGATTTCTCGATTAATCAGTCTATTAAGTAAATCATTTTTATCTTGGATATTACGAGTATATACTCGTATGATGCGTTTGTGCATTTCATAAGATGTTCGTCGTCTCCTGTAGTTCTCCAATGCAGTCGCATTTTGAATTTTCCTCGATGCCTCGATGAAATTATTCGTTTTATCCTATATATAAGAATATATTATGTTATGTAACACAATACGTACAATTTAATTACTATTATTACAATAATTATATAAATTATTCCGTTATACGTTTTTAAAAATATTAGAATAAAATCGACGGTTAAATAATTTAATAAAATTTAATCGTCGTTTTCTTCTATAATAATAATAATATATTATTATAATATCTAAATAATTAATAAAATCACAAATCCACAAAAAATTTACTTTTATTTAAGCAAATAGGTACGTATTTCTATAACAAAGTTACCTAGTTACACAGTCTGTGTTTTGCACTGATGATGGTCATACTTTGTTAACGAAAATAAAAGTAAATTTTTTATGGATTCGGGTTTATATTTATTTATTTAATATTATCCACAAATCAATACTACAACAATAAATATTATGATATCGTAAATTAAATATACAAAATTTATCGCCCACGTTTTATATATCTACGATATTTAAAAAAAAAATAATAAATACTATTATTGTGTAAATATTCGACGTTAAAATGTTATCAATTAATTGATTTTTTTTTTTAAATCTGTTTATTATTGATTCAAAATTATAATATATGGAACGTTTGTCAAATTTATTTTAAAGATAACATACCCCCACGATATAAATTATACGTACGTTTTTATAACAATAGATTTTTTTTTTTATTTTACAAATATTTAGGTACAGCATCATATAACAATATTAATTCAAGTGTAATTAAATTATTGTTATTTTTATTACTAAACTTTTGGTCGGTTGAATACGAATACGATTCTCGTAATGTCAGTTTTATGTAAAAAAATAAAAAATAAAAAATAATAATACAAACAGTATATTATATTATATATTATATTACACAATAATAGAAATGTTGAAAGGTTTTTTTTTTTAATGTCATATATATAGTGTTCAGTTGCGTTGAAAATGTGCTCGTATCGTTAAACACATAATAATAATTGAATATTATATTATACATAGTACTATTATATAATATTGTTCTGTGAATAAGTTTCTACAAACACGCTATATAGTTTATAATACAATACTTGAAAGCAAAATGAAAGATTTGAAGCAACACTATACTCATAAGCGCAAATAGCCAAAAAGAAATGGAGGGACTTAAGCCCTATAGTTACTAGTTAAGCCCTATATTAGCTAAATTGTCAACATAAAAATACAAACTATATCTTTATTATATTATCTATTAATTTTAATAAAATGAGACCAAAATCTTTGGTTTTGAAAAATATGTCTAATTTATTATAGTAATAATATAGCCCATATAGGTATATAAAAGTAAAATATTATATAATATAACATAACATTTTTTTTTTTTTTTTTTTTTGATTAATGATTTTGATGAAATTACTTAATTTTTGTCTTTTTCCACATTTTTATTTTTAAATAAAAATTTAAAAGACAATATTATTTGGGGGGACTTGGATGTATTTTGAGAGTCTAAGTCCCCCAAACCACCCCTATTTGCGTCTATGACTATAATACGTATATAGCTATAAATATATTCCCGAATCGCATTTGCAATCGTTTTGGAACAGAATATTTTTGCTACAAACAGTTAACAATAGAAGATAAAATATACGCCTATACAATAAAACGTATATAATTTACAATATAAATCTTAAATTTAAATAAAATAAAAGCAAGGGAAGAGGTACAGATGTAAATAGGATAATGTTATTGAATTTTGATTAAAATTTGAATCCAATGATAAATCATTACATTCGTGAAAACGATTTTGAGCTTTGGTCAAAAATCTTCAGAATGGAAAAATCTATACATTATAATGATTCTTTATAGTCCAATATATCATATAAGTATACATAATCGTATATATCATACAGTATTAATACATTTTTAAACTTTTCAAATCCATCAAATTTTTAGTTAATTAAAAATATAAATTAGATAACTTAATTTTTTTTAAATATATTTTACACATTTGATATATTCGAAATATATATAGTATATTACTTCTTTTTCTTCTTCTTCTTCTTCTTTGGTTTTTAAATGCCATTAAGGACCATTATCGGATCACAAACTTGCTTCCATCCGTTTCTATCCTGCGCTATAATTTCTCCTGCAGCACGTATCGTATTCCAACCTCTGCTAAATTCTTCTCATCTTTGTCAATCCACCTTTTTTTCGGTCTGCCAAGTGGTCATTTCCCGTGGGGTTTTCATTTTAAAACTGCTTTCATAACATATGAGACTATTTGACCTCCACGCATGACCATATGCCGTTCTTGTATATCTTAATACTGTTACTAAAATACTATACTTACTAATTACAATTACAATTATAATATTTATAATTACAACCAATGTAAATATTGTATTTTTCGGATTATCGTACCTATTATATACTTATACGAAAGAGAAGAAATATAATATTACATACGAACGACGATATTATGGTAATATATATACGTAAGTACGATAAAATTAGCACAACCGAATTTCGGCGAAACAATAACACGTAGTTATATTGTAGAATATTTTTATGCGTAATGTTTATTATTATTCACGACGAAAAACATAAAAAAAAAAAAAAAAAAAATGTATAATTGTTTTCGTACGAAACACTGCAAAATATTATAATAATGGTTAAAAATTGTTTTTATATTTTAACGTAATATCGTAATATATATATATAAAATTATCTCTGGATTATTACAGCACACGCGTGCACGGTATAATAATAATTAATTGTTAATAAAATACGAACGGAAATAATAAGTGTGTTAAATTTTCTCCCGTGAGTATACGCGGGATCACGTGTATATTATATTATTTATGAGTGCAAAAATGTAATATTACACATTATACTAATTAATATAACATTACGTATTATTTATGGAAAATAATATTTAAATTATTATTATTATTATTATTATTATTATTATTATTATTATTATTAT
>JAIUCT010000020.1:4589636-4614313 GCA_021307375.1 Tetraneura akinire | reverse complement strand
ATAATAATAATAATAATAATAATAATAATAATAATAATAATAATAATAATAATATATTATCATCGTGATAATAAGCGGATATATAGTTATATTATAATATATACAGTGTGAATTATTTTTATTATATTCTTATAAAATAAAACGACTTTCCTCCTTATAATTCGTTATATCGTTTAAATAATAATATTTATTTTATCGGGATTACATCGCATTAAAACGTATATAATATAATTTCGTTGTAATATTTCTATCAATTCTTTCTGACGCATAATTTTCTTTCTGACACCCGGGATATCTATAAAACGTAAATATATAACACATTCGATTTTCTTAGGGCCGTTACACACGAGCGATATTTCATCGTACGATTTGTTTATAAAGTAGTACGAAAATATTGTCGTACGATTTATCAATTTTTTTTTTTGTACGCGTTTTCATTGAAAACACTTTAGTCGTATGCGATATATTTTTATCGTATGGAATATTAAAGTGCGTCAGACAGTTTTCGAAGTATCGTATACGATAAGATAAATCGTATACGACATTTTATCGCGATCGTGTGAACAGCTCTATTTATAAACATGATGTAATTTCAAATATCGTGCGATGAAACAAATCGTACACGATAAAATATCGTCCGAGTGTAACGTGCCTTATACGTTCAAATATTATTATTATTTTTTATTATAACCCCGTATATTCGTACTCGATGACGGTTTTCTTCGCTTCTCGGACTCACGTCTGCGTATTAACGGCCATATATAAATAGCATATACAAAATAATATCTCTGTCGTGTCCGTCCGTAATGAGAACCGGAGGTCGTGAATTCGTGATCCAATGGTCGTGATTCGAATTAATTGGCCAATCGTCTAATACACGCGTATATTACATTTTATAATATATTATAATAATTGCATTCGAATATGCGTATATCATAGCTGTATATTATACGTGCGCGTTAATATTATATATCTAATGATATTTATGTGCGTAAGTATACCGCAAACCGAAAAGACATAAATACCGAATTTAAAAACGCGTACCTATAATATATTATTTATGCGTGTACAGGGTGATTAGAATAAAACGATACACAAAAAAACAAAAAAATTATATATCAAAGCTATGTATTTTCATATTTATTTTATTCTATATAGTTTCAGAAAATCGTAGGAAACATTACCTCCATAAACACTATGTATTGTTATTATAGTAATCATTTTATCAATATTATATATAAATTTAAATCAAACAATCAATAATAATCTAATTTGTTTGAAAAAAATTTAAACACACAAAGTTTTATCGTTTATTATCACGACCCTTCTTGAAAATTTTCACATATTATACTTACGTCTTTGCTCGTGTATAATTCTCTATACATACACGATTGTATATTATATAATAGTACCTATAACCTATAAGTATATATAACTTTACACTACATCATTTGTTTTATGACATTCCGACCACTCTGTATAAATTGTGATAATATGGCGGCCATTTTCCATAATTTTTTCTCCTTCGCCCACCATCCCAACACGTCCGTATAATATATATTTATACCTGGGTATATATATAATATTATACAATATTTTATTCTCTTATATTCCGTCGTAGCACGTTTAATATTATATACCTATAAACATTTATATACACACTCCTTGCGTTATACGCGGTATATACCAATATACAAACCGTAATATAGCACGCGTAGGTATACGTTTATACACGCGCGCACGTACCTATATATATTATTATTATTATTATAATTTATAATAATTTGTATAGTTATATAGCTTATAGGTATACACGCATTACACACGGCAATTTATTATAATGTCGAACGAATAGGAGGTGCCGATTTTGTTTTTCTTCTTATATATAGGTATACATTATAATAATTAATAGTATACCTAGGTATATATACGAAAAGATTAAAAAAGAAAAAATAAAGATCCGTTGCTCGTCGTTCCCTCGTCGAATCGTGATTCGATCTCTCCCGTTTCACGTACCTATATATATTATATTGTATACCTCTTGTAACACTTACATACATATATATTAATATTATATAATAATACATAACTGGCGAGTTTATCGGCGGTTTTATTACACGGTACTATACGCCATATTTATACGCGTTATATAGGCGGACTTGAAATATTTGAATTTTCCACGGACATCCTACATTTTCATATATATATGCGGTAATGCGGTATATACCTATATATTATATAAGGTGGGTGGGGACTTGCGATATACGTTTAAATAACGTCCACGGTTATACCTCTCCTTTTTTTTTTCAAAATCAATTTTTTGGCGGTAATTTTTTGGTTTGGTAATTCTAAAAAAAAAAATAATATTTATATATGTACCTAGGTACAATATAATATAATTATATGTATTCGCGTCCATCGTATATTTTATTCACACACTGTATCGAATTTTTCGTTATATTTTTACTCGTTTTTTTCATAATATATACTCTTTTTTATTATATTCATTGTTAAATATCTTACGTATATAAGTATACAAAACTCGTATTAATATAATACGCGTTTAATTATAAACTGTATATACATTATTGTAAAATATATTATATTTATATAGACGTGACGCAGGACGCGACGCCAGAAAATTTTTTAAAAACTAATTCTATAGATATATTTCTACAATATTTCTATTACATAGATACATATTTAAATAAATAAATAATAATAATAATAATTATATAAATAATTTTTTTTTTTATATTGGTAGTTGGTACTTAATAATAATAACACTTTTTTTTTATCATGCTAACTATATAAATGTATATTAAAATTGTAATAATTTGTAATATTTTAATACTATATAAATATAATATCTTGTATACTTATATATTCTATAAACTGTAATAATGATAAATGATAATCAAATAATTTTTTAATAATATGTAAATATATAATACGAGTATGTATGATAATGCATTTTATACTATATTTAACTAAAACGTTAAATAATAAAATTTCTATTATTTCATACTTTAACGTTAACATGTATATTATATGTATAACCTTTTAGTTGTACGAATAAAATAAGAATTATATATCTCTTATAATATTATGATATACACATACATGTAAGATAATACACTATAGGTTCGTTCTACACGGTACAGTGGCATGTAACTTTATTATATATTTAAGATTTACGTCACACACACACATATAATAATAATAATAATATATACACTAACACTCGTGTTTAATACGAGCGTACATATAATAATATAATCTCTATATAGGTATCTTATATTATACACGTATATTAGTTTCTCGCGTGATTTTCCGTAACGCGCGTTTTGATTTTATTTTCGAAGAAATTAAATTCCTATTGTTTAAGACCCCCCACGGATATTTCAAGTAATTAAGAAGTGTCTGGGGAGTGTATATATTAAATATAATACCTATATATATATATTATAATATAAGTTTTATACCATAACCGGAGTGCTAAGAAATATAGGTATATTGGTATACTCGTATATTATTATTATATACCTACCTATAGCTACCGCGATACGGTCCGTGTAACACGATACGGGTAAATTTCAATATTGCGTGCAGAAGGGATAATAGGGATCGGACCCATCGTTTTGCACATTGTTTAACAGCTGTAAATTCCAAATAATAATAATATAATAAGCCTTCTCATGAGATCGTATTATTATCGTACCTAGGTATAACATTATATAGGTAGGTACATTATTAATGCGTTATTATGTTTGTGACTTATTATTATCTACGTAATATATATACGAGTATATATAGGTATTATATAGACTTATTACATTATTATTATTTAAGAATTATTGACTTTTTATTAATATATCTATTATAAATATCAATATATTGCGTGTTATCACTCATGATTATAATAATACGTCATATATAATATATATTTATGTTTATAACTGTGTTGTATACAACAGCTAAAACCAATAGATAATATTAATATGTTATCAGTAATAAATCATAATCATATGCTTATGTATTACGTATTATAATATAAATGTATATAAATGGATTTACAATAAAGGATATATAAATCTAAAACGGACAATATTTCGTATATATACTTATTGTTATTTGTAAAATATAACAAAACTATAGAAAATTGTTTTTATATTATAATATTTAGGTATATGCTATATCAGAATACACAACATTATAATTATTTATAATAACGATTTGATATTAATCGTATATATATATTGTTAAATTCGCGACTGAAAACAATATAATACCTATATAATAATATACGAGTCAAGGATTTCTCACGAACTCGATAATATTGAACGTTAACGTTAGAATTCTTATTAAGTCTAAATTAAATTATACGAGCGGTAAATATATTATTGTTATTTATAGAAATATACTTTATAATGTATATTTTTCATTGCTTCCAGGATTTGTTTTCGATTGTTTTGTAGAGCCATATTTTTTAAAATAAAAAGAAAAAATAATAATAATAATACACAATAACCATCACTATATCTGGCCCAATTTCTATACCTATATATTCATTATGGATACTTTATTTATACGGCCAATTATAGATATTTTCACGTGCCCATATATATTTACTGACTGTTATTATATTTAATCTATATATATATATACCTACTACGTTTATAACTACAAAGTTTGTATAATAATAATAATAATAATAATAATAATAATAATAATAATAACAATAAATATGTAATAATATTATATCAGATTTTATGATAAAAACAAATACAAATCTGAAATTTTATATATCAATCCTTGTTTTTATAGACAAATTTAAATAACGTCCACTGTATATATTATAATATAATTATCTGCAATAAATAGACTTAAAAAAATGTATCTATATTCTTAAAAAAAAAACATTTTGTAATTTTTACATAATAATTATATTAAATCTCTTTCAAATTTTATAAGCTAACACGCACACTGCACATCATATTATCATTAAGTATCTATATATATACATGCTATATATATACTTTATAATCAATGTTTATACAAATATAATATTACAATCTCGTACTCGTATAAAATATCATATTATTATTATATTACACACATATATGTAACATTATAAATGTAAATTAGTTTAAGTGTTTACAGGATATAATTATTACGCATATCGTACAAATTTAATTAGGATAGAATTAGAATAAGGGATAGAAGTTAGGTGGATGCACGCATCACCTGGAATTGCAAATTTCGTAATATATAATATATACGCGATGAGATATTTGTACCTATATAGAGATGGCCAACATTTTTTTGGTAAAGATATAGGTACAAATATTAAAATGAAAATTTATTTATAATAGAATAATTAGTTGATATAAACTATAATATAATTAAAAATTTAGAATCTATATTTATTTATCTCGACGCTATTACTATAATAAGTATATATAGGTACCTTATACCTATCATTTATCAAAATATCTATTGATAAAATGAGTACCTATCCAGTGGCGGTCAAATGATTTTATCATGGGGTGGGGAGTGGCTAATTTTTTAACGTGCATCATTATAATTTAATTTATATGGTTATATGCTTAATATAAATTTTTTAAGTATATTAAGTATTATTTAATAATTATTCTATTTTTAGTATTTTTATACTCACGCACTTGAAAACACTCGATAATTTTTTTAATTTTAAAATATGAACTTGAAGTCTGGAAGCCTAAACTAGCAGGAGGCTCAGTGCGCTAATTTATATACTACAAACTATACCATTATATTATTACTTATTTATACCTACATTAAAAAGTTTAAAGCTTATAATGTAGGAGTATAGACACTAATAGAATATATTATAGATTTAAATAGAATACAAATGAAAAAATATATTACTTATAAATCGTAAATTTTACCCATAGACTAAAAAAAAGAAAAAAAAATTAATAAAAATCATTATTTGAAGAAATTATTTGGATATGAAAGTACAAAAATTCCAAGAAAAGTACAAAAAAATTATAATAAGTGACCTTTAATGTAAAGATCGTAAGAGAGAATATCTTTAGACCAACAATTGGAAGAGAAAGCCTACATGAAGAATCAAAGATGATGAACTTTCTCCTATACCTATATATACTCTTCAGCACTATATGCACTATATGTGTGATACTATAAATGTATAATATTTTCAGTAAATATATTTAGGAATATTGACATCAGAAATTTGAATCAATTTTCAAATTTGAAAAAATATCAATCTAATCTTATGCTGATTATATTGTAGTACTTGAAGAACTAAAACTGAAGACATTATAAAATAAAAAGAAGCTATATATATATATATTATAGAAGAATTAATATGAAATGCAAAGACAAAATAATTTGAAATAATGAAAGCAAGAGCACTATATAAATAATTATCATAGTTTATTTATTATTATAATATGTATATAATATATCGTTAACAGTAAAATGAACATTATTATTAAGTAAATCAAATGAAGAAATACTTAATTTAGTAGTATCAAGATCTATCTGTTCATTAGAAAATTATGCTGAAAATAAGTTAACCGCTTCCTGCTCATTTGTTGAGTAATTGAGGTAAAGAATATCATAACATATATCATTATAAGAAAGTTCCTTCAGCATTTTCCTATCGGATCTATTATTTTTAATAAATTTCCAAAAGTCATATGGGTTAGAAAACTGCTGATTAAATTTACATTCTATACTGTGTTAAACGATAATAATAATTTAAGGAAAGAAAACTCATTATATACAATACAAACAGATGCAACACGTGACGAAAGATGAAGATGGCAAGCAAAACACTACTATAAATAGTAATTACATAATATTATACTACGTCAAATTGAATGGACTCTCAATTAAACATCATCAGTACACAATAATAGTAAAATAAGATATAATACTATTATTTACGCTAAAATTAGTTAGCGAACAACAATTATTATTAATACACAATATTAAATTAGAATTAGAGCTTATACTATACAGTATAATTATAATCAGTTTGTTTGTATGTCTTCATTGCAAAAATCATTTTTAGAAAAAAAAAATAACGGTTTAATTGATTTTATAATTAAATAAGAAAAAAATTGGAATTTTTAAGGTTTCATTAATATATTCTACAAAAATTATAATTTAAATAAATACGAAAAAATTAAAGATTATTTATTATATATAGATCCGATTCACGTATATATTATATAAGTACTGCTGTGTACAATATACTATCTAAATTATACAATAGTTATAACGTATAATAATATATAGTTGCAGGACACTATAATTGGATATTTAAACCGAAGGATTGCTCCGGACAATAATTATATTGTTGACAAACAAAATAGGTATACAAATTGTGTACACAACAATAAGTCATTCGTGTACTATTTATAGATATATATAATATCCACAGTATTGTATAATATATACCTATATATATATATATTATTGTTCATTGGATTGCGAATGACGTATAAATGGAAATCGCTCGATTCGCTCACGTAAATTATGTTAATTTGTAGAAGTAATTTTATTATAATCACTCTGTGTTCGAGTATAATATTTACTGCATACATATAATTT
Organism: Tetraneura akinire; assembly: GCA_021307375.1. Taxonomy (NCBI): domain Eukaryota; kingdom Metazoa; phylum Arthropoda; class Insecta; order Hemiptera; family Aphididae; genus Tetraneura; species Tetraneura akinire. The sequence continues at coordinate 4,606,687 of JAIUCT010000020.1, read as the reverse complement.
TATTGTAGGTATATCGTAATATATATCTCTTATCAGAAACGAGTACTATATTACTATACCTATATCAAAATGATTGTAGGAATGTCGGTAATAAAAAATATATAATATATAGTTATAAATATGTAAGACACATTTCATGAGATATTTCAATACATATAGAGGAATAGGTGAGATTAAATTTATTGAGTTTATATACGTTATCATTAAAAAAAAAAAAAAAGAAATTTTCAATTTATACTTATAATAGATAATATCATACCCAGGTACTATTTATAAGCTATATATATTATTTATTTTTGAATTTCGATTAATAAATATATTATTATATTCGCTTATATGGCAATAAAATATATATGGATCTTAAAGTAGATATACGCGAACATAATATTACCAAATTAATATTTTGTGTTATTTATAATAAATATAATAATATAAATTTATATTTAAGTCTGAGAAAATGATGTGTAATACGTAACGTTTGCTTTTTGAAAATATATACACGTTTATAGTAATAATTATATGTATACTCTTGTACGTATACTTACATTACATTACCCACACGTATTATAATAATAAAAAAATATATATTTGTAGTTTTTTATTTCTTAAGAATTCCATTTTATTTCATAATAATTTATTTTTCTTAATTAAATATAAAAAAAAAAAAAAAAATATGTAAACATTTCCTAAATTATTATAGACTAATTAGGCCAGATTTTTACACTTAAAAAATGAAAATAATAATAATATATATAATATAATTATTATACTGCAACGTTGTATCTATATACGATGGACTAAAAATTTGTATAATTATTATTATCGCCTATATAATATTATGTGAATATTATTACGTCATATGATATTTTTAGAATTTTACAATATGTATTTAAAAGTTGTAATAATAAAATTCATGATTTCTGTAGTAGGTAAATTTATTAATTTATTACACATTTTCAATAAGTATCGATTATTGGTATATAGTTTTCAATGTTTTTAATTTATATTTTATATACAATATATAAATATGCCCGTGAAAGGCAGGCGTCCGAAATTTCAGATTATAAAAGAAACCGAAAAATAAAATATCGAAAACATTTTATTCTTTAGATTTGATATACAGTGTGATAATTTCAATAACAACAGTTGGTATAATATATACACTTTTTAAAACCCTTTATTATCACTCATCAAAATGATATCATCTTTCGCGGACGCCAGAAGCATATGCGACCCTAAAAATGCTATTATTGATATTTTTAAATTTTTTTATTTATATTATTATATTAACTATATATATATTATGTATGTATTATAATATACATACACCCTATATAGAGCAGTTGGCCTACATATGCTGTACAGTGTACACTTATTACATCAAAAAAGGGATAAGTAGATCTTGCGGATCCTTTGTAGTTATATTTGTTCTATATATATATATATATGATAGTATATATTTTATCAAGTATGAAAGATTGAGAGAGTTATGTATTTGGACTTATAGACTATTATTTCCGATTATTAATATACTCGTATACATATTAGAAATTATTTAGATTAAAAATACCGAATTTATAATTATAATAACTATATTAACTATAATATAAATATAAGAAGGGTAGTGTTTGAATAATATAAGGTTTAAAATTAATGTTTATATAAGGTATATATACCACAAAATGTATACCTACAATAAATAAATATGGTATATATTTATATACCTATATATATATATATGATATTCGATATACCTATAATAATATAATAATAATATCGTGATATCTAATCTAAAACGTTGGTTTATAATAAGGTATACCTATATAATATATAAATTATGATTACAGAGAAAATTAAATTAAAATTACGACAAATAGGTATAATATACATCATGCACGTCAGTGAAGAAATAAAATATATAGGCCAAGCTATTAACGTAACTATTCATTGTAATCTTATAATGCTCACAAAGATATATATATATATATAATAATGTAATACGCGACATGCACAATAAACATTAATTGGCGTGATTACAAAAATCATTGAAAATATGATTTTAAATACGCGCATTACGCATTGAAAAGACATTGAATTAAATCCCGGAAAGCATATAATAATAATAATAATAATAATAATAATAATAATAATAATAATCCATATTATATTATTATTATATATTATGTATATTTATAAATAGAATGCTTATAATATTATTGTTTTTTAGAACGACGTACGTCATGCAGTTAAATTTCATATATTATTATTATTATTATTATTATTATTATTATTATTATTTATGGCGAAATATATACTAAAAACGAGCTGTCACTTTCTGAATATTATAATCATATCACGAAATGGATTTTCGAATACAATATAACATGATTTTTTTCTCAGAAATTATATAATATATACGTATAATATTATAATATAGGGAAAATTGTATACTTAATAACGGGGTATGATATATCGAAAATACAATAATATTATACATAAGGTCATCGTAATATTATAAATTATAATATATAAAAACTAAAAAACCTAATAATAATAATAAATCTCTTTTAAAAAATATTGATAAGAGTATATAATTAGGTATATATAATAGCTATAATAATAATATACTCTATAAAGTTAGAAATATTTTTACAACCGTTTTGTACATAGAGGTACATATCAAAGATTATGAATTAAATTTAAGTATTTATATATCGATTTAACATTTCTTTAACTTCCATTTTACATTTGTTACAAACGATATGAATCGAAATAAAACAACTTTAAATTTTGCGATCTTTAATAATACGTATTAACTAATAATAGGTATTTATATTAATACATAAATAAGCTATAATAATGTTTGTTATTTTATAATCATATATTATTTAAATTAGTTTGTCTTATATATCAATGTACCTAAATCTAAATGTATTCATATTTAATTCGTAAGTCGCGAATAATTTTAATTTTGAAAGTAACAATAGTTAAAGAATTATTGTTATAAAATTATGTAGATATTATATTTTTTTTATATATAGGTACATCATATTATATATCATCAAAATAATTATTCGCTCTTATAGTGAATATACGGTCAAATTTTTCCACACGACGATAATATTTTATATATTTATAAATTTTATGTATATTAATGTATTTAATTATATATATACATAGGTACCCAAGTATAAAATATATATGTAATAATGAAAGGAAAATATATATATACCTGCTATAACCTAACCTAACCTAAAGCATTACCTAATATAATATTTTGTCCGCTGCAGTTAGATTTTGATACCTAAGTCTATATCTATAATAGTATACCTAGGTATATAATATTATTAACTCTTTTTACATATAATTGGTATACATAACAACAACTGCGAACGCGGTACACGCAATTTTTAAAATTTTACCAGCTATTATATACCTAAAATATATATTAGGTAAGTGTACCTAAATTTATGAATTTTTTTATTAGGTTACAGGTATAAGTATAAAATATACCCGAACATAGAACGAGTAGAAAAAAAATAATACCTATATAGGTTTATTATAATTATTATAAACTCTTTTTTACAGCAGGTTAGGTTAGGTTAGTTATTATTTGCTAACTATTTGCTAACTATTGGCATTGCTTTGGAGTCGATCAGGTAAAGTGGATGGGCTACATGAACTTATAGCCCACCTAAATGAAAATTATATATAAAAATAGTAAAAATGATTTGCTAACCGTGCAGGAATAAATTTGCTATTATTTGCTAACTATTTGCAAACTTTTGGCAATAATTGAGTATAAAAAATATGACACGGGTGGGCCAAATTCATGGACGTTATTTTTAGTGAAATTTAACGCCGTAAAAACGATTTTCTGAAAGACGGTTGTTTTTATAATAAAAACGACGATGATCGCATGATATTATATACATAAGTATATATAATATAATATGCTCCGGTCGGTCGAGTGTATAAACTTCATATAATATTATATAAAATAAAAATAAAAGCCATGGAAGAAATAGCAGCGTTCGTCTATATACATATAATATATTACGATGAGCGGCGGCCGTATAGTCGGACGACGACGACGACGATGGTGCGGGAGTGCGATATCGGCCGGCGCGCGGTGTGGCAGGATGAAAAAAGCCGCGCCGCGGAAGAACGAGACCCCCGCGAGTCCGCAGGACGACGCTGCGGCAACGCGCGAGAGTGCTTCGCGGCGACGATGGACGTTTGCGACGACGGTCGAACAGAAGTGGGTGGACGACGACGACGACGACGAGGAATGATAATCCGGTTATACGCGCGTACGCATTACATCGTACACGTCGCGCGCGATCGGTGGCGGAGATCGTCACCGGTTGGACGGAGCCTCCCACTGATGGGCGGTCTGCCCCACCACCGTTGGACAGCGGGACGCCGCCGTCGCCGCCGCCGCCGTTAACAGTCGCTTAACCAATCGTTTAGTTAACCATCAACTGCACACCGTCGCGTACGCACCACACAGCTCTCGCGCTCCCGTTCCGATTGTTTGTTATAATAATATTATTTATTACATTGTTATCGTCGCGTTCGGTCGTGTCGTGAACACCCGATACGTTTCGCCGCGTTCAAAAATTTTATAATATCTTTGTATTTACAGCAACTATATATTATTATTTGTATTACATTTTTGTGCGACGATCAGTTCGGTTAATTTTTTATTTTTTTTTTTTTTATAATATTTTAATATTTTAATATTTTAATATTTATTTTGTGTTTTTTGAGTGCTATACGCGTTATTCGTTCCGCGCGCGTACGTCATTCATCATCGCACGCGTCATCCGTCGCGGCCAAAATAATATTAATACAATTAATATATTAAAACAAAAGCGTTCCGCGCAGAAATACGTTCCGTTACGACGGCGACGCTCGTCGGTACGGTGTCCGGTCGAAACGCGACCCTGCTGCAGCAGTGGCCGGCAGGGCTAACAGCTGCAGTGCAGGCCGCCGGAGGAGACAACTGCGCCGGTAACGGTAACAACAACAATAACAATAACAACAACAATAACAAGAATAATAATAACAATAATCATAATAAGACGACAACGACGACGGCGGCTACGGCGATGACTGTGCACGAACTGACGGCCGCGTCCGCAGCCGGCACCATGCCCTTGCACCATCTCGGCAGGTCCAGGTTCATGATCACAGACATATTATCCGACAACGGACGCAATACCGGAGGTGGTGGCGGTTCGCCCGTATCGCCGGCTTCGTCCACGGACGGGCCCCGCGACTTGTCGCTTCACGGCCGCGCGTCCTCGGGCAGCAACGGCGTCGGCCATCATATGCAGGGACCGGGGCCAGCCGGCGGAGGACCGGCCGACTCGGACCTGAGCGACGACCACGAGAGCGGCACCGACAGCGGACTACCAGGCGACAATTCGTCCGTCTGTTCAAACGGTAAGTGATATGGTTACCGTTTCATATTTACATATTGTAAATAGGTATATAATATTTATATTGATCGTTTATACTGCAAGTTATACTACAAATCCACTGATTTGTTTTTCCCCACATTTCGTTATTAGTTTTAGCGAAAATTTCAAAAATTTATTAATATAAATTGTGTAGGTATATAATAGGTATTATAGCATTATAGGTATCATAATACTTTGATTACTTCAAATAATATTTAATTACGCCAATTAGAATTTAATTATATTTTAAATTAAAAGTTAAAATTATTTCATGGATTTAAGAATTTTCAATAAAATTATAAAATAAATATTAAATAATATATAGATATACGCATTATAAACATATTCGTATAACTTATACAATAATATATTATATATTTAAACATTTATTATGTTAAAATACGCCATACTTCATATATTTACAAAATCACCCGTCCAAAATTAACTATTTATAATATATATATATATAGGTATAATATAATATTTTATGTATAAATATACGTATAAACCAATAATTAAGGCGTGTTTATTATTTTGTTTATATTTTTATTATTCAAATATAAACGCGTCGTATAATAAAAGTTATTATACCCGAAAATATCACGTGAAAGTCGCATTTATATATCTATTATATATATATATATATACGTTTATTGTGTACCTACCTATATCCATAACATAATATATACAATTACGGTCCTTAAACACGAGTATATTTATTATATTTTAATGTATGTATATATATATAATATTATTTATTATATAACGTTCGTAAACGTTTCCTGTTAGTATCCGGGCGGTTACCGGGTTACAGGTCAAAGAACTTGCGAAAATTACCGACGTATCCTTATAGTATATAATATTTCATGATACTTTGTTTATATAAGTTATATATTGAATGTACTGCAGAAGTGCAGATATATAATGTTATAATTAAACGAATGAAGCCGTTTTGTTATTATAATATATAATATAATATTTATATACCTATACAAAAGTATACACGCGTATACCTCTATTATTTATACAGAGTGATCTGCAGATTAAAAATGATGTAAAAAATTACTAACCTAACTTACATATAATTATAAATATATATATATATGCATTTTTAATGTTATTTCTATTATTTTTTGTAACAGAATATATATATAATATAATAATATATATATTTAGTGATAACATGATAATATAGCCCTAACGTTGTTTCTTTCATCTATATACGATCAACTTGGTAGTTGGTTGTGTGCAAACTCAATAACACGATGGTACTCGTATATAAGGTATATATTATATCGCATATAAACATTAAACATCATCATATTTTACATTAAATACGACTTGGTATACGGTATAATAATGCGGTATAGGTACTATAATAATTATTATTATATCTAATACAGAAATACATTATATGTACAAATACAATATGTATATCACGTTCTTATTACCTATAACGTTTTATTTGGAATTTTACATAGTATAAAAATATACGGTGTGATTTACAATATAATATCGTTAAATTCGAAAAAAAAATAGGGTTATTGAAGCTAATAACAATAAACGTATATTCCGATAAATCTATATTGGATTTCCAAATTTCACTTTGATCATTCTTTGACCAAATATATATTATATAATAGAACAACTGCAGAAAATCGGTCAGATTTCATATTAATTTAATATAATAGGTTTATTATATTATATATATTATAATTTGCTGTAGTAATAAACTATCAAAAAATAATAAGGTTATAAATATTTATAAATATACATGTATAAATATTACAGTACACAAATCAATTCATCCGACGAACATATATTATATTAAATTTGACCAGATTATCCCTGTATACAAAAAGTTTTGATTTTTATTCCCATAATATATTATAATAGTTTTACCTCTATATATAATGTACAAGGTGATTGATTTTTCTGCTTATACGTATCGATAAAAGGGATCTATAACGCATATAAGTATAATAATATTGAAAAATACGATATAAAGTACGTTATATTCTATAAAAAGAAAAAAATACCTTATAATAGCAGGTATAATATTTATATTAAAAATATATGATATGTATAGATATAATCGATTTTACCGGTAAACGGACGAAAATATCATAATAAAAATATAAACGATAATATTATAACAAACGCGTATAATATAATATAATAATAAACATAATATAAATATTATTATTGTATATAAAAATTCGTTTCGCGAGTTATATTATATTATTATAATACCTATACCTATAACATTCTCTCGCGGAAAGACGTCGGCATAATATATAACGAATAATATAATATAAATCCTCGATTGAAAATATAATATTATATTATATTTTTATTATAAATGAATATATCGATATACGGGCAAATTGTTATTTTATTATATAGGTATACACGCGCGATAAGTCAAACATCGTATATTTATATAAATATTCACAATACGAGTGCGTGTTAAAATGTTAACTGCAATTTTTGACGTTTGAATTGGCCGTGTCGGATTAACATCAACCCCTCTCCCCGCGGACAAAGGGCGCGTAATCCGAAGTGTATATAGCGTACTCCAGATTTCCGCCCTTGTAATATTACAAAATTATTATTGTTGCTATATCCGCCACATCGTATACTTATATATATACTTTATACTATATATATATATAGGTACCTTTATTTTATTTGTATATATATATTATATAAATACTTTATTTCTGTTATCAGCGAGAAAAAATATCGATTTATAGCAATATATATATAGATATATGTCACAATACACCGTAATAATAATATAATATTTATTATGTTATCGACTTATCATCAATTATTTCGATTTAATAAAAAAAAAATATTACTATACCTTCGTGATATAGGTTAAGTTATAATGTGTGTTTGTGTGCGCGTTTGCGTTTCTTGCTGCAGCACGCACTTTCAATCAATAAAAATGTATTATAATTAATAATTATTAATAATTATCAATTGATATGTATAGTTGTATAGTTATATTAAAATAAGGTTATTAGGTGTCTAATGAATGTTCTTTCTGGTTTTTATAATACAGGTAGGGACAAATACACGTATCAAATAACAATAAATACATCATATTATATTAATGAACGATATACTCGTATATTATATATATGTTTGTGTATCTACTTATAGACATTATAGATAGTATATTATAATTATTTATAATTTCGTATTATAAACATTTATCATAATATATGAAGAACCATAAAAATATCATAAATCGTGTCCTATATTATATTTATAAAAAATATATAATTTTTCAATAATATAATTATGGAAAAAATATATATATAGGTATAATTATATACATTGTTACATTGTCAATATATATTATTATGTTATCATCAAGACTTTATATAATTTTTATATATAAATAGTATAATATATGATATTATTTTATTTCTATAACTGTAGGTACATAATCTTATGTATGATGTATAATATGTATTATAATAGATATATTTGTAATTAATAATCATATAGTAATATATCTGAAATCGGAGACCATAGACGGAACCATGGTTTAACATTAAAGTGTGTTTATATAAGCATATGTTAATGAAAGTTAAAAGGATGATAAAGGTATAAATAGTGACTTATATAGACTTCTAGTACTTCTACGTTAGGTTAGATAATAATAAACAATTGATTAATTTCAAATTTTACTTAAAAAATTCTGTAAAAATTTAATAGTTAAAATAATTATAACCTATTATATAGATATCGGTAGCAATAATAATACTACTAATACCTATATGTAAATGGACAAATACTATTCTTTTTTATTATAAAATCTGTTAATCTATAAATTATGCATTTAATACTCGTAGTATTATTATTTAGTTTAATTATAATACATATAATGTTTTTTTATAATTATGTAAGAATTTGTATAAAATAATATAATAAAATATATATTTCTCATATAAATTTGGTATTTAAAATTAAATTATATATTTGTGTGTTTTAATTTTAAAATAAAATACAATACCTATAAGTTATAATATTATGTAATATTTGTAAAAAATAAATAAAGGAGTCTGGATACATTATTTGTGTACATATAATATTATAAATTTAATGTTTTCTAAAATAAATGTCAAAATTTGAGGAGTCTTTTAAAATCCCCGAGGTAACTTTTATTTTTATCGTTGGGGTGTGCCAAGACACACCCTGTAGTTCCGCCTATGCTGCCGGAGACCCTATTTAATTCGAAATACTTAACCGTGGACTATATATAAGTATTATCATTATTTTACAATGATATATCTATATACAACAATAATAAGAATAAAATGTTCAATGCAAACGCAATTTATATATTATTTCTTGTCAACAATTTATTATTTATTACGCGTAATGACTTATAAAGTTATAAAGAATAGAATACGTTATTTGAATATTATTATTAATATAATAATAGCACAATATTCCACTGCGCTTTTCTGTTTTATGTCAATATATTTTAAAAGCTTATATTCGAAATACGGTATTTTAATTACATATAATTTTTATGACGCTTTTGCGCGTTTACTCCCGCGCTAAGGTTTTTCATAATATTTCTCGAGTTTTCCTCGTTATTATTTATATATATATATATAATAATTATTATTACCGTCTAGTGAGTTTCACCCCTGCGGAAAATTCGATACGCCCGAAGGGGAAAACCGTTTTGTTGTGACATCGTAATATAACGCGTTATGCGCAATATTATGTTTTTTCCTCAGTTTTTTTTTTTTTTTTTTACCGACTACTTATATAATATTAATACATATATTTTATAAACAGTGGCATTTTTACACGCGATTTTAATGCCGTCCTTCAGACCAGACGACTTTTATAGCGCCCTGAGTTCATGCGTTTAAATAATATTATTTAAAACGTAAACGAAAAACATAAACATATTATATAATATTATATTATATAAATGTACTTTGTGATAACTGATAATAATAATAATAATAATAATAATAACTGATAATAACAATAATAATAATAATAATAATAGGTATAGATGGATAAAAATATTTATATATAAACATTTAACAGCGATCGTATAATATACTTTTCGTTTCAAAAATGGTAGGTAGTATAAATATGGAATGACAATTATAGGTAGTTATATGCACGTTATCATTTACGGAAAATAATATAGAGACTATATTTTTCGACAATATTGTATGCGTGTAAATTATTCGCCTGTACGATAATAATTGATAGTCATTACATATTTTGTTCACGACAAAAATTAATATTTAATAAAATTGTGTTAATAATAGCAATAATAATTATTATGCAATTTCATACAATTATTATTACATTTATGTATGTAGTGTAATTATAGTTGCAATTATACGACTTCATATAATGTTTAAACTTTAGAGAACTATTATTTTAACATTAATTCAAAAAAATATACAAAAATTACGATAAATATTATTAAAATGGATACATTTTGATAATATATATACGTGGTAGGTATTGGGAAATCTGAAGTTATCAGAGATGAATGTGTAATTATAATGCAATTTTTTTCTAATTTTTTTCAACTATTTAATCCCCACACTCGACTACTTATATATGTACCTATATAAAATGTTATTCGTACACCTACACCTCTTGAAATTTGACGCATTGATTTTTTTTTTACTAATCTATTATTGTTATTTTAATAGTCAAATCAATTTATTTGTTAATATAATTGTTATAATATACGCGTATTATTAAATTACGACAAATTGACAAAAAATTATCGTATACGGCCGAAAATACTTGTCGTAAATGTATAATATAATAATTTCATGCCAACAAAATGTCGTGTAAACTATATATTTTCCGCTAACGATTTACGTGCAGCTACCCAATTAGGTATACGTAATATATAGGTATACGTATTTATATTATATTTCCATCATTATTTTTGTAACGAACACTTTACTATATGCGATCACCCTCTATATACCTCAATCGATATATTATATATTTTATTTATATATAATATTATATTGTGTGTTTTACGATAGAACGCAGCTGAAAAATAGTGTGCGGTGAAGAGTTTAAATATTAATCGATTGGATATTCAATCGAGGGTAATATATACGACTATATATACGTATATGTTATATACGCGATCGAAATGTGAACGGTCGTTTTAAAAGTATGTATATGTAAATATAATATCATGATTGCGTCACGCGATTTTTAAAAGAAAAAAAAAATGGAATAAAAAATAAATAATAATAGTAACAAAATGTCTGAAATTACATTTGCTATTATTATTTTATTTTATTTTATTTTATTTTTTTTTTTTGCTTTTGACAAACGTTAATGTCGTGCATAAACTCGTTTTGGTATACATATTATAATAATTATAATCGTTTAAATTCGCAACATACGCACGAAACTCAATCACTGTAACCGCGCAATTGTACAATTTTTCTAATTATATTATAATATATGTAATAAACGTTTAAATATATTATATGTTATAATCTTATAACACTCTCGATATAATTTATTTAAGTAAAATAAATTGATATCAAACTGTGTACCTATTTATTAATATTTATTAAATATTATGATTTTCGTACATTATATCAATTCCAATATTTTCCATTTCGGACAAACGACTATAACCATATTATACAACCTAACCTAACCATTTCGCCTTATTACATAAAATAATAGTGTGCATATACATATTCGATCAATAGGCAATATAGTAATAATTTATATAAAGAAACTATAATAATAATTATATGTTAGCGTAACAAAACATCATCTCGCTCGCTCTGTATACCTACATCATTGTAAATATGAATAAATCCATAAATTAACATTTTTTTATTTTCACGCGTAGAGGTATACAATATAAAAAATGGCATTTTTCTCGGGGCGGACGTCGGTGTTGTACCTATATATAGACTCTTAGATACCTATAAAGAAGATGTATACGCGTGTAAACGTGAATAAAAACTCGCTCAAGGGGAGACTTTTGGTGACGACAATATTATTTATTTACCGCTCGACCGCTAATTGGCGTTAATATACACGCGGCGACAGTCATAAATCGTCGGTCGGATATAATATAAGTCGTCGACACACATAATAATAATAATAATAATAATAATAATAATAATAATAATAATAATAATAATAATAATAATAATATATTATATTATATTATATATATATTATCGCGAACAATATTATATTATTATCTCTCGTTCGCCGCTGCCACTGCCGTCACAGAAATCTTAATAATATATATTATATACCTAATTCGTGTACATATATATATATAAATATATAATATATTTATATAGGTATATATACCTACATTATGATTTATACCGCGGTACTAATGGTTATATATGTGCGGTTATAGGTTATAGGAACGAAGCCAAAATAATATGTATATATATTATATTGTGTCGCCGCATAACCGAAATTAGACTTTGCAGCAATATTGTGTTCTCTCGACGTCATTTGTGTATATGTGAGCATATTTGTTGCAGAGTGAGCGGAAGACGAGCGGCGGTTGATTAATAGCATTGAACTCTCTCTTCGCGAGACTATTTTCGAATTTAAATATATATATATATTATATACATTATAATTTCGAGGGTGTCTAGAAAGTTTGAAAACGCTTCCTCTTATATATATACGTATACAATATACATACAGACGTTATAAGCTGCAGACAGCAGGGGTTCCCAAATATTTCTCTCGGCGGTGCACATTTCGACTGTACCTATATATAATACATAAAATTTACCAATATAATATCAATTATAATATATATATAGGCACATTTCACTACATACAATTATTATAATAATACATAAAATATAATATTTTAATTATATAATAAATTAACGTTAAAAAAAATTATTTAATTAAATCCGATATAAAAAAAAAAAAACAAAAATAATAACCATATACGTAATACGCGCAAATCGGTAATAATTCGCAAAACTATAATTTTATTAAAAAATTATTATTATATGTATATAGCGTTTCCTGTTCTCGTGTATAATATTATCACATACGCAAATATATAATATTATATTTATCTATTACTCATTAGTCATTATAGTCGTTATCTATACGATGTATGATAATATGATAAATATTACAATATAAATATAAAAACGTCACGATGGCGCCACGCGTGCATATATTATATTTATATATATATATTTAAACAATCGATTATTGTAATAAAAAAAATAAATATATTTTCCTATTTTATAATATATTTATAACATTTTTATATTATATATTGTACTAATTGCGTGATTTTACGTATATCGGCCATATTGGTATGATGTAAAATATTATAAAAATATGTAAATTATATAAACATTCGACACATTGCATTTTATATAGTTTATCGTATATATCAATTTTACGTGCAGACGGGTACCATATACTATACATATAATTTTTTATACAATCTAATAATTATAAATAACTTTATTATAATTATCGTTGTTGGAAATCATATTTCATTTTTGAAATATTATTAAATTTAATAATAATAAAAAATATATTTATATGTAAATACGGTACCTATTTAAATTTACAATTTTTATTAATATTATATAAATTTATAACAAAATTAACAATCGTGAATTATTAATTAAATTATAAATATTATCTATATAATTTTATATCATATAAATATATATAGATATAACTTAAAAAAAAAAGATTTATTATAATATTATTTTTCACAATATTAATATAATTATATTTACCCACGAACGATGATTGTATACTATTAAAACAGCCACCTATATATTATTATTATTATTATTATTATTATTATTATTATTATTATTATTATTTTATTAATATAATATATACGCTATATATATATAAGGTTTGTTTTCAATAAATTATACACGCGTATATTATCGATCGAAGTCTGAGGACTCATAATAAATAAATTAAGATCGAAATTGTATATAAAAAAAAATAAAAATATAACAAATAACAATACTATATTATTATATATGTATCTATGTTATACTTATAATCGTATATATGTATAATATTAATATATAATATTATGAATTCCGCTTATACGTTTATATATAAAACATAATGTGCGTGTGTATATAACCAAGTAGATATATAGTGTATATATGGTTATATTTATATAATATACGTTGCAACTGCGGTATAAACCAATAATATACCTATATATATATATACTAAATTGTACCGCGGTATAATATGTGCATAATATATATTATTACCGTCGCACGGGTCATCGTCGTGTGTGTGTTTCGCTTAGGAAAAAATGAAAAATCTATTATTAATAAACTTTATATACTTTGGTGTATGTGTGTGTGTGTACGATATGCCGGCGACCTTATATATACATAATATATATTATGCCTTATTGCATATTATATACATGAACATCACGCGAAGTATATATTATAATATATATACCTATATTCAGCTAGTTCTTGGCAACCGAGCCGTTTTACTGTATAAACAACACCCTTAAATAATATAATAATATTGTGTTTATGATTTTATTTATTATATCGTCGCGTATTATATATATATACCTACATATATCCCCGTCGAATCGACCCTTTGTACGACTACAAACGCGAAGACCTCGTGTATATATACGCACGCATCACCTACACACTATAACCGTTAATGGTCGCCCAGCGTTTTCTGCACGCCGCTCACGCCATCGTCGGCGATATACATACATACATACATGCACAAACACATCGCGGCGACCGTCCGGTTCGGAGAAATTCTTGCGTGTATAATAAATAAATATTATATAGGTATATCGAATACGAAAACAACCGATAACGTATTATAAATATACCTAATATCAGGGGTGGATAGTTAGTTTTTTTGTTACAGGGAAAAATTTTAAAAAGGCCACCAAAATAAAAAAAATGCTCGCATTATTCGTATATTCTTATTTTAAAACAATAACTTGTAAAATTGTTAAAAATCGAGTGGTGTCAAGGGGGGCAACTGACATTATACAAGATGAGGGCCCACAGGGAAAATCCCTTTTTCCCTATGGGCCTATCCACCCCTGCCTAATATAATACGAATATATACGTTATAGACTACATTATAAAATAATATACCTACACATATACCTTTCGTGACTTTTAATTTTAGAGTTGGCCGCTCACGCGCCATCGTGTGTGTAAAATAATATTATAATATATAAGATAAGATACGATTTTCTATGTATAACGATAAGTGATAACGACCGACGCATAATGTTATATTCATATATACAATAAAAGTCTCGGACACTCGGATTCCGCGAAATATTCAACTATACACATGTACCTATACCTACTTTTTTCTTTTCTATATGTCCTCGAGTGTTCATCTCTCATATATTATATTATTATATATATTATTCAAAACGCATACACCTTTTAGAGTTATATTTAGATATATAAATATAGACAAACTTAAGCGACCATTATTTGTAAAAACGACGATAATATAATATATGTATTTATATATTTATAAGCGACGATGAAAAACGATAATTCGGTTAAGTGAAGTATAAGTATAGAAGTTTATGTGTATATACGCTGCAAACACGCGTTGACGTCCATTAGCGTTTCATAAACGGATTGGGCGGAGTCTTTGAATATTACACACACACAAACACGCTTATATATTATATTATAAAATAGGTGTATATCTATATATATATATTATACATGAGTCGAGCACCATTAAATTGATATATCTATATATGTATGTATATAAACGGATATATATAAAAGCAGAGGCGAACGATTGCAGGGACGATGGACCGGTGCGTTGAAAGGGTGCAGAGCGGGATAACCGTTGCCGGAAGGGTGGAAGCGAAAAGCCAACGTCGCGGCGCGGGAAAACAAGAGAACGGGCGATAATAATACATATATATGTATATAGATTTCCGACGAGTGCGCGCGCGTGTTTATATATATATAACGTGTCGGAAGGGACGAAGGACCACTTAAGCCCCTCTCGAGCACACCGCGGCTCATTGGCTTTCGAGACTCACCCCTCAGCCATCATACCTTCATATACGCCCGGCAGATTTCTTTATATATATATATGGTATGTACTGCAGGGCCCATTTTACTCCAATTACCGTCACCCCGTGGTATATAACAATATAATATATGTATATACGTATGTCACAACCCTTATCTCGACTGCAACCATTGTATTTATACCTATATAATAATATATACACAAACACCCCGCGTAAGTTTTTTTTACATATATATATATACGCACTTATTACAATAATATATAAATGAATATAGGTATATAAATATCGTTCGCGATTGAATTCGGAGGGTTGTTTTTTTTTTACACATATAAAAAATATAAAAATCTATATATAACTTCTATATACTTAATAATATTATTTATATATATATATATATATATATTATGCATATATTCACAATGCGTTTGATCTCGTTATATATTATATGTATGTAAATATTTTATTCAAAATGCAAATCGACGAAC
>JAIUCT010000020.1:4568084-4584636 GCA_021307375.1 Tetraneura akinire | reverse complement strand
ACGGCGTTCACAGACCATCAGCTACAAACGCTCGAAAAGAGTTTCGAGAGGCAAAAGTACCTGAGCGTTCAGGACCGCATGGAATTGGCGGCCAAGCTCAACCTGTCCGACACTCAAGTCAAGACCTGGTACCAGAATAGGAGGTGAGTCCCGTTTTCATATAAATAATAAATATAAAGATATTGGTTTAGAATAAAAACGTTAAGCGAGAATAAATAATCTAAAAATTCGCGTATTAAAAATTGAATACGAATTTACGATATCGGTAAAAAAAGCGATAATCCTATTATAATAAACGAATTCAAAAGAAAAAAAAACGCATAAACGTCGAAAATTCGAGGCGAATTTTAAGGGTGAATAAAACGGGTAAAACGGATTTTCATATATCCGTGCGGCAGGGCGGTTTGAAGGGTATAATATTACAATATAGATGATATCGTGTCGGATACGCGTTTTCGTGTTGGCCGACCAAAATATATTACAATAATTGTCGTGATGCGACTTGAGGGCGAGTGCGAGGTAGCGTTTTGGAAAAATATTTAAGTATAGGTATATTGCGAAAGACAAGTGTAAAACGCTACGAATTTATATTTTCTTCTCGGTATTGTACACAGTTATATAAACCTAATAAATACTGGTATACCTACCTAATAAATGAATATAATAACTGTATATTTTACAATACTTAATGCCGCACGTAATATTATACGCGTTATATTGCGGGAAACGGGAACGTAAAATATGTAATTCCACCCCTATCCCTACCATTAATGAAGAATATACAAACATAAAAACAAACGCACGCCTTCTATATCTTTATACGTATTATTTTATCAGTTTTACAATATATTTACCTACCTAGTATTTATATAAATATATTATCTATATCTGGTGTGAAAATTTCATGGCCTAGCATAAATAAACAGCTTGAATTGTACACTCGTGTATACGCGATTCTTGTTACGCTATATATAACAGGGTCCGAGTCGAGTATAATATTATATAGCCAAGTGTGGGGTTGGTATAATAATATAATTACAGCGCGTATATAAATAGGAGGGTATATATATTATATCGTTAAGGACGTTGTAAAAACATATATATATATATAATTTCAAAGACGTCTCGAGTATACCGCGGTCATTTGTCAATAGTATATAATATGTCAACAATACGAGAGCGCGCGCGGCAGATACGACGAGTCCGCGGTTACAAAATCATCGGTAATGGTACACCTAACGTATAAATGTATTATACGTTATACCGCGGTAACATATTAATATTAATATTATTGTATATTATATTTTATGACGTCACACACGTACGTATAATATGATATAATATATAAGAATAACAATCATAAATAATACGCTCTAACGCTCGTTGACTTTTGCTGTATAATATTATTATTATTATTGCACTTATTATACGCGCATAAACGCCGTATAAAAACGACGACAATAAAAATATTATATACACGTTTTATTACAATAATACATGGGTGTATTATGTGAATGAGAAGAGGCGAAAAAAAAAACTGCAGAACCGGCAAATATATTATCATTTGGAGTGTGAAAAATCTATTTACAAAATATAATAATATAATGAAAAGGACGACGCGTTCGCGCGTGTACCTGAACACAAGACGCGTACGTATTTTATTATATTATTATTATTATTATTATCATCCTGGGGCGAAGGATTTCTCGCGTCATTTGTCCCCGCGGCGGTTAAGAGGAGATAATTTATCGTGCGGTTAAGGATGCGATGGTATACACATCTGCCCCGTCGTCGGCGACGGCAAAGGATTGGCTGTTTCCGACATGGTTATTCTTGTTATATTTCATTCGGGGGTTGTACTCGCTATATACACGGTGACGACACTTATATAATACATACAATACGATAATTTATTATTATTATAATTTGTGTGTACAAAATAACATTCCGTACACACGATATTACGTACTAAGTACTTGTATATACAGTTCCAAACGCGTGTTTTTGTTTTTAAATTGACGTCGGAAGTAATATATTATTTTATTCTAAATATAGCCATAATATACTCACTATATATATTCGAAATATGAGCCAATTATGATGTTTTCGAGAATTTTAAAAATCCACGCTGAAATCGTTAGGTATATTACGATCAATTTCACCGCTTGTTTCTATTATGTGTATGCGTGTATATATCGAAAATATCATTCGTTTAACTTTTTCATTTCGCATAAATACTCGTACATTTATAAATCTAATATAAACCGTACCGTTTGATAAATATTATATTATGATAACTGAAATTCTTCAAATATTATAAATGGCGTCTTAAATCTCGTATATGATATTATTTATCTTTGTATATACAATGCGCGAAGACGTTCGGGGAAGAGAAAAAAAAACGGTTGGCTCGCTCTTGGATATCGCACGACGATTATTTTCACGGTCGAAACTTTGATTTACGACGCGAAGACCGTCCGGCAGCCGCCGTATACGCGGCGACGACGCCGTTTGTTCGTCCTCCCGACGCGCTAAATCAAAGACTAATAAATTAGTCGCGTATATTTTAATTATTATATATATATATATATACCGGTATACGCGGTAAATACCACAAAATATTACTCTATGCGTATTATAATATAAATAATATCGTATATGAGATTGAGAGTACAGAACATCGTCTGCATCGCGCATAAAAATGACCAGAATAGCGTATATAAGACAAACGTTATATTATTATTAATATACATTTTACCCGGATAAAATGTACCTATATGATACGAATTTGAATTAATTTAAAAATCAGTTTTTGCTTTTGGCATCATTTTTTGATCAATTATCATCGTTTATCGATAAATTAGAAAATAATAAATTTTAACTATTTATAGTTATCATAATTTATAATATAAATCACAAACCCGTTTATTTACCCAGATGAAAGATAGATGATATGTTGTATCGATTACTATCCGTATTGAAATAATTTTTAAAAAATACGGGATTGAATATTACCGTTTCGTCAATTCGCTATATAATATCGAAATGTCGCACGTTTTTAATTTATAGAATTTCTCGCGTTGTGTATTATAATATACAAAACCGTTAGGTTAGGTTAGGTTAAGTTTAACATCAAAATGTGCGTTTTCGTACATATTAGGTATATCGTTTTACAATAACCATACGTGTATGTGTTTTATAATTGACTTGTCGTTGTCATCTCGCGCGAGACGATATAAAGTCGTTAAAAACGTCTTCTTTGGTTGCGGCGGCGCGCGCGCAAATCGAAGTTGAAAAAAACATCCGATAAAATTATTATATTGTGTATAGTAAATATAAACGTAAACCGTGGACAGACCGAAATGAGAGGAAAAAAAAAATAGGTAAATAACGTGAAAGATGGAGGAGGGTGTAAAAAAAAAATCGTATCCGTAGATCCGATTGTGCCGTGAATCGCGTGCGTGTCGACAAAATTAGAAGAAGAAAAAAACGTGCCATATAATATTATTATTATTATTATTATTATTATACAGAGGTATAAATCAAAGTCATCGAGTGCGCGCGCGTCTCTCGTACATTATACGAGATAATATATTTTTATATTATCATCGTATAATATTGGAATTTTGTGTGTTTTCCACGGGTCGTTCGGATCACGTTCGCGCCAGAGGCTGCGGTCCATTATTACCACGGTATATACACGGTTAATACTATATACCGTATATTAGGTATGTATAGGTATAGGTACACGAAGAGTCAGCTCGTGCTCGAGCACGTATCGTCGCGCGCGTCGTATATTAGGTATATATAGGTACATATAATGTAATATATTCTTATACGTTTGGAAAAATCTTTGGTTTTTTTTTTTGTCTTCTATATAATAATATAGAGTATTATATTATTATTTTCGAATTTTCGTTCCGTCCCTCGTTTCAATATAATAATATATATATACTCGTATTAGTAGATAATAATAATAATAAAAAGAAATACGACTATATTATGTATATACTTATACCTATATAACAGGTACGGTCGCCATCGCAATATACCAACGAACATCACGGTATAAATATATTAGGTATATATTTCACAAAACTCATGTAACGAATCGATGCGTCTCTATATTATGTAATATTATTACATATATCACGTGACATAATATTTCGTGTCTCGGATATTTAAAATAATTTGTTAGATTTTAAGAGTAATATGAGTACTTTACACGAGTAATAATGTTAAATTTTGATATAGGTATATTTAAATTGTTTTTTCTTGTTTCCTACTATAATATAGCCTTGTAAATTATGAAAATTGACATTTTAGAACAAAAGATGTGTATGGCATTAATGACGGAATGACGTGATAAGGGATGAGACTATAAACAATATATCCAATGATATAAAACCCTTCAGACTCAATGAATATTATTCGTAATTTAATTGATAGTATTTTAGTTTAAAAGATCTCGACACCAGCAGCGCCTATTGGGATTTGTGACGACGGGGAGGGTTGTCGGGTAATGTGAGAAAAGTTAATTGAGGTATAAGAGGATCCTGTGCAATAGGTACACACAAGTCATATAGAAAGTTTTAAAAACAATTTTATTTAACTCTATATAACTTTATAACTTTCTAACCACATAATATATACTCAACTTAAAGTATATATAGACTTATATATTTTATACTTTTAATATATATATATATACATTCTATATATACTTAATAATATATAACGTGTATTCTGTGTATAATTGTATAGAACGGATTATAGTAATAGGTTCGTGGAAGAAATTTTCAAACGTTTATTATTCGTCATCAAGACAATTATTTGGAGGAACGTTCGAACGAAACATATATTTTTCTTGTATTTATTATTCTATATATGTTATGTAACATATAAAATATGTTATTCTATATAATATTATATTATAATGACACGATTTCTGTTTCTTTCGTATTTCCTTCCGAAATCGAATTATATTACTTATACCACAACTGTAGGTATAATAGGTACTACCGTTTGGGAACGCGTTCGTATATAATTTAATAACATGGCCCGCGGGACATTTGAAATGCATACCTATATTATATTATATATATAAAAAAACATTACACGTGTAATATAAAGAATAACACGCAAACAAAATTATGAGTTTGAAATTTGTTTTCTTCATTTTTTTTTTTTTTTTTTTAACTATAATAGTGCGCGCACGCGTTATAATATCTGTTAGTATACCCCGATAACTCTCTGTCGCAACTCGCAAGAACGATAGTTTTTAGTTTATATTTATAATAATTAATAATAATATAATATAAAATAATTGTTTTATGAAAAATTCGATTTTGGTCCATTCATTAACTAAATTATTAATCATCAATTAAATCGATTAACGCGTAAAATATAAATATATCATATATTTTTTCTCGTCGAATAATATTATTTTTTTCTCTAAATATACTAGCACTATATAGTAGCACAAGTTATTTTGATTGATATAATACGTTATATAAATTTATATTATATATTATGTTAAAACGAGCTAATATCAAAAGATTCAAAAAATAATATAAATATTATATACGAGCATAAATTATCATAAAATGTGAGATTTTAAGATACTCTAAAATTATACGAACAAAATGTAATAATTATCAATACAATGCAATTTAAATGACCGGCGAAATTTCAAACTTATAATAATATATATTTATAAAAATTGTTTTCGATTGTTTTAATTATATAAACATAAATTTAAAATTTGACCTTAATTTATATTTGTTGTACAAACAAATGTACCTAATATTTATGTTTATGGAAAAATCGTTTGCTAACCTCACGTGTTTGGTTGTGTTTTTGTTTGGCAGGACTAAGTGGAAACGACAGACGGCTGTAGGCTTAGAATTGTTGGCCGAGGCAGGAAACTATGCGGCGTTCCAGCGACTTTACGGAGGACCGCCGTACGGTTGCTGGCCGTACCCGGCCGGCGCGGGCGGCGGTGCTGCTGGTGGTGCCGGCGGCGTGTCGGGCGCTGGAGGCGCGCCGTCAGCCGCCGACCTGTACTACCGTCAAGCAGCCGTGGCCGCGGCCGCAGTGTCCACGCTCCAGAAGCCGCTGGCATACCGGCTGTATCCCGGAATGGCCGGCGGTCCCGGTTCCGCGGGCTCCACAGCGGCCGGCCACCATCACCACCACATACCGCCGCCGCCTTTGGCCCATCCGCTTTACTACGGCGGCGTCCACCATCCGGCCGCTATGCCGCCCATGCCAGGACGCAGCCCTACGCCCGAACCGCCCAGGTCGTCACGGGATTCGCCCAGATCCCAGATGGACAGCAGACCCGGTTCGGTGGACGTCGAAGACGACAGATCAAATTCGCCAAACGTGGACGTTTAAACTGTACGAATATAATAATAATATTATATTTTATGAATCCTCTGCAATGTATACGGTCCTCGTCGCGGTGGTCGTTATCTCGTATTATATATAATTTGCGTTATCTCTCGCTCGTTGTTTTTGTTATTGTTGATGTATATATAATCGTATATAATATATATATTATAAACATTACATATTATTATTATTATTATTATTATTATTATTATTATATTATGTATATATATAAGACACCAACTCACACGAACATATATACATCCCCCACCCCAAAATTACCTAGTCGTCGTTTACTTTTTATAAATTATTATTATATAAGTATGTATATTATAATATAATATTTATATAATGAGTTGGCCGGAGACGATGAGCTAATAATAATAATATGTATGTTAATTTTTTTCTACATATTACGAGTATATTATATATTTTATCCGGCGAAAATCTAATATTTTGTAAAAATTAATAATATGAATATATTATCCTATACATTTAATTATATGTATTAATATACACCCGTTTTAATAAACAATTTACCGGAAGAAACTGCAGCTAATTACCCCCTCTGTATCTCCACAATCGCCTTCCTAATCTCAAAATTACAAATCTTTTTTATTATTATTATTATTATTATTATTATTATTATTGCGTTGTAGGTATATTATGTTAACTACAACTATTACACATTATATAATACAATTACAATATTATTATTATATTAATTATAATAATTTGAGAAGAAAAAAAAAATCCGAATTTGCATTTCATTAACACGCGCGTATATAATATTATATACTTGGATATTTATAATATTATTATTATATTTATCGTCGTAATATGTCGTAGCCTATTAAATAGACTTATAAATTTTATAAGCATGTTTAACCGAGTATAAATAATAATATAAAATACGCGTTTTTTTTTTCATTTCGATCTATAATATAATAATTATAATTCTTTTATTCTTTTAGTCGTCGAGAGACTTTAACGTCCGTCAACCACGTATATTATATAGTTATTCTTATTATACATAATATTAATATTATTACGCTGATCGTTGTGTATATTATATGTTATTCTACGATAATAATAATAATAATAATACGATAATTCTAATGTATATTTCTATAATAACTATATTATTTGTTTTTAAATATTATTTTGCTTACCACAAATATTTTCTTTTTTTTTTTTAATTTAATTTAATTTATATTATATAATAAATACGTATATCGATATTATTACTGTAAATAACTATAACAAGTCTATTATATTATATTATATATACAATAAGAATTAAACATTGCATATTATATATACGCCTATAATTAGCATAATTTATTTATTTCATATATATATATTATATATGCGAGATCGTGCAATGTAATAACTATAAACATTTAATATTTAAATTTTATATACGTATACATACCTACTTAAAAGAATCGTTTTTATTTAGTAATCAATATATTATAATGTAATATCGTATAAAAATGTATTATGTGTGTATAATAGGTACATAAAATGTTATCACGTGCAGGTCATATAATACGAGTAAGTATTGTAATTTTCACCCCGGGTTTTTTTCTTTTTTTTTTTGTATAAAAATAATAATGTTTAAACGCGATCGTGCCAAAAAAATTGAAAAAAAAATTGAAAAAAAAAATTGTGTTTATATTATATAATAGGCATAATAGCGTATAAAAAATTAAATAATATTATAATAACGCGCGAAAATTATATAGGGAAACAATAAAATATTATAATATACATACCGAAACGCTTTCGTTATTTTATTTATATAATTATAATACGTATAAGAGTTATGTATTTATATATAAGTATTCGTAACATTTATATAGGTATAACAATAACACTCGGAATATTCATACATATAATATGTATTATGTAAATATAAAAATCTTATTTAGGTAAACTTTATAATATTGTATTGTATTACGTCATAAATAGGATATAAGATATTCGATCGTCGAGTTATGATAATTATAATATAATATTATATATTATAATTTCCTTATGTAAATATTATTCTATACTATATTATTGTTACGTGTAAAAATTAAAAAATAAATAAATTAATATTATTGTTTAGAGTTTAAACGATGCGTTTTTATTTTTGCCAAACCTGTACTTATACAAATTATAATGTAATTGTTTTCGCGATATAATTACGCGTGCAACCTATTATACACGTATCACATCCTATACGACTCCTGTACATTATAATATAATACGCGTGAGTATACATAATATAAATTCCGATCTCGTTAAGCGTATTTTTTTTTTTTTTTAAATTTTAATTATCTTTTTCTGCGTGGCTAAAATGTTCATATACCGTATATATACCTAACCTAACCTAACCGTGTATATATAGTTACCAATATATATATATATATACACGGTTATCGTATTGTTATATTATATACGCGAAGCATATGTGTGCGATTATTAAAATTGGTGAAAATTATGCAAAAAAATGTTTAAGTATGCATTAAGTATATTTTTAAAATTTAATTTATATACTTACACAATACAATTTATTATATGCACACGTAATATTATATATTATAATTTAGAGTAAAGATAAAATAATTATTACTCTAATGGTCATAATATAATAATATATATAACATCCGGCCAATACGTTCACGTGAATACACGCGGTAACTGGTATACCTACGTATTATTATTGTGTATAGGTACATAGAATATTATTTTATACCGAAAACGCATTATTTTCAATTGAACCCGATTCGGACCTTAGTTCCTGTGCAGATCGAGGAACACATGTCGAGCAGCGTCCATATATAGTGTTAGGATTCGGTTCATTCGTTTCGTACAATGAATCGTTTTTTCCCCTCAGATAACGCTCACTCACACACGTATAAACAATATATATAATATTATTTATATACTATATATAATAGTGTGTATGGGGGCTGCGTGTATAGTATTTTATCGATGAAATTTTATTGAATTAGTTATATATATATATTATTGTGTATTTATCCGAAAAAGTGCCACGCGCGTACCTTTGCTTAGGTATAGGTACCTATAACAAAGTATATACCTGTATAATTATTAATTAGTATAATACGCGATACAGATTCGTATAAAAAAAATAATTTCCTACGATAAGTACCTACGCGGATATCAATTATTATTATATTGATATCCTAACAAGTAGGCATAATATCATGTTATAATATAAGTACCTATATATACTTTAACAATTCAAAACATTTTGAGCAGTTTAAACACGATATATAACATAACCTAACCCATAAATTATAATATAAAGTATTGTTATATAATAGTAAAATGAATTGTAGCGCCAATAATTTTTTTGTAAATATCACACAGTGAAAAATAAAATCACCCTCTACGCAATAAAATATATATATATAGGTATATGTATTATATAAATTAAGTGGTATGGATAAATTTCCCAAAGGAATAATAATATAAAATAATAAGAATCGATTTAATAATCGCACCCTCTATAATTCCTATATATAAACGCGTAGTTTAAATAAATATATATTAAACGAAACGATGATAATAATAATATTATAATTATAACGATATGATACGTATTATTTTATGCGTGTGATTACAATATTTATTATCATTATAATAGATATGCATTTAAATAGAATTTTTATATAATATATACGAGTAGGTATATAATTATATTATAATAGGGGTTGAAAGCGAAACAAAACAATATTCCTACACGATATATATGTACATTTTATAGGTATACGTAAATTGGGCATTTAATTTTATGCTAAATAATTTTGTAAAAAAAAATAATAATGTTTAAAACAAATATTGGTATTATACACCAGATATTTTTCGTTTACAAATCATCCGTGTATAATACAAATAACAATATTATTATTATTATATAGCTCTAAATCGTTATATATTTTGCACGTGTAAAATGACAGAAATGTTAATTATATGTAATATTAATTAATATAATATGACGAATGTATATTTATATCATAAATCGTTTGTGTTTTAACCGGTAAAAATTCAATTACTTTATTGCTATATCTATATACAATACGCATAGTCTTTGGCAAGTACGTATATATACTTAAAAATCGTACTTTAAAACCGAATTTACATAGTCTGCGGTTCGTTGTTCATCCCTGAAAAAGATAATAATGATATGAGCGTAAAACTACTATAATATGTAACATAACGTATTTTAAGCCCATTCGGTACCGGTCGTTTAAAATTTCTAATAAAAAAATAAACAAAATCGATACTACGATATACACTACATAACGCTAAATGATTATTATAATGATAATTTAGTATAATATTATAATAATAATGATAATAATAACAATAATAAGAACAATAATAATAATAATAATAATAATGATGATGATGCGTACGTGTTATTAAAAAAATTATTATTTACGCAGTTATAAAAAACACACTCGCGTGGTCACTAAAGGTTAACAGGCGAAACGAGATAAGTGAAGACGTCTGCGGCGATGTAAAGCGTCGGCCGATGTGCGTTTTATTATGTTCGCTTCCGTTTTCCGCCGGAAGACCATAATATATATGTATATAAACAATGGCTCCAGTCATAATATTATTTATAGGTATATATATTTAACCGAGTATGTGGTAAACGGTTATGTGACGACGACGGCGTGTGTGGAGTAAAAAAAAAATACGAATAAAAAAGTCTTTTGAAAAATATGTAAACGGAAAAAACTAAAACCAATGCACGCATGACTGTATTATTATTATTGTTATTATTTCTTTTTTTTTTTTTTTTTAGAAATATATCGCGGTGCAGAAACAACGACGACGATAGTATTATAATATGACAGGCTCCGTTGGCGTTAAAAAACCGCAATTAAGTTATATATTATTATTATATTTGTGTATTTTTCGTCTCTGTATTTTTCCCTCTGACCGTGTCTAATGACACACGAGAAATAATAAAAAAAAAAAAAAAACGTACCTATATATAAATATTCAAACTTCTGCTGCACGCTGCACGCGCTCTACGTGAGTTCGTCCGCGTGTCGTTGGTCATCTGCAGAGAATTATAACGGATGGCATTCTGTCGTGT
This sequence comes from Tetraneura akinire, assembly GCA_021307375.1. Classification (NCBI taxonomy): domain Eukaryota; kingdom Metazoa; phylum Arthropoda; class Insecta; order Hemiptera; family Aphididae; genus Tetraneura; species Tetraneura akinire. The sequence continues at coordinate 4,573,115 of JAIUCT010000020.1, read as the reverse complement.
TTTTTTATACGTTTTTTCATACGTTTTTTCATACGTTTTATTTTTTCGATAAACGAGCGCGTTATTGTGTATATGAGTTTATGTGTGTACGATGACCAATGACCGCTCGCGGTATAAATATATAGGTACGCCAATCCTTTTTGTATATTTTAGCGTGATGAATAAAACTAAAAAACCAAAACTAAAAAACTAAAAAAAAAAAATAGTAATAATAATAGTGGTTTATAATAAAAAAAAATTCAAACAATAATTGGATTTAAACGTCTTTGTGTCAAGTCATTTCGGACGAGGTTAGAATCCTCTCTGTCACGATACATAATATATATATAATACGATATTGCACTATATACGTGCGCGGGAGAAAAACCCGTAATTTTCTTCGTAAATATAATATATAATATATATCTATGTATAAGTAAGTACAATCGTTTTTTAACGGAAAAAAATTTTTTTTTTTTATTCTAAATATTATTATAGGTATACCGTTCGTGTTGTCGCATTTTTTTTTTTTATACTAAGTACGTGTCTCATACTCTTATATCATAATTATTATCAATTTTCATGCGTTCGCGTATCAATATATTGTTTCGTTTCATATTTCTGCAGTAACACCGAAAAAATATGATATTTATTTAAGAATTTATTATATTTTCTAAACAATAACGGATAAAAATATCAAAATTTATAATCTATTATAATACTATATCCATTTTTCATAATATATTCAAGATAAATCATTGCAATCGTATCTTATAATAATTATATGCCCAACTAAGTACGAGTATATATAGACTGAAAATAATGTAGATGAAAAAATATTTGGGAACAAAGAGAATCATAATAGTCATTAAAAGTTTGTTTATTAATTTCGAAATTTATATTTCATATTATTTTATGTTAATATAATGATAACCACGACTATAACCCAATATACGCACGGCCATTTTCTTTTATCTGAAATCTGAATTTAAAATTATTTATCGAAATAAATGTCCTAATTGGACATGTTGCAATAAAATGCTTACGTCATATTTTTAATATGCAGATTTAATATTTTTATTACTATTATACAGTCCTACTTACTATACATTTGTAGCGAATATGTACTTGTATACAATATATTAACCGGTCAGTTTGGGCAGGACATTTTTATTGATCTAAATAATTATCCTCATTTATATGCATTATGTTTGAATGAAAAAATAATATTTGTAACACAAATATAATATTATAGCTGGTGTCTATATATAATATATACATATTCAATTATTATTCATACATAATAAAAATCTCTAATTAATTATTATTTTTTATTCTTAACTTGTGATTTTATGGACATCATACACTGGTATATATTATGATTATACGAGTATCTATATACATATATATTGTACAATAATATAATATTAAAATTTTCATAATGTTTCTTATAATATAAAACCATAAAAACAGAAACGTATGTAATTATCACCTTGATCATATTATGGACGACCATTTTTTTTTTTAAATTTTTTTTTATTTCAAGGACTACTGCAGAGAACAGACCTCTGGAACATGATGTCTGCAAGATAGGATTATTCGAAATATATATTAAAAAAATTCTACAATAACTCATATACGTAACTTATTATTAGTTATAGTCTTATAGTATAATATTTTATAAGTTAAATTTTAACGAGATAGTTTTTAAAGATAATATCGGAATCCTCGGATGTTTAAGTCATTATATAAAATGTTTTAACGTACACGCAATAAAATATTGTACATAATACCAGCTAATATCTAATGAGGGAGGCGATTTATAAAATATTTTGAAAAATCAAACAATACTTTATACTTAATTAAAAAAAAAAAAAAAATTTTTGTTTGCCGAACTCTCGCGTGTTAAACAAATTTTTCCAATCATTATATGGAACCGCAGTGGAATTTTCTACGAATTACCGCCCGTGTATTATATTTATGCCCCATGTGTGAATATTTGAATCCATCACCATCGATCACGCGCTCGTGTTGTACACAATCCGACTGTTAAATCGCAGTGTCTGTTTCGATGTGTATCGTATTTAAATGTATATTATTACGTATTGCGCAATAAATTTGCATACACTGAAATACATGTTATTGTTACCGGGAATCATTTCGCGATCGTATCGTCCGCGTTAATAACAATAATACATTTTTTTTTTCCGCGAACGAACTACCATCACTTCGAATCGCGGACAGATCTATAACAATAATATAAAAAAAAAAAAAAAAAATACGTACAATAAATTAATAAAAATAATAATATTGCAATATTATACGCTGCAACTGCAATATTGACGTGTGTGCGTGTATAATATAATGTTTTATTTTTCCCACGTTCCTAAAATGGCAAACACTGTTGCAATTCCGTATCGGTTAATGGTTAATATGGTTTATGGTTTATGGTTTATGTTAGGTATAATATTATATCGAAAATGGTGCATACTTACTTTCTTTGTCTTATTCAGTGACGTATTTAGTGGGGGTCTAGGGGGGATAGTGCCTTGGGCGGTAATATTTTTTTACTCATATACTTTAATAAGTATGTAATAAGTACTAATGTGCTAAATAAATTTAAGTTGAAAAGGGGCGTTTTTTTTTTCTAACCTTGGGCGAAAAATTCCTAAATATACATGGATTATTTTCGCAATTTCGGTCTGCAAGTCGTCATAAAATAATAATATGCATATACGATATTATAAAATATTCTCGCTGCAAATACCACGCGAAGATTATACAAAATAATATCATGTTATAAGTTATAACTGATAAAAATGATGTACCACGGTTACGGTATACGTATACGGGTCTTATTAATATAATATAATAATATTATAATATTATTGTGACCGCGAACGTGTTCGCGTTATAACTTTTTCGCACACGATGACGCGCGTAATCGTCTCACCGCACTGCAGTTGTGTGGAACAGACGCTATTATATTAGTATAATATTCGTATATATTATTATAATGGCAACAGACGACTGACGAGGAGAAAACCGCAAAATGATCAATTTTCAATTATGATCTGCAGGTACGCGTACATAAATATATAATTATGTAAAATATTCTTTGATTATACAGTTAAAAATTATTGTTGTTCCGGTCGTTTGATCTGAGGTTTTCACGGTGTTACAAGTTATCATCGCTGTTTGTTCGTGTGCAGAGTGGATTCTCGCGCCAAATCTGCACGTTTCCGAAGGCGGTATAATTCTATGATATTAACAAAGAATTAGAATAATATAATAATAATTCGAACGGATATCAATTTGGCCGGATTTCCGAAATTCGTATTATGTGTTTATAAACGGGTGTAAAAGGTAAAAACTGTAATAATAATATATATAATTCGTACGAATAATCCAACGTAATAATAATATTATTATACTTCCTCCCGACTATATTTTTTTTTTTTTTTTTTTATACATAAAATGTGAAGCGAATCCGGACCGCATTTCAGAAATATCGGAAACGATTAAATAAAAAAATGTCTTCTTCTTTTTTTTTTTTTGACATTTTTAAATATGGCAGTGCGCGAAAAAGCTCGTAAATATACTCGTATATTATATTATTTTAACGACATAATATATAGGTACATTACATACGATTACGTACTTTCTATTTTCGTTATTTAACATTTTATTTATACTCTAGTACACAATACGTCAATATGTCATTAGTCGCTTTTGTACCTACACTGACTGATTTTGTTTTTGTTTTTTTTTTTTTTTTTTTGTAGACCATAAACGCGTTTACAACCTTTTTATATGGTTTATAGGTATTATATTATAGAATTTCGAGCAAATGGTAATTCGAACAACATAATATATATACTAATACCATATACGAGTATAAGAGAAGACTACGCGTTTCAAGAGTTCGGATTTCACGAATCTCACGGGCACGAGACCACTTCCTTCGCCACATCCGTTTATAATTTTATATTATATGCGCAACACGAGTGTAACACATAATTATTATTATATTTATTATAAAAATACGAACTTCGCGCCTCGTATTTAATACATTATTTTCGTATAAGATTTTCCGCGTGTTACGTCGCGTATATGTTAGATACCCATACTGTTAAAATAATAATAAATTAATAATTATTAATATTCGCGTGTGTATCGACGAGGGAGGTCGTGATCGTGTAAGCGATTTAAAAAGAAACAGTATCCGGTATGGGGATTTATATTGTGCATATTATAATATCGCGTAAAAACCACATTGACTATCGTCGCCGGTCGTGATAATAACACATAACATTACGTTATTATACCAACATATACCCATTACCCGGTAAAACGACACCTCTCTCGGTCGCAATATATTCCGAAGCGCGCGCACACATTACAATATTAAAAACGTCGCCGAGGGTTTCTATCGTCCCTCTCGTCGTATATACATCACACACGTATACGAGAGCTCCCGTCGCAGGACATTTGCGTCTCGTTAGGCGCCCCCGCAGAGATTTTTATACGATCCCCGATAACTTATATGTAATATACATACACGTACGATCAACGACTATACATTTATATTATTATGTTAATTAACCATAACTAAATAAGTCGTCGCGTGTAATATATTATTATATTATATTTTATTCTCGTTTTACGTTTTCGAAAGGAAGCGCGCGTTTTATTTCCATGTAGCAAAGTATTAATATATGATCATATAACATACCTACGTGTATCATATTAATATAACGAGCCCGTTTTTCTGTTTAACGGATTTCAAGAATATTTTAACAATATTTTTCGTATAATTCGTCGCGCCAGCACGAAACGTTTATAACGTTTACTATATAACGTTATATACAGGGTGTATATAAATATAATATTCCAACGTTATGCATGTACATAAAGGTATACTCGAGCAAAATATACAATAACGCATTATAGTAAGTCTTATTGACTATTTCGTTCCTGTATTTGTGTTATTATTATTATTATTATTATTATTATTATTATTATTATTATTATTATTATTATTATTATTAT
>JAIUCT010000020.1:4557592-4568074 GCA_021307375.1 Tetraneura akinire | reverse complement strand
ATTATTATTATTATTATTATTATTATTATTATTATTATTATTATTATAATTATAGTTAATAATAATCGTGTCGTTTTGTGGACTTGTGCTGCGGGTGACACAATGTTATTTCTTATTTCTTATTTGTTAACGTAATGTGATCCGCTGTCTGTAGATTATAATATTATTATAATATTATACTTCACTCGGGGAATGTCGAAAATAAACGTATATAATATAATGTTATTATTATATACAATACCTATACTTATATTTTATATACCTGCAACTACTTGTATAATATTATTATAATATGTATAGCATAATTATAATACTATAAGCATATAATATATACATATATGTGTTACGTATAGATTATATTGAAATATAATCTTCGAGATATTCAAATCTGATCGTGTTCGACGTGTGGTGTTTGTTTACACGCGATGTCTGTCGTCTAGTGGTTTTTTTTTTTTTTTTTTTTTTTTTTGTGAATGAAAATTACTTTTATACGAGCGTAAACAGGGTGATCGGAATGTTGTGAAAATAGCATCGAATATATTCATTATAATTATTTTTAAAAAAGGCGTGTAATTGCCATTATATTTATGTAATAATAACATACGCATATATACAGTGTGTTTCACTCAAATAATAACACTAAATATTTCAGCCGGATGACCATAGATCGGGATGAAAATTGTTTTCTTCGTGATAAGGGTATATGAGGTCTATACCATTATCATCAAGAAAAATATTCTTGATGATGATAAGGGTATACCAGCAAACATTTTGCGCCACTTTTTAAAATTTTATATCATTCGGTGTGCCCACACGCAATAAAATAAAATAAAAATAATATTTTGTTTAAAATAATATTAGGACGACCATAAATCAGTTAATTTTAGTGATAGAAAAAAAATATTAAATAACTAAAAAGCTAAAAAAAAAAATAGTTCTACTGATATCTAATAAAAAAATATAGGTGTTTCCATTTTAAAAAAATGTAAGTTTTCGTCTTATTATGCATACACAAACTGAAAGAGTTAAAATTTTGAAAAGTGGCGTAAAATGTGCGATGTTATACACCCCTATCATCATGAAAAATTTCCCATCCCGATCTATGGTTATCCGGCCGAAATATTTAGTGTTAGGTAGTATTTAAATGAAACACACTGTATATGTTATAACATTAAATTCCGATTGCTCTGTATATTATACACATTATAATAAACAATCTGCAAAGGCAGTCGCGCGCAACAAAAACAATTAAAAAAAGTTAATTTAAAAAGATAATAAGCAAACAACAATTATTTTTCCGTAAATAATAATATAGGAGAATATAATAATATAAATTATTATTTATTATACACGAGTATACGCAGAATCCATATACCGAAAAATTGTCTGTAAACAAAGTACGAATATTATTCATGTGTTTGAATAAAAATTGTAATTTACTTTCAGTTATCTTTCAATTTCTCAATTTTTTTTAAAAAAAAAAAACCACCTCGACAACCACGCGTAATTTTTATATAATTACATACGAGTATAATATTATACTATTTAATATACACGAGTGTAAAGAAAAAGACGAAAATATTAAATTTACAGGTATACAATACACGTTCTTGAACGATATTTGAATTACATTTCATATTTCGTATTAGGTAATATTATATTATATAAATATAATATTATAATGTGAAATATATATTAAGTAGGTATATAATATAGATCAGTGATTCTTAACCTTGAGTGTTTAAAACTAATAATTATTTAGAGTCACCACGCATACGTAATATTTGAATTAATATACATAAAATTAAGAATATAAATATTAAAATATTATTATTATACATTTATATTGATCATCCATAGATAAACGTAAGAAATTATATTTAGTAAAACGAATACCTAAACGTATTTTTCAATTTTGTACGAATATTAATATATTGAAACATTTATATTTAGGTACTTTTTGCTTATTATTATTATTGAATACGCAAGTATTTGAATGTGAACAGGTTCTGTAAAAAATTATTTAGTATCTAATTATGGTATCACCAAGATATTATATATATATACCATTTATATAAATGTTGAGAATCATTGGTATAGTGATAAAATCACGTTTTTATTTATTAATAAAATCTTACTAGGTAAAAAAATATGCTTAAACGATTATATTATTATAAATCGAAAATTAGTGCCGCAATCGACTATAATTATTATTAATAATAACAGAGTTTCATTATTAGTTTATTAGTAGTATAGTTCTGATATATAAAATATTATAGACATCTAATAGACTACTGACTAATACTAATACGATTACAATTTTCGATCATTGTCTTAATTATAAATTATAATTAAATAAACATAATATAAATGCAAATAATTAAAAATAGGACTGATACTGTTTTGTGGAGGGATATAGGTCTAAAGAGAAAGAGGATAGTGTTGAATTTTGATTGATATTTGAATGCAATGATAAATCATTACATTAGTGAAAACGATTTTGACCGAAATTTATCAGATAATATACGAAAATGTATTCATTAAAATTTTTACATTCATACAGTCTCTACGTTCGAAATAAATGCCCATAAAACCTCTAAATGAGTCACCTAAATTCTCATATCTGACAGTATGTCGAACTCGCACAAAATAGTTTTATGAATTGAATGATTCAATCATTCATTGTCTTTGCATTTAAATTTCATTCAAAATTCCACATTATCTTCCTAACTGAATTAAGTAATATGTATGATAATATCAAGGAAATTTGTAACTATGTAGGTTCACAATTGCTTGAGTTATCATAACATATTGATATCGATTTCCTCAAATTTTTAGTTGTTGTGAAGAATACCGTATTTATGTTATTTTATAGTAGTTATATCTATCGCAAGGCAAGAGGTTAATTTAGTGAAATTCGAAAAATAATCTAAACATAGTACCAAAAACATTCATTTTCCTACCGAAAACACTTACTATTCGTAAATATCGGAGAATTATTTCAGATAGAAAAAGTGTTTACATAAGAAAAAAAGACACACTTAATTGTAAAACAAATACATTTTCACTTTGATCAAAATCTAAAATAATATTATGATAATTATTTTGTTCTTTTAACTATTTGAAAGTTAATAACTTTAATATCTTGTACAACATGTCTTAGTGTATTTGGTAGTTGTTTACTTGCTAAACACAATCTAAAATTGTGTTCACCGATGACGTTAATTACAACAATATAACATATCATAAATATATTTATATATATATGAATTTATTCAAAAGGGTATATATACGTATTATTAGAGTATGAATTTTTAAATAAAATTTATATCAACAAGTATATCTATATAAACTAAATCTATAATTACTAATTGTTAAAATCTGTACAAATGATCATAATATATTGTATCTATATTTGATTCTGTTCATTTTTCTATGACTATTAACATTTTATATAAGTTATTTTTAATAGATTTATAAATTAAAATAGTAGTTCACCTAAAACACATGGATATGACATATAATGTACACAAGTGTTACTGTTTACTTCTCGCATTACGTACTCTGTCTCGGCAGACTAGTTAGCTGGTTGCTTGCACAACACAATTGTAGATTGTGTTCAACAACTACTACGACTACGACGTATGTATAGCATTAGGCTCTAATGCACTATTACAATAGACCATAGCATACAATAAATATATATACTAATTGAAAAAGGGTAAAGTTATTGGAGTAGGAAATATTACAAAAATAATTACAAAGAAAAAATACGAAGAATGATGAAAATAAAAAGTTGCGATCATCGATAATTGTAAACTATAAAGTTATAAAGAGTACCAATCGAATAATATAACTATGGCATGCAGTAGTATATAGTTGATTATGTAGAACTATTTCAGATGTCACTAACCTGGTAATAACTTGCTCAATATATTCTGCTAGTAAACCAGGTTAATGACATCTAAAAAAGTTTCACACAATCTTTTTGATTCATTGATAACTGGCCATGTAAGCTGAAATGAATATGAACAAAGGATATCAAGGATATCTCACATAGTGATTTTTTGCTTCAAGCTCTGAGCTTAGAACTCAGTGTACTACTACCTCATATTTATAGACAATAGTTGTGTTCCTTCCTTAGTACGAAAGGTGGTTGCTTCTTCAACACAAAAATAAAAAAATAAAAATATAATATATCTCTTCTTTCTTCATAACTAAGTAATAGTATGATATATTATATTTGTACTATTATATATAGACAGAGAGGGAAATAATAGAATACGAATATCTTCCTCAACACGATGGAGGGAGCAACTTTTTTATATATATTAAATATGCATAATTATTATATTTATTAATCTGAGCATCAGTAGGATGAGCAGTAGTAATATATTGTGTATATTAGTACGTCATAATAGTACTTGTGTTATGAATATTATATTATTCCCTACCCAGACACTAATTCTGTGTTTAATTGTGTTTATTTATTTATTTTTAATGTCCTTAACAACTTCATAATGTTAGAAGAAGACGATTTACAAAGTAGAATAATTGCAAAGACGAAGTACTGTATAATAGATAGAGATTTTAATATCCTTTTTCAGTAATAAAGAGAATTAACGTAGGTATATATATATACATGTATATTTCATATAAATTACAAATACCCATGTGTAATAATATTTTGTACACTTATTGATAATAAATTAAAATTAGTGTTAATGCTAATTGTATGCTACAAATGAATCTATTAATTTTTATTTGACACTATTTAAAATATTACATAAGTTATATTTAAAATATTTATGGTTTATATTAACCTATATGGTCCTATATGTGTGATAAAATTTTGCGTTGTAAATATTTCAAAAAAAAAAAAAAAAAAAATGTAAAAATTTTAATCAATACCTTCATTATCTGACTGAACTTCGCTCAAAATCGTTTTTTCGAATGCGATGGTTTATCATTGTATTCAAATTCTAATTAAAATTAAACGCTATGATTTGCAAACCGGTATCCTTGCGACTGGAGTATCAGCTCATCTTTTTTTACATTTACGATACACATATGTGTCCATACCTAATTTTGTAACACGCGCGTTGTGTACACGCACATAATATTATTATTATACTTATATAAATGTTATTTCACCCAGCATCGCCTCCGTTATAAATATATACCTATTATACACGACTACCGGATTTTTATTTTTTTTTTTTTATTGGTTTTAAACGCGTCGCGCGCGCGCCACTCTCGTTTTAAAACACACAAACCATTATTCCTCGGGCGCCGGATGTCTGTTACGCCATTACTGAAAACTTCCGGATCGTCGACTGCACAACTCGTGTAATAACGATATAAAAAAATAAAAATAAAAATAAAAATACGAGAAACGACTTTATAATAATGTGCGCGTTTTACGGCATGTAAATATATTAATAATATTATTATAGTTTTATAGTTGTGTAATATTTCCATCTCCCCGCCGCAGTAGTATACGTTACAGTGTTGTATTATTATATGACAAAAAATACGATTCACGAAGAATACGCATACGCAACGGCCGTTATTTATTATAATAATAATACACATGACGTATAATATTATTATTTAATGATAAACGCGTATAATATTGTATCGTCATTATTATTATTTTTTAGTCGGTCGGTCGACGTTCGGGGCCCGAGGAATCTGTGCAATGCCCGACGGTATACAAGAACAAGAAAACAATATAATAACGATTTAAAAAATAAAAGAAAAAATCTTGCCCCGTTTTTGTTTTTGAACGTTTACGCTCGCGATTATATCATATATTATTATTATTATTATTATTATTATTATTATTATTATTATTGTCGTATTCGAATATTCTTCTTCCTTTATACCACTCTACAATAATATTATAAGTTTGTCGTTAGTTCATTGCTACAATATTATTACGTTTCGAACAATCTCCACCGGGTTTACCATATCATACGTTATATTATAAAATATAAATATTATTATGTTATACCTTTAGGTTAGGGTTCTAACAACAGCAATTATCCGGTCGGTGTACGCGGCTACCGGTTTTTATTTTTCTCGTGTTCTTCACGATATAATTTAATGTATATTATTATATCTACTTCGGGTTTATTTAAAAAAAAAAAAATATTTTCTATCCTACAATAATGATAATAATACTGATACGCGCGTTTTCAAACGACAAAACACAATCCGGCGCGCGCGAACACGTTATAATAATATTCTTGTATACCCGTCACCCGAAGCTATCTTCGCCGTCATGTTACAATCGCTTGCGTGCGTATAAGTGAATTGTACGTACACAATAATTTTGTACGAAACGCCAACACTATATTACGAGTATAATGTAAATTATTTATAATATTATTGTTTAATCGGTATTATAATAATATTTAATACAGTTTAGACAATCGTCTGTAAAATAATACATAAATTACTATTATTATAAAATCTTACGTTTCGGTCATAACTATCCTAGCTTCATAACCACTCTTTTCTTCTAAACCTTAATTCTTCTCCATACCGTGTACACTCCACGATGAGGAAGCGGTCTGTGACCATCCGCGTTTACTTCTTTGTTGTCCATCATAGCATCATTAGCATCTATAAGATATTCATTTCTAAATTATTATATTTCTTCGCTTATTGTTTATATTTTCCTCGTATTCACCTTCTCCTCAATCACGGTTCTCCTCTTGTCATTTCTGCTATATTATCTCTTTCATTTTGATATCTGACTTCTTAATTTAAATTATTTTTGTTATTTATTTATTTACTTTTTATTTATTTTTCATTCCTATGTAATATATTATATAGTTTATTATACATTAAATTACATAATTATTATAATTTGTAACGTTATTTGCACGTTATTACGTATAACTATTTTACTATCTATTATTATATTAATTTAATATTTTTATTTTAATATTTGAAATTATAATATATAATATATAGCTATTAAAATATATTATGTATACGAACGACGAGAAATGCACACACAAATTATAGGTATAATAATATAATAAACGTCATTCGCAGTTTTTTCCGCTTATAACGATCAAAATTCAAAAGTGTTGCACGACAAAACGTATTGTTATTCTTATTATATTATATATAACAATCGTGTGTGTTTCGGCGCCAAACATAATATCGACTCGATCCGTCAAAACGCGTTGGCAAATTTAATAATAATAATAATAATAATAATAATAATAATAATAATAATAATAATAATAATAATAATAATATCATACGCCTTTTTTTTTTTATATATATACATACCGCTTGCCGTCACAAAAATATATCATATTATTATAATATCACGACGTATACTTATACGTAACCGCGGCCATATTGTTCTCTGTACGTGTACAATAATATATATTATATTATAAATTTTATCGCTGTATAATCGAACGATTTAATCTGCAGGTCGCCATTGTTAACGATGTTTACCGCGAGACCGCCAACATTTTATTACTATTATTTTACCGTATTACACGTACCTAGGTATAATAATAAATAATAGGCGTTGTTATAATATATATATATATATTATTATTATTATTATTATTATTATTATTATTATTATTATTATTATTATTATTATCTTAATCGAAAGAGTTATCAGCGAATATTATATACCTATATAAGTACTCGTATATATTTTTTTATGAAAGGATAACGTTTTCAGCTGCGAATGGCTTCCAACCCTCCGTTCGCGTACAGAATAATAAATATACACAAATGTATCATTATTATCATCGTTATTGCCCCGAATCAGATCATATTATTATATATTTTTTTACACCGCAACTAAATTTCCTCGCCTATATGATAACAATAATATTTATTAAATAATATATTCATTATTATTATAATATTTTATATACGGTCGTACTAGCGCTTTATTATTGCGTATACGAGTATAAACGTTATACCTATATACACGTCATTTTTCCTGTCCATATAATATTATTATTATACATAGTGCGGGTACGGCGTAGAATTTAAATATTAAGATATTATTATAATAAATGTATAATATATTATATGCACGTATTGTATTGTTCACACTACGTTATACTTGCAACGTAAGTATGTATAGTAAATATTATTATATTGTTTAGGTTTAGGGCAAACATCATTTGATAAAGAAACAATTTTACACGAGTATATAAACGTAATAATAATATAATTTATTTTCTTATACGTATACCTAGTAACTAGAAAACGCTTTTGGAAATTATAATGATACTATATATAGTAGGTATTATATAATAATTAATACTACTCGTATTTTACTATTCGTAACTTTATATTATATACTCGTAATTTCAATTATCATCATTTATATTTTAGTTTAACAATACTATACCTGTAATAACAAAATATTATTATTAATCTTAGACGAATGTCCATACTTGTAACTGGGCATTGACCGTTTAATAAATAAATAAATAATATAAGAATAAATATTGAATAATTAATATTCAATAATAATTTTTCATTTTTTTATCATTATTATTATTATTATTATTATTATTATTATTATTATTATTATTATTATTTATTATTATTGTACATGTACTGATTAGTGGTAAGTATACTCGTATATATATTTATATTATGTATGATTCAATCGAACAATTCGAATATTTAATAAACACGGATAACACGTATGGAAAAATATTATTCATTATAGCGTAGGTACCGAAAACGCGTGTCTATTTATTATTATTATATTATTATTATTTATTACGAATAAATAACATCGTTTAAAAAATAAAATTGGTTTAATTTTTTTTCTTTTGTGCGTAAATAATAATATTATTTGTATATATATTATAATAATAGCAGTATTAGCAGTATACGAGTTACAAGAGAAAATGTACTACGTATAATATAATAATAACGATATTATATTATTATAATATATTATACGCGTACCAAAATTATTTTAATTAATTTTTCAATTTGCTCGTTACGTAAGTAGTGTAATGTTTCAACGATTTCATTTTTACAAATACGTGCGGGTCGTCGTTTAACAAAAAAAAACTCTTCTTAACTAAGATTTCTCATCGTACAAATTGTATAATTTATTATTATTATAATTATTATTATTATTATTATAATTATTATTATTATTATTATTATTATTATTATTATTATTATTATTATTATTATTATTATTATTATTATTATTATTATTATTATTATTATTATGTGCTAAACTTATATTATAACATAATATATATATTATTATTATTTAATAATAAAATTATATGTACGAGAATAATAATTGTTTCACTTATTCAACAATTTCGACGTCATGCAATTTGAACATGTCATAATGTCAGTCATTATAATATATATATAAATAACATTTAAAGTTCTTTAACCCGGAATACGATGAGTCGATGACTATACAATACGACGTTATAGGTATAATATAATACAAAAATATATTTTATTGAATTTACAATAATAGTAAAATGACTAATGAGTAATTCGTTGAACGTAACATTATAATTACATATATTATAGTTATGCAATCTATAGAATTTTGAATAAATTCACTGGACTAGCTCGTTAAATAGTTAATATAATGCAATATATATATAATAGTAATAATATAAATTAATAAGTTTGAAAATAAAAAATAATTAACTGTCGTTACTTATAAAGTTATAACCTAACCCTAAAAATAATGATGTGTATTATAGAGATGGTCCATTTGGAATTTTGTACTTTTTAATATATTATGTGCACAACGTTTGGTGTAAAATTGAATACGAAATACAAAATAGAAGAAAAAAGTGCTTTAAAAATGTCATGTATTATATTGTATTATTACTTGTTCATTAGTAATATTCGATTATATCTATCATATTTTATTGTTTCTTGATGACAGGTCTAAATTAATTTTCAGTGACACGTAATTTGTAAGTTATATATACTTGTATTACATTATAGATGGATATAGATATTTCTTATATATAGAAGAGAATATACCTGTAATAATGTTACGTGAGACAGCGAACGATAACTGATAAAGTGATAATAATTAAGAGTACTCTAAACCCAATTATAATAAATACACAATATTAAAAAATGTATTACACCTACATTGGTTTATTTTACGAAATTTTTTCTACTATATTACATAAAAATAATAAAGCGCTAAACTAATTACGAGTAATTTAATTACACCTAAATTGTATACGTATTATACTTATACTCTTTTCACATATACCTATTACTATTATATATAACATTACAATTTATTATACCTAATGAAACTTGCAAAATCATTCGTATATTCATTTTGATAACTGCAATAAAATAAAAAAATATTATTAAATCTTTTATATATACGCCTAATTCAGACGTACGCCAGCTTATGTATTATTATTATTATTATTATTATTATTATTATTATTATTATTATTA
>JAIUCT010000020.1:4542458-4557582 GCA_021307375.1 Tetraneura akinire | reverse complement strand
TTATTATTATTATTATTATTATTATTATTATTATTATTATTATTATTTTGCTATACGGAATTTACGGATTTAAATCGCTTTTGGTGTATAATAATATAATATAATATATACATATATCGCATATAATAATATGTCGTGATGATTATAATTTTGAGAACGAATACAACAATAATATTCGATATTATATTATAAACGAGCATAATACAAATATTATATTATGATAAATATGCTGACTCTTCGTCGGCGCACAATACCGCCTATATAAAGGGATAAATTATACATATTATATTTTTATTTTTTTTTTCTACTTACGATATATAATATTAATCCTTTCCAGAACGTTTTCGTCAGCGACACGGAATTCGCGTACATATACAATTATTCACATAATAATATAGCATATAATACCGAATACGTATCGTAACTTTACGTATACGAGAATAAAGGATTTCGTTATTCCTGCCCAAACGGGAGCTATTACAATATTATACACATTATGTATATGCGTGTATATAAATACGGTCGTATCGAAGACCGCCTAAACCCTTTTAAATATAATACACGTTCGTATATAATAATATTTAAGTATACACCTATATGTAATTATATTAAATTTGTTCGTTCGTGCCTTCGTCGGCGTTGACCGCTCGGACCAGGACGATGGAAATCGAACTGACTCAGCAATAATATTAATATACGTCATCAATGGTCCGACAGCGTTATTTGAGTGTATAAATCGGCGTATTTTAGGTATACAGGATGACCAAATTTTGTAGAATTGAAAAAAAATCATGGCCATGACGTTGCAAACGTATATAATATAATATGTAATATACGAGTATTGGCGTTAGAGTAGGTGAATATCGCTGCGTCCCTGTTGTAATTTAATACTGTATGGATGAATCGCGTCTCATTATTCGGCCCATTAACATTACCCTGCGGAAGATACCACCGAGAGGAGATTGCCTGCAGTAATTTAGTCTTCCAAACATTTGGTTTTATTTATAATATATACAAAATTTGTAGGTCAATTATTCGTGAATCATATTTTATGTAAAAAAAATAATAAAAAATCGGTGCTCGGTCGTATAATCAGACTTGTTATAAAATATTTTTAATTATTCGGATATACTCCGATAACGAATCGGATATTAGGTATATGCGTTCCCTATTTTAGTGGTTAGAATGACATTTTTTGCGCGTTGTATTTCCAAAAATATCGTAAATGACGAAATTCACCGGCTATAGTTATCCATACTATTATATTATACGAGTAATATATTATAAAACCGCGAAATGTTATTCCGATCGTCCTGTATATCGTACACAAGATAATATTATATCGTCGTGTCCGAATCCAAATCCGTATTATATAAATATAATATATAATATAATTGTATACCTAATAATATGTAACCTAGCTAACAATCATTTCACGGTGTATCGGACGTATTATTATAAATAGTATAATATAATAAATATACGCGTATTCACACGTCGTAACATAACATAATGGCGTTTCGCACCTTTTCCGAAAACGCGCACAATATATTATTATTATTATTATTGTAAAAGGGACCGTTTAATGCGATTTGCCGCGGGCGGACCGCGCGTATATTATTATATATTATATTACATTACAATCACTGCACCGTCTCGGGTCTCGTTTTTCGATCGTTTCGTTTCCAACGGTCGCGAGAGCGCTCGCTAATACTTTATTCGATTATTATATTATACAAATCGTCGTTAAATCGTTACAAGTACTCGTATAGTACGAGAATCGAAAAAAAAATAATATAAATAAATATAATAATATGATACGAGCACTTTGCGCGTATAACACTTTATATTACAATATATTAACATATTATTATTATTATTATAATAGTATGTAGAAAAATGTTATTTTTTCCTCTCGTGTGCGTGTTTAATCGCGTTAATAATAATAATAATAATAATAATGCGCAAAGTCCGCGCGATCGAGTCGAAAAATTTTCCCGATTTACGCGCATTGTGCGCACCCGAAACTCTGCGGGGTTTCGCGAGATAATTGGCTTTGCGCAGCCCGAGGACCTGCCTCCGAGCCGCGCGTCCGACCGAACCCGCAATCGGATTCGGTCGTCCTGTTTTTAAGTCCAAGAATAATGAAAATATTATACATTATAATAATATTATTATTATTATTACATTATGTAAACTCGTCGAGTGTGTGACGCGCGCGTATATTATTATAGTCGTATATATTATATCTAATAATCGCCAGAAATGTGTGTGTGTACCCAATTAGGAGGAACTTTATTATAATAATTTACAGCAGCTGTGCGTATACGTATAACCGTATACTTTATAATATACGAGTAAATTTTTTTTCCCCATATATAACGATATAAATTATTATTTTACTCGCGTGTTGTAATAAGTGTGCGCACTTGTATACGCACTTACCGTCATAAGCGTGCACGCCAAT
This sequence comes from Tetraneura akinire, assembly GCA_021307375.1. NCBI lineage: Eukaryota > Metazoa > Arthropoda > Insecta > Hemiptera > Aphididae > Tetraneura > Tetraneura akinire. Next base: position 4,555,115 of record JAIUCT010000020.1, on the reverse strand, counting down.
CGTCACATATTATTTTCTGCGGTATTAATGAGATTATAATATACATTATAATAATATAACCTATTTACATCGATTTTTATCGGCCGATATTATCCAGAGTATAAATAATTAAATATTATATCGATAATAAAAATAACAATATATTGTAATCGTATAAATATATATTATAAGAATAATAATAATAAATGACCGATCGCGAAAATTTTTAATTAACCCTTAGTAGTCCAAAAGAAAATGGCGAAATATTTTTCAAATTTTATTTTGCACATCAATTTTTTTATATGTAGTTAAATTTCGTTTTTTAATTTATACAATAAGATATAAGAGTAATATTGAAATAATTTTCAAAATTAATTTTTTTTTTATAATTTCTTTTTGTGTTAGAAAATATTTGTCTCGTACAAAATAAATATTTGACTTTTATTTAGAACACATATTTTTCAACAACAACTCTTATTCACTTTTCGTGCAAACACGTTTCTTAATGACAAAATAATATATGAACGTACGAAAATCTACACAAATGCATAAAACTGATCCGAGCACGCGACTATTTCACACTAATATTTGATTTATACGATAGAACAGTGTTTCCCAACTTCTTATACTCACGAAACCTTGCAAAAACTTAAAATTATTGTGGAACCCTTATTTTTTCCCCATATTGTTCAGTCAAATGTGAATTGTCTGACTCTTCGTTTTTATTATTAAAAATTAGGAAAGAAATCCAGATTTTAAATGAAATAATGGTCTTTTTCTTTCTGAAATAATCGGTGTCTCAAAGCTCTCATTTTCATGTTAAAAAAATGCATTCAGGTTGGAGAAACATGAAAAACAATTTTCTTCTACATATTTAACCCTAAAGTCCAACATTCTAAAGAAAGCTTCAATTTAATCATTGCCTTGAAAGATGGAAGTTACTTTTTTTTTCATTGTCTATTACAATTTCCTGTACAATATACGTCTTAGTGTATTAGGTAACTGGTTACTTGCTCAATACAATCTACAATTGTATTCACCGACGACGACAATTACATTACATAAATACCTGTGTATATATTGCGCATATGAACTTATTCAAAAGGGACAATATTATTAGAATATGATTTTTTATATAACATTTACATCTACTAGTTTTATATCTCTATAAACTACATCTATAACTATTTACTAATCGTTAAAAAGATTTGCACAATTTATAAAAATTGTTTTCCATATTTCATTCTGTAAATTTTTCTTTGACTGTATTAAAAATGTACCTATATAATTTATTTTTAAAAAAATGATTAATTATAATATTATTTCACGTAACACATGAGACGTACAAGTGTTACTGTTTACGATTCGCATTACATACTCAATCCCGGCACTCCGGCAGACTAGGTAGCTTGATTGCTCAAGACAATTTACAATTGTGTTCACCAACGACTAAAACTGAGACCTATTGCTCAATGCTCTAATGTAATATTACAACTGACCGTAGTTTAGATTGAACATATAATAATTGACAGAGGGAAAAAAAATTATTAGAGTATGGAATATTGAAAAAAGAATAAAGTATAGAGAAATGCGATTGAAATATAATGCAAATACAGAGTTGAAATTATCGATAATTGTATGTTAAGAAAGATAGAGAGTATCACAAAACATAACGATTAAACTCAGTAGTATATGATCAGGCAGGACCTACTAAGTTCCCTATTTCCGCCTATGCTTGGAGCTGAAATGACTCTGCGTTATTCTTAATCGTCAAATAATTTGAGAGATTTTCCTTACGCATACTCAATCTCATACTAGGAATCATAAAAATTCCTAAATTTGAGCGAATAAAAAGTTTTACAGTGATCATATTTTCTGTTATAATAGTTTAGTAATTTACAGCAGTAGAAGTTCATTTGTATATAACCATGACATATTCACAATTCAATTTCCGATTAGATTGTGGTAATATGATTAATGATTATATATTTATATTAATATTTATAAAAACAATGATTCCATCTATAGAATATTGTAAATATTACGTGTATTTCACCAGCACCTCAATATAAGTTCTTATTAACTATTTGATACTTAATAAATTCAATATCCTACATTACATGTCCTGGTGGATTAAGTTGCTAGTTGCTTGCTCAACACAATCTACAATTGTGTTCTCCGACGACGCCAACTACAATAATCACATGTTATGTAATATAAATATATATATTGCATATGTAAGTACTATACTACTATGTATTTCATGTAACCAATACAACGTATAATGTACACAAGTGTTATTGACTATGTCTCACATTACATAATCAGACCCGGCGGACTAGTTAGCTGGTTGCTTGCTCAACACAATCTACAATTGTGTTTAACAACGACTACAACTACGACGTAATAAGAGCATAATGCTCTAATAAAATATTAAAAAAGACCATAGCTTACAATGAAGAATTGAAGATACACTAATTGACAAAAGGTAAAATTATTGGAGTAGAAAAAATAATAAAAATATAAAATACGACGAAGGATTATGCAAATAAATAGTTGAAATCAATAATTGTAGAATGAGAAGATAAAATTACCTATCGGAAAATATAACGATGGCATGCAGTAGTATATAGTTGATTATGTAGAACTATTTTAAATGTTCATATCCTGGTAATAACTCGCTCAATAGGTTTTGCTAGTATACCAGGATATGAACATCTGAAAAAGTTACACACAATCTTATTCTTTCGTTGATAACTAGCCTTGTAAGCTGAAATTAATAAGAAAAAAGGATATCTCACAAAGTAATTTTCCTCTTAAAGCTCTGAGCTTAGAACTCAGTGTGCTACTACCTCATATTTATAGCTGAGAAAAAGTGTTATATTCTTTCCGTAACCCATAAAGAAAGGTATATATTCTTCTTTCATCATAAAAAAAGAGTAATATAATATATTATTTTTAGTACTATGATATGTAGTAGTATATAATATACATATAGTGATTGAGAGAAAGAATGGTAAGAAAATGGGAGTCTTCCTCAACATAAGGAAGAAAGCAACTTTTTTATATATATTTAATATACCTAATTTTCATATTTATTAATCGGAGAATTAGTAGGTGAAGCAGTAGTAACATATTATATATATATATAATTATATATAAGTACGTCATAGTACTTTTTTTCTTAGTATTATTGAGAAGAACGCGTCACAAATTAAGACAATATCAAAAACCAAAGATGAGTATTTTTGTCTTTGTTTTTCAATGTATAATATAATTGATTGATTTTCTTAGTTTCTTACTAGGTACTACTAATTTCATATTCAATTTCATTAGTATACTTGCAAGTGTTTAATGTTTAATAGAGAGAGATTGCAATATTGTTTTCCAGTAATAAATAAATTGTTATGTTTTCTATAAATGCTTGCTCAACACAATCTACAATTGTGTTCACCAACGACTATGATTACGACTTAATGCCTAATACTCTAAGGTCTAATGCAATATTACAAGTTTTGATTTATTATCTACTAATTGGCAAATGGAAAATTATTAGAAGAAAGATGCAAATACAACCTTGAGATCATCGATTATTGTAGAATGTTTTGATTGGTAGAGTATCTGAAAATATAACGATGTCCTAGTCTAGCTTGGAATTGAAATGAGTATGTGTCAAGACCTTTCTCCAAATTTTTCTTAATCGCCAAAAAATTAGGGGAAAGGCCTTGCAATATGCACATTTACATACTCCATAATCATAAATACTCCTCAATGCTAATACTAGAATAGTAATTTTCCGCTACAAGCTCTGAGCTTAAAACTTAGTGTACTACTACCTCATATTTATAGCTGAAACAAAGTGTTGTGTTCCTTCCTTAGTACAATAGCAAAGGCATATTTTATTCAATTTTCTTAAAGGAGTTATATGATATAGTATTTTTTGTACTATAACATATAGTAGTATATAATCTACATATAGTGAGAGAGACAGAGAGAGAGAGAAAGAATGCTAAGAAAATGAGAGTCTTCCTCAACACAAGGACAAAGCAACTTTATATATATATTGTATACATTATCACATTATTTTTATATCCTTATTAATCGGAGAATCAGTAGGTGAAACAGTAATAACATATTTTATTTATACTAGGTGCTGATAATCCTGCCGCAGTGGGATACAGGTGCCAGCGGAATACTGAGAGATGATAACGTTGTTGTCGAAATACGTATTTACTGAAATAACAAAGTAAATTTTGTGGACTTAAGTTTTTATTAATAACCCTCGTATTTCATATATATATATATATATATATATATATATATATATATATATATTAATACGTCATAGTACTTTTTTTTTTTTAGTATTGTTGAGAACGACGCGTTATAAGTTAGGTTTTTCAGTAATAAAGTAATTATTATGTGCTCTAATTGCTTGCTCAACACAATCAACTATCCACAATATTGCGTTATGTATGCTTGCAACATATTTTAATGATATTGTCTCTTTTGAATTAGTACATAAGCAATGTTTATATTATGAAAGAGATATATGATTGTTTTAATTGTCGTCCTTGGTAAACACAATTTGTAGATTGTGTTGAGCAAGTAACCAGTTAACTTATCCAACAGGATATTAGTAATCGGTCGTCTGTTCCTATTTTTATACGTTCAATTCAAAATGACTCAAAAAATAGTTGCACGCAATTCGGAGATGTTTTGAAAAATAAACGCACGTAATTCGGACGTGTTTTGTAAAATACGCACACACAATTCGGTTCACAATCAACATTTCTTTTCTTTTTGGCACGCAATTCGGATGCAGCCAATATATTATATATAGAATGTGAGAGAAAGAAATGAATATGAATGCCTTACTCAACACAACGGTGAAAGCAACTTTTATTTTATATAATATTAAATATGCTTGATTTTTATATTTATTAGTCATATCATCAGTAGGATGAGCAGTAGGTAGCATAGGCGCAAATTGGGGAGGGGCTTGAGGTGGCTTAGCACCTCCAAAAATCATTATAGCCTTCCAACATGTCTAATACACTTTAATAGTTTATTAGGCGTATTTGTTAATGTATTATAAATATAAATATTGTTTGGGACTTTAGCCCTCCCCCCAAAATTTTTAACCTAATTGCTATTACTAGGCAGTAATATATTATTATGAATAGTAGTACGTCATAGTACTTGTGTTTTAGAAAATTATATTATTCCCTATCCAGACACTAATTCTGGGTTTAAAGATTTAATTTTTTATACATCTTATATATTATTTTATCAATAAACAAAACAAATGAAACAGTTGGTTTTTCTATATCTTACTATACTAATTAAACCAATCGATCCAGTAATTAGTTTATATTATAAATAAATCTATTGCACATGAAACTGATTCAGAAAAGCCAATAGAGTATGATTTTTTAAAATAAAATTCACATAATTCACATAATAAATTCATATATATTTATTATTTATTATATAATTCACATCTATATTTACCAAATTTTTGCTAATATTTTAAACAAATTATAAAAAATTATAATTAGGTAATATTAAATCTTATCATTTCTAAATTAGATTCTGTTGATTATTCCTTGACTCTAATTAAAATATAGCACAAGTTATTTTTATAATATTTATGATATATAATAGAATTTCATGTTTCCCTTTTGACTTATATTGTACACAATTGTTACTGTCAACATTTCGCATTACATATTCTGTCCCGCAAACTAGGTAGCTGGTTGCTTGCTCAACACAATCTACAATTGTGTTCAACAACGACAACAATGTTAATTAATGCTCTAATGCAATATTACAATAGACCATAGCTTACAATGAATATATACTAATTGACAAAGGGTAAAATTATTGGAGTGGGAAATATTATATCAATAATAGAATATAAAGAAATACGACGAAAGAAGATGCAAATATATAGTTGAAATCATCAATAATTGTAGAATGTGAAGATTAGAAGAGTACCTATCAGAAAATATAACGATGGCATTCAATAGTATATAGTTGATTATGTAGAACTACTTCAGAAAATTCATATCCTGTGAATAACTTGCTCAATAGTTTTTGCTAGTATTACAGAATATGAACTCTCTGAAAAAGTTCCACACAATCTATTTGACTCAAATATAACTTGTCTTCTAAGCTGAAAAGTATATGAACGAAGGATATCTCACAAAGTAATTTTCCGCTACAAGCTCTGATCTTAGAACTCAGTGTACTACTACCTCATATTTATAGCTGTGAGAAAGTGTTGTATGTAAGTCCTTAGTCCAGAAGCAAAGGCATATTTTATTCTCTTTTCTTAAAGAAGGAGTAATATGTTATAGAATTTTTTGTACTATGACATGACATATTATAGTACTTTATACTTTACATAAAGTGAGAGAGAGAAAGAGAGAAAGAATGGTAAGAAAATGAGAGTCTTCCTCAACACAAGGGAGAAAGCAACTTTTTTATATACATATGTTATACATTATTTTTATACTTATTAATCTATTATAAAATAAGAATTATTAGGTGAAGCAGTAGTAACATATTTTATTTATATATATATATATATATATAAAGTATTAGTACGTATAAGTATACGTATTAGTACGTCATAGTACTGTTAACGACGCGTTACAAGTAAAGACAAAATCGAAATCCAAGGAAGAGTATAAAGATACTCTTCAGGCAAAAGTCTGTGTTTTTCTATGCATACTATATAATTTATTGATTTTTAATTTAATATTCTCTTTCATTAGTATACTTGCAAGTGTTTAATGTGTAATAGATAGAGATTGTAATATCGTTTTTCAGTAATAAATTAATTTTATATGCTCTAATTGCTTGCTCAACACAATCTACAATTGTGTTTACCGATAACTAATATGCGGTATGTACGCTTGCATCTTATTCTAATGGTATTGTCTCTTTTGAATTAGTACATATGCAATGTTTATTTTGTGATATATGTCGTAATTGTCGTCGTCGTTGAACACAATTGTAGATTGTGTTGGGCAAGTAACCAGTTAACTTATCCACCAGGAAATGTAGTGCAGGATATTGAATATATTGATTTTACAATGATATGTGTTTTTTTAGATTCTGAGCGAAGCGAAAAATGTATTTGTTTTACAATGATGTTTCTTTATTTTTTTTTTTATGTTTAAATACAATTTTTACTACCCAAAATAATACTCCGATTTTCACGAATAACATTTGATTTCGGTTGGCAGTGGATGTAGTTGGTACTTTATTTAGGTCTTTTTTCGAATTTCTCAAAATTGACCTTATGCGACAGGAAAAAACGACAAAGAAATGACGAAAAAACGGCATTTTCACGAAAACTGAAATTTCGATTATTTAATCAATACTCACCTACCCGAGGTGGGAATTCAATAGAAACCTATGAGCTATGACTACATGAATTAATAATAATTATTAGTAATGACTCGTTACATATACATTCTAATTTCATAATTTATTTATAAATATATTGTTACAAAATCAATATAACTTTATGATAAAAAAAAAAAAACGTCGCACCGCCGAGACTAACTGTACATATTTTCGTTCAATGCGGTTGCTTCAAACACAACACAACATTATTTGCGTATGTATCCGTTATCGTTTTATAAAAGGCCACGGGTGGTATCACATTATATTATTATGTATAAAAATATATAATAATGTTATGTATAGGATAGGTAGGTACCTAAGTTACGTTATATCGATACGAGTGGTAAACATAACAATAATAATTATATTACTAGAATTTTTTCTGCGATAATTGGAAATAATGGCGAAACGAGAGCGATTGTATTTATATATACATTATATTACGACTGGCGCCAAGAGACACTCGTATAATGTGTATACAGTGCATGATACTCTTATACGTAACGTGCGATACAGACGTATTTCGTGTATTATTATTGTACATTTATTTGTCAGTATCATTTTTTACGTATATACCTAATATATATTATTTCTATTTATATTATAACATTAAATTATTATTATTATTATACAGTCGTTTCTATACATATACTTAAAATTACGATTAGGGTTTTTTTTTTTCATAACGTAAACACAAACGACATATATACCTATTTTCGTGTACATATAATTATTCCCATTATTTACGTACAATACACGTGTTATATTTCGTGATATCTCCACGTAAACATATTAATATATTATTATAATATGTATCTATTTTTGTGACATGCGACGAATACGAAATTATTATATACGAATATACGATACATTTTACAATAATTACACTACGACGGCATGGTAAAACGTTCGTACGCGCAAAAATACGTTATGAAAATACGATGTATAACATTAATTATGATCGTCTTGCGTCACTTTTATAATAGTTTTATCGGTTTTTAAAATGATCGTGACGTCTATATATCTATTCAGCACGCCGCAGGTGATAGAGTCATTGTGTTCGTGTTCGAAATTTCAGAGTATAGAATATTTATATTTATTTATTCCCGCAGGGATTTCGGTAATATACTTTTCTTTTTCTTTTTTTTTTTCATCTTCGAACGCGGTAACTATGGATTCGACTTTAGAACAGAAAAATGTAGTACCTATCCTATATCTAATAACGGCACAATTAATATAAAAATATTTAATCTCAAAATATTTCACACTGGTCCTACCTATACATAATATACAATATAACGTCATGTATTATTTTAAGTATATTATATAAGTGTATATAATAGAATTTTGTAGAATAACGTTGGGATTTTACTACTAAACGCAAGTCACAACCCTCATGTGGACATATATACAATAATAATAATAATATAATATGCGTTTAGGTTAGGTTTTTTCCCCATAATATACAACAGCGGTAACATTATAATTATATATATAATATGCGTTTACCCCTATATTGCATAGTTCTTTTTCGTACCAGTATATTAATGAAACATTTGTTTTTTACTAGCGAGTTCCAAAAAATAAAAAATAAAAAGATCTTTTTATCGTATTTATATACCGTATTGGTTTCGATTAACTTATGTGTCGAAAACAAAATTATTGTCTTTGATTTCGTTACGAGTATAATAATAATAATAACGTTTGATTATTATACCTACATAAAAATGAACAATTTTGTTCCATATACCTAGTTATAATAATATACCATATTGTATATCTCGTCTTGAGCTTCGATCGTATATAGATATTATCGTAAATATATATTATAATTATATTATATCGAAGAACGGACAGGATGACCGATAATTCTTCATACGGCTGATAAAGTGATAAAACTATAAATATAATATTTGAAACATCAATTCTGTCTATATTATACATTATAAAAATAATACATTTTATATCGATAGAAATTGAGTATATTATCGATATATTATGTGTATATTCATGCTTCTTCGTGGTTTCTATTAGGTATATAATACTTATGTATACTCGCAATAGACATAATGTTATAGTATTATGATACGATCGAAGAAACGTAATTTGTTGGTTTCTTTATAATATGTTCTATTATATATTATACGTATGTATATAGAATACACGAGCTTATATTATATTGCATATATATGTGTCGAGAAACGTTATCGAGCGAGTAAACAAAAATCGAAAACCACATAATCATCGACTTGTGAATCCTATCAAAATTCATTCGGTCGACGTAAATAATATTATAATATAATATTATACAAAATATAAGACAACTTTCGTAGACCGTATCTATATATAAAATATTATATTATACGACTCGACGTCTATGTTGTAATAATAATATACTCGACTTTTCCGCCCTCGTGTTCGTGATGACCCGACCAGAAACCCCAAATCTCCGGATAGCGGTGCGGTAAGAGTACGGCGCGAGGACGCGGCTTGCGAACGCTATACATCGTGACCGCATATACCGTGTGTGCGGTCAGCGAAGCTATAATATTATATAATATTATTGTATCCCGTCCCGGAGAATAAAATCAAAGAGATAGAAAAAAAGAAAAAAAAGAATACCCTTTCGGCAGTGACCATGGTACCATGTTCTTCCACAAACCCTTTTATGATAATATATCGTACGTGCGTGCCGTACAAGAACGGATATAATATTATATCGAATAAGTCGAGTGGTACGCCCTTAAAGTGCATCACTCCTCGCATTAATAATAATAATAATAATAATAATAATAATAATAATAATAATAATAATAATGTAATATCATAATGTATAATAACCGGCTACCGTCGGCGGCGTAAGACGGTTAGGTAGAAAAAAAAACAATAATATTACGTAAATAAAAACCAACATCACGTCGTATCCATTCAAGCCGGTCGTATACTTATAATAATATTATAATATAAATATAATATACCGTATTTATATAGGTACGTATGTGTACTATAAATATTGTGCCGCAGACCGGACCGCATAATTGGAATTGATTATTTCTCGTTTTCCGTCCAACAGCCGCCGACACGAGAAATCATATTATAAGAGTACGAACCGCGTCAATTCGGAATTTCTAATCAGCTCCTTTCGGGTCGTTCACAAGGCGCCGCCGCGACCGCGTCCGACCGCAAAATCAAATAACGCGTTATTTTATCCGCGCGGGTAAAAGCGGTAGTCGGGAGAATTTACCGTATACAAAATATAATCGTCGTAGAAGAAGAAGAAAAAATAGATAATGTACGTTATTACGACGATTTCCTGTGTGTGTTTTTTTTTTTATAATTATTATGTATTTTCCTCCTCTCTCTCTCTCTCTCTCTTATTTTCTGTCACGGTCCAACGTGCGTTTGTGAAGCTTGCCGCCCCGTTATACCGCATTACAAATGTCCTGCTGACGAATCCGTACGCGTCGTTTAAGCCGTCGTCGGTGTAAATAACTATTTTCGGCCAATTTACCGAGTGCGTATAGATCATAACGTACTATATATATACGTTTAAGCTTCTCGCGAGTCTACATAATAATACATATTATATTCATGAATATTTTGTTATTATTATTATTATTATCATTATTATCATTATTATCATTATTATCATTATTATTATTATTATTATTATTATTATTAATTATTAATTATTAATTATTATTGTACCGTGTAGTACACGCGGTTTGTCGGCGGTAAATACGATATAATATACCCCGGGTATAATATAATAGGTGTCGGGTAACCCGGCTCTTGGTATATGACTGGCGCCATCCTAATGAGTAAAGCGCCACATGAGGTGTCGAGAAATAAATCAGTCTCGTCGTCGTCGTCGTCAACCGCGTTCCCATCGTACATAATAATAATATAACCGTGTGTTTGGTATACGCGTACGACTATTATAATAATACACGACCGACACACTCGCACATCACACGTTATATTATTATAATAAATATAATTATTGTTATCATTATTTAACGATATATAACAATATGCATATTAAATATTACATTCGTCTTATTATAATATATATTATATTATATTGTAAGTATGACGACCGAGAAAAAAAAAACACGTGAAATCCAATCGTTTTTCTCTATTCGAGTTTCCAATATTCCGTCGCCGTCCGATGCGCTTATTAAAAATAATAATAATAATAATAATAATAATAAAAATAACATGGTCGATATACATATAATTATAATAATAAATATTATATAGGTTAAGTATCTGCAGCGAATTCTGTGATTTTGCACATTGATCGATTTTATTCCGAGGACGGCATCGTTAACGAAAAACATATTCGATTCGGATCACTATCGGTTATGTACGAGTATATTAAAAAAAAATTGCGTAATTTTTGGATATTTAATCGATTTTAAAAAGAAATGAGGATAAAACCTTCTTTACTCAAATTCGTGAACGAGATAAAACACATTTAATCGAATTAAATATGTTATTATTACTTCCCTAAGGTTAGGTAATTTAATATCCGCACGTATTCTAATCTGTATATATATATATATATATATATTTTACAAACGTTCGTTATTTAAATATTCTTATTTTATAGTAAAAATAACTATTGATAACGATGAAAATATTGTACGAGTACAGTGAACAATAATTTTCCAATATAGTCTATAACACTAGTGTTAAGTCGATATTTTCCTCTTTTAAATAAATATATTATCATTATTTTATTTGGACACAATTGCTTTAATTTATGAATTATATGATAGTTGGTGATAAATGCGGATTACGTTAAAATATTATAACGAGTGTCGAGACTCGAGACGGCCATACTTTAGACGTGATTTAGTGAAAACGAAATTTGAACTAGATTACAGTATTTAGTGTTTACTATTATTAGGTCCACATTATTATACTATTATCTAATAGTCAGATGAAAATGATTTAACACGTGTTCTTGATGCTCTATATAAATGTCTATTCGAATAATGGCCGAGTATTAAAATAATCTGGCCAATTTATAAATAACAATTTGTTATACTTTATGATTAATTTAACAACATCACATGTATAATTGGCTAATTATAAAGTACATATACAAAAAAGAAAAAACCAAAAAAAAAAAAAGGGCAAATAAATAAATAACGTTAATTAATCATAAAAATAATCTCAATTAAATGTTAAAATTAGATATAATATAATAATAATAATAATAATAATAATAATAATAATAATAATAATAAT
>JAIUCT010000020.1:4513402-4536746 GCA_021307375.1 Tetraneura akinire | reverse complement strand
AATAATAATAATAATAATAATAATAATAATAATAATAATAATAATAAAGACCTACACCCCTTGAAAATGTACAATTTCCAATATAGACATAATGGGTAGCATGGGCTCCCATATAAATTTTTTCAGGGGGGGGGCAATGAAAATTTTTAATTACATAGAATAATATTATAATTTATAATATATATTTGTTAAATTACGTTATTAATAAATACGGGTATAAATAAAAAAAAATACGATAAAAACTCTTTATTATGCTTAATTTGTTATATACATATTACACACATATTAAAATTAAATTTTAAATTAGCTAATTCTATAAATACAAATTTTAAGATTCGACGATTTTTTCCAAATTGATTGATTACTTTTTCCATAAATAATATTTATAAGTTATATTTGCAGTGTGTAACTTTTTTCCAGGGGGCAAGTGACCTTCCTTGCCCTTCCCGAAGGGCGCCCATGATGGGTAAGGGTATATAAACGACTAAATTAAACGGAATTTACATTTATCAGAAATTATTACGTATCGAATATTGCCAAATTTTACTCTTTGATCGTAAATCTGAATAACATTATCATATCGATAATGCATTATAATACGTGTATTATAATATTATACGCAAAACATTATGCATTCTTAACAATTATATTAATTATTATTTGAGTTGTTATCAAATTGTAATATTTAGACTTGTATATACAATTTATTATTATACCTGGAAAACTATGTAGGTATTAAAGTATACTTGAATGCGTGTGTTTACCACATTTTTTCTTGTAATTTCATAAGAAAAAATAATAAATTAAGATCGCATCGTGGTTATTGTTTCTTCGTTGTTATTTCTCACTCGTTTCATAACACGTACCTATGTTAAATTAATTTTAAATATTAAATTTGATACGACAGTATACGAGTCAGATTTTGCATATACATGCAACAGTATACGAGAAGTTTACATTACGTATGCAAAACACAAATATATATAAATATTTATATTATTCCGTGATAATATTAATTACTCACGATTAATAACCAACATTAGCAACCATTAATTAGAATTTATTAATTTATTTAAAATAAAAAGTAAGAAAACATAGTTTTATATCATAAATTATTGATGGTAATACGCCGTATGTCGTATACCTAGGTATAACTATTATGGGCGTTAAACTCTCTAGGTGTAACCATAACACTTATTATTTGCATTAAAAGAGAATACATCTGATTAAATATTCTTATTATACTCGCAATATAAATTACGATATTTAACTCTTTAAGAAACTTTACTCATTGAAATTTTAAATTTGAGGTATAAAAAATTTTAAAATAATTAACTGAATATAATGAATAGGTATAAAGTATAATAATATGTAGAATAAATATATTATAGTTATTTCCTATTTGAAATAAAAAAATATATTGTATTAAATAGGTAAGTTATATTAAAATATATAAAAATAAAAAATCCAAAATATGTAATATTAAAGAGAAAAAGTGGGGTGACGGGTGAGCATGTTTAATAATATTCACCCTGTATAATCAGTACGTTTACCAGGTTATTCACGAATTTTTATTATTATATTATAATATATACCTATTTGATAATAATATATACACCGCGGTGAATACTACTTGTGCACTTCAATTTTCAATATTCGTTTATATACCTACTTATTTTTAATACTTAAAATTCTGATTTCGTTTAAAGCACGATCTATTAATAGGGCCTATGATTTGAAGTCCATATAATAATGTTTGTTATGAATATCTACTAAACACGCGAATCTAATCGCGGTATATAACACTGGGTTAGGTGTATATATTACCTGGTGTGCGGTTTGTATAATATAATAGGTGTTATTATATAAACTCTCTTGGGTGAATTATATACCCGTAGGAAGTCGGTATAAATTCAGTATTTCTGTGTGTGTGGGTTGCGGTTATAATGGTAAATATAATACGATACCTTATTTCGATAAAGATACCAATAAAAAAAAATATGTATAATATTTAATTAAACTCGATGAAATTTTCTGATACGCGACACGCACGACAATCATAATTTGTAGTTTGGTACTTGTACTAAAACCATTTACCCAATTTACGCTACATATATTTTCCAGGGACAGTCTATATAGGTACCTGTATATTATATTATAATACGCGTCGGTCGGCGGACTTCGGAATAAATTACATTTTAACTCCATAACGGAATACCTGCAGGTTTCGAAGTGTATACATATTATAATGTAGGTATGATATATTATAATATTATAATATTATAGGCACTCGACACGCATGTATTTTATGATATCGATTAAAACGAAACAAATTTTACAGATACTTATTTAAATACATTTACAAAATGTTACTTAATTTTAAATTGTTACACGTTCCTTATATGGATAATTTTCTCGACGATCTTATCGTTTAACACGTAAAAAATAATATAATATAGCCTATAATATGTATAATTATGGAAATATTTAAATATTTAACGAAATAAAATACGAATCGAAAGTATTTAAATATGATTTATATCGTATTCGTGTATTTATACTCAAGTCCCAAATACGTCGGCGCACACAAATAAAATTTCAGGGGGAGGATAAAAAAGTATCTAAAAATGCATCTGAATATAACATATTACTTATAATAATATACAGGTATATCATAACCAAAAAAAAATTGTTGAATTTTTTTTTTAATAAGACGTTAATACAATAACAATCGTATTCCAACTTTTATACTATCGTACGAGTTTTAATTTATTCAAATTATAAGTCGAATTATTTATTTTTTCAAGAAGGAGCAAGTGCCCGTTCTTGCCCCTCTCCTCATGGGCACCCTTTACAAATATTTTATGTTATGTTCGTCGGTTCAAATTTCTATATAAAATCGTACACTTACTCGTATCGTTTGAGAAATTTATAGATTATAATCAATTTAGACGTGAAAATTAAAGAAAACGCATTATCTGCACGCATCGTTTATGTGTACACATATTAATAATAATATAGTATAATACGTATACAATAATAGTTATTTAGACCTAAATTATATAGGTACATCTATCTGTTACGTTTTCCGAATTCCGACACGGTCGTATTTCGTATGACGCTGTATACAATATAAAATGTACCTATACCTATATAAAATGGCAATATAATTTTGTCGTCTATTGGCAGCATAATATCATAAACAAACACACGTGCACAAGTTCATTATAAAATTTATGTTATACATATATATATATATATATTTATTATATTATATATTGTTGAAAGAAAGCCTAAATTGTTAAATTACGTTAAAAACGTGTGTATATTTTAAAACGTAATTGACAACTGACCCCGATTTTGGGGATCATTGATATTATAATAATATAAAAATAAATATATCGAATATTTTATGTAGGAAATTGAAAAAACAAAGCGTTATCGTTATTACATACCAATAAATAAAATAGTTATATACTACAATAGTGTGTCAGAGCGTATCAAAATTATCACAATTTTTTATTCTTAATGGAGTAAAAAATTAATAACCTATTAAATTTTTTTATTTTCTACACTTGGAAAATTAATAATCGTTTTATTTACTTTAATATTATATAGATTATAATTAGGTTAAATTGACTTTTACCGTATTACAGCACACATAAATTAATGCACACCTTCATAATCATCCAGTAATTAAAATTTATATAATATTGTATATTTACTATATTTTCAAAACGTCCTATAGTTGTACATAACAAAAACTCATATATTTATTTTAGTTTCTAATATGGTAACTTCCAAAACGTTCGACGATATTCAACTTATACTTAAAAGCAAAGCAAAATTTCGATCTATCCTCTGTTAACACGTTCAATCTTGTGAATAAATATCACCAGGAAATACATATTTACATAATATTAGTTACATTTATATACAATCAAACATAACTGTATATTTATATTTTATATATACGTCGGCAATAAGTATAATAATTTAATATTATAATATGATCGATAGTAATAATGATTAATGTGACAATACGAAATTATTTATAATACTCGTACTGTTAAGCACATATAGGTATAATTAACATTACAAGAACAAACACTGCATATTTAAATATGACGAGAAAACTCAGCTACCATCACTATAAAGTAAAATTTGTTCTACAAAATTACACTTTATATGAATTATGAGTACATTTTCCAAAATTCTTAACCGTATATCCTTCTAAAAATCCTTAAAATCTTTTTTACCCTCTTAAAAGACCCCATTTTTTTATTTTCGGTCGTTTAATTATCGCCCAATTACTATTATTTTGTACTTATTTTAACATAAAATAAAATTATCCCTAGTATAGGTACATAAAATTATATTATTATAATAGTATAAAGGGTATTTTTTATTATTATTATTATTTTTTTTTTTTTTTTTACTATAACAACCCAAATATAAAACTAATCTAATTTTTTTTTTTTTTTGTGCACGCATAATATTATAATTTTAATGTTAAAATTAATTTACGATAATTATAATTATATCGCTAAAAATATAAAAAAAAACAAAATCGGTTTTGGTACGCATATTATTAAATTAATTGTATAATGCGATTTAAGTATACAGAACGATTTGATTTTATTCGCGGGGCGGGAACGATTTATTCCACTATATATTGATTTTTCACACAGTTTTGGAATGGAATTTTAAAGTTGCCTCCCCTCATCTTTCCTCGTACAAATTATGTAGGAATTACGGTCAAATAATATATATATATATATAATATTAGTATATACATACAAGTATATCACACATAACATATATATATATATATTATATTATTATATTATTATTATTATTATTATTATTATTATTATTATTATTATTATTATTATTATATATAATACAGTGTGCGATGTCGACGACCCATTGCACATGGCCTGACTAATTGATGTGCTCTTTTTCGATACGGTTTGTCGGCGGCGGCGGCGGGGGAGCACAATTCCGAATTATTGTTGTTGCCCTTTTGATGAAGTTTAATGAAGTGTTATCGCTACACTACCCCTAAATTCACACTTTTCGACAATCTAACCCCCGCGATTTTCGTTACACGTTTTAATAATATAATATCGTTTTGTGTGCTCGACGATGGTGCGTACAACTACTACTACGCCTCTATATACTAGCTATATATACGTACATAATAATATTCTCGCATACAATCACCGCTCGAAATCGCCCTCTTGTTTGTGGTCTCTCATAATACGGTATTCTATATATACATAAGAATATAATGTTATACAGTTTTTGGCGTTGAAATTCGAGCATATATATATAATGTTATTATTATATTTCTATATATTTGTTATCGGAATTAAAATACATTTTAAAAATATGTACGACCCAGTAAAATAGGTGTTATTTCATGTATATTTGCACGTTCTAATATACGAATATTTTGATTTCTTTATGTTTTTTTAGTTTTTCATTTTTTTTTTTTTTTTTTGTTTTTTTACAGAGAACAAGAGTATACAAAGTACCTATAGCAGAAGCTTTTGAAAAACTTCAACTAAACAGTTATCTCAAAACTAAACCAAAACACCATATAAGATCCGGAGTGTACCTATATATAATACGCGATACAATAATGCGCACCCCTGATCCGTGAGCATCCACCCGGTGATAAATTGTATTATTAACTCTACATAATGACATGTACTCGTATTTTGTATACGAATGACCCTCGAGAACGCGAGTGTGTTCAACGAAGACAACATATACAAAAAAAAAAATTGAAAAGCAACATAATATACGAATTTATGATGGAACACACGCGCGATGTGCGAAAAAATTAATGTTACAATTTTGAATTTGAGGTTATGCATATTATAAATTATAATAATGGTACTTGTGTATACGTTAAATGCTTGCTCTGTTGCCAACATGCCCGATTGCTATTCATAGAAGCTAAACGAGCAGCCAAAGCGTTGTACCACAACAACGAAACTTATATTATTGACAATTTACATTCATAGGTATATTTTTTTTATTTACATTAACTCGGAAGGTCGCCAGCTTTCCAAATCTTCCAGCATCGCGTCTCGTGTATATAATATAATATATTAGATCTCACGTTTTAATAATTTTATAGAATAAAAACTGCTACTCCTACTCAGATACAACAAAAATAGAGTAATAGCAAATGTACTGTATAGGGTCTGTCTAAAATTTTAAACTAGGCCCCAAACGTTAATTATTTTTAAAAAATTTAAAAATTAAATTTAAATTTAAACTTTTAAAACAAACAGATTGTTGTTTCTAAAAATTGCAATTATGTAAACATAATATAATTATTATTGCATATTAAGTAATATTATAATATTTATACGCTATTAAAATTTACAACAGCACAAATTATCTGACCAACCTCAATACGTTTACCATCCTGACAAATTAAATTTCAATCATTTTTATTCGAGACTCAATTTACGGACATTTTTTTATCATATATACTACATACCTACTATAAATCAATACTAATCTTTCATCCAATTAATTTAATTAACCGAACCTTCTTTTAGATTATCCCTCCTAAAATCGACGCACAATATTAGGATGTAATTTATTTATAATTTTTTTTTTTTTTATAATTATTATTATTATTATTTTATGTTGTAATATAATAGTTACAGACCATTTTTGTAATAAATAATATTATATCATTATATTAAATTATAAAAATGACCAAATATGCCTCGTGACGGCAACGGATGACGATTATAATAATATTATGTGCGTGTTATGTTACACGATATTACTCGTATAATCGTATGCATGTGGATTAAATCCGAATGTCGAGAACGAGTTTTAGAGTTTTCGATTTTTTTTTTTTACGTTTTACGTATTTAAACCGCAATATTATTATTAAAATACACTCACACGGACCTATTACATATTATATTTATTTAAGTGAGATAGTGAGTTAAGGTATACTATACGTAAATAAGTACACAATCATTATAGAAGAAAAAAAAACGTTGTCCTGTAATAATATAATATTATATAAATTGTTGTATATTATTTAACTATAACAAAATTAATTTTTTTTTTCGACATATTTTAACGCAACTATTATTATATATTTAAACACACTATTATACACTCGTTTTCTTTCATTAAATAGCTTTTTTCGTTAATAAATTTTAACCCGATCATTATAATAATAATAATAATAATAATAATAATAATAATAATAATAATAATAATATTAATAATAAAAATAAAAATAATAATAATATATTATATGTCCGTCTATAATACGACAATGACGTCGATAACATATATAACATAATAAAATACAGTGCTCGTGTATTTTCATTATTCGCAGAGGAGAAGATTTTAAAACGATTTGCGACGGATTGGACGTCGATGTTTCGATGATTGCTCAATCAACGCGCGCGCGTGTTTATACGTAGGTTTATACGCGAAGAATTAAAGCGTGATGCTGAGGAAGCAGCAGAGTCTATAGTTTGTTTCTTTTGTAATAATATTTTTCGTCACGAGCGCCAATCTCGAAAATAAAAATAAAAATACCAGACAATTTCGTTATTACTATATTATTATTATTATTATTTTTATTATTATTTGTCGTCGTCGTCATTATATTATTATATTATATAGAAATGTATATAATATACAGGTATATACTTAGACCATAATGTGATATTATAAAACTCGACGCAGTTGTTATATTGTTATAATGTATAGTTATATATATAGTGGTTAAACGCACGTACAGCGTATATAGTCCTATATAAAATTATATACTTAGGCCCATGTCTCAGGACGGTTTATAATCTCTTTGTGCGCGCGTATTATTGTCGTCCGGCGGTCAAAGAGACAAGTTTAAAGTGCACATCATATCAAACTAACTGTGACGACCGGAGATTGTATATATATATATATATATATATATATATATATATATATAAGAAAGGTACTTATAAATAATATGGATGAAGAAAGAACAAAAAAGTAAATGAAATAAAATAGTTTGGCTGAATGTGCGTTATATATACAGGCGTATTGTATTATTATTATTATATTATTATATATTACGACGTATATCTTCGCTTACATTATTATATTTTATATACACTGTACTGCGTGAATTGTACACGCGCGTGTCCGCCGGAAAAAACGATAATATACATCACCTATAAAGTTAGGTTAAGTATAATAATATATACCTGGTATACCTATTACCTGGTATATATACCGTCATATCGTACATAAACACTAATATTGTCACGCTTATACCTATTCACGTCGTGTTGGTCGTTCGTAATAAGGTTATAACAACGGCACGCGCCATTCTAGAAAACTAGAAGAAGAATATTGTATTGCATTGCGGACGAGCTCTTATTCTTTTTTATTTTACATGGCCTCAAGTTCAAAACTGTCTTTGATACGCGCGTTTTCGTCACGTTTCTGACGGCTGTAACAGGACTTCCACCGTGTTATAGGTTATATAGTTGTTTAGGTTTATATGTACATCATATGTATTATTATATAGGTAGGTACCTATAACAATATAACATGATTATTGACCAATATTGTCATATAGACCACGATTGGTTAGTGATGGTTATGACCGGTTTGGACCATATAATAATATTATATGATAGGTAGGTAGGTATACGCGGTATAAAAAAAGAATATATGTTATTATTAGATTAATAATAATAAAAAAAAAAGTTACAAATTTAGAATATAATACAGTACGCGTACCTATATTGTTAAATAGTCATTACCAACTTGTAAAAATGACCAAGATTAATTTATAGGTTAATATTAATTATTATACCACACGATTTTATTAATATAATATGTCATGTTCTATAATCGAGTGATCGGATTTGACATCATATAGAGTTTACAAAAATATTTAAAATCATATTATTAATGTAATCAGTTCAGTGGAATATTCTCCTGTAAAATATAAAATATATAAACGAGTATTAAAAAAAAAAAACAAAAATCAATTAAAATCTCGCATTTTTACACCGTATACTTTATCGATCCGATAGATCGAAACTAACGGAGTTATACGTGATATATACCTACATTAATTGTATAATATAATATTATATATGAAATACGCAGTGAACCGAAAATTACATTATTCAAATAAAACATTACGAATGCATGAAAATTCACAGCATTGACGTTTTTATATTCGTATACGAGAGTAATATTATATGGATAAAAAAAAAACACGCATACACACATTTGAATATGTTATATGGACCAAAAAAAAATAAAAAAAATACACAATGTATTATATCGTGTCCGTCGAAAAACGAGGATGTTATTTTTACGGTATATCCGAAGATTTATAATAATATTATATTCGAAATAAAATATAATATACGACTGTTATTATTTTACAACTGTGTACAATCATTTATTATAATATAGAATTATTTATATAATTTTTTTCTTTTTTTTTTTTAATATATACCTAATTCGTTATTATTTAAAACACGAGTACGTACTTTTTCAAATTAAATATTTAAGTCGGTGCATAATATAAATTCGAGCCTTGTAATAATGTAATAATACGTCCGACGGAACGGACCCGAATACCAAAACGAGATATAGAGGCGCAATTATTTTATTTTATTTCTATTTGGTCACTGTGGCTGCGGCGGCGGCGGCGGTCGTAATGGATTAAAAATAAAAAAATAAAATCTCATTACTACCTACCGACATAATAACACGTCTTGATGCGATATTAAAATAGTTATTAACACTTTATTTCATTCTTTTAGTTTTATTTTTTTTTCTCGTGGCTACCTGCAGCAGCATCCGCGATATGATTGATGTCCACTAACCGTTAACGTCCGAATTAAAAAAAAAAAAAAAAAAAACCGACGAGAAAACAAAACGAAAAAGGGTCGACAAAAAATAAAAAAAATCTCCGTTAATATACTTCGCTTATGCCCGACACAACGTACACGAAGATAGAGTTCCTCGACATTGTCTGATCTTCGCTCCGGAGGAATTTTATATTCGTTTTTATAATTTATAAATCGCCGCAATACGTAAACTTAGAAATCAAAAAAAAAGTTTTGGGGACATTAACTGTTGTTATTATATGGATATTTGTTACACTGTTTTTTTTTTTCATTATTATTATCTAATAAGAAGAAGAATATTATATATTTTGAAAAAAAAAAACTAAAAATTAATAAATATTTCAAATTACGAAATTAAATTAAATATATAATAAATTCGTTAAATTCTAATTTCAATTAGTTTTAAAAGATTTTTAACTGTTTCTTAGGTTAGGGTAGGTGATATAAAAAAAAAAAACTGCTTAACAACTAATATTATCGTTTTTAATTAGAATCGAGAGAATTTACTGAATTTCTAATTTGAAATATTCATTGATTTCTAAAACTTCTAAATTTTGAACCTCTCGGGTGACGTACGGTCATATTCTGTAAGATGTTATACAGAGCGATTAAAACGTAACTATTATTACAATTATTTTACAATAATAATGAGATTTAATAGTAACGTTCTCGTCTTTTTCGTCGTTCCAGTGGCGTAAATTATCTTGTAGATATAATATTTATATTTTTATATTACACCATTAGAAAATTATAAACATTTTTCACATCTATATTTAGAGATTCTAGACCAATAATTTTTGTAAATCGTAAATTATTTATTAATAAAACTATACGAATAAAAAACAGTTGATTGTTCTTTAATTATTTAAATAATCTATATACAATTTGTTATTGGAAATTGAAAGAGAATTCGATACGTATTTTTGTAGAAAAAAAAATGGAGGATAAAACGCTATAAATTATATTAAAATCACGGAAGTCGAAGAATACAGAAGTATATGTTGATGGATGGAAAATGAAAATATTTTTCTTCGCCACAAGATTTTCATAATATCCCATATAAGATAGAGGGCTGCAATTTAAGCCGTTAATATCAGCGTTGTATACGCACATAGTTTTTCCGAATTTTTTCCGCGGCGGCTATTATGGCTCGTCGCGGGTGCTGCAGTTTTCGCGCCGCGATTCACGTGGAAATCCGGTGCCGCGGGTGCGCTCGTGTACGCGTTATAAAAGGGGGAAATGGAAAAGAAAAAATAACTGAAAATAAACGTCTAAATGGGTTTCCGCTCTGTCAGCCGGAAGAATTATATTTCTTCTTTCCGCCGCCGGCACTTTTATATAATAATAATAATAATAATAATAATAATAATAATTGATTATTATTATTATTATTATTATATCGCGCTCGCAAAAGACGTTTACGGACCGTTGCTTCGCCAATCAATCCCCGCACGACGTTTATATATTTATATATAAATTGTAATATACGAATTCAACCCTTTTCCGCGAGTTATAAAGTATGATACATATATATACGTTTATGTTTCATTGCGGACGTTTGTGAGCGACCGCGTGCGGTTAATTTGCGGCTGAAAAACTTCATTTTATATATGTCGCGGCTCGGTTATTTCCGGACCGGGCGCGAAAAATGTTCAATATCATATTATATATTTATTTGTATACGCGTTTAACGAGTGCACAAATCGATCTAAACAGTATATACATTATATAATATTATATATAGTTTGTCAAAGAGGAAAAATAATAAACCGTTGAAACGCTATTTGTCACGCGACGATCGCCGCGTCTCCTTGGTATATTATGTGGACATCATTTTGCGAACGACCGAATTTCCGCCGTCGAACGGAAACGTCGAGTCTATATAATAATGATAATAATAATAATAATATTATTATCATTATTATATACATTGTATACGATCCGAACGAAAGTTTGACGCTGATTTATGATTGGACGGTCGCGTGACGTATATAATATAATATTATATATCGTTCGTATACATTATAATATATATGTATTATATTACCGAGTCGAAGGACAGGGAGATTATATGTTCGTTTATAAATCAAACTTCTTTGTGCGGACGTTATATATATACGCATATTATGTATTAAAAGACGAAGGAATTATTGTCATTTTGCAGAAAAAACTGGTGCGTTTCTATATGCACGATACAATGTCCGAGTGTGGCGCGAACACGCGTCCCTTCGAGTGTAAAAAAAAGAAAAAAAAAATTATCGAAAAGGAGCAATTTACAATAATATTATCGCGTTTCTCGTATAGGAAATTATAAAAAAATTATATTATTGTACACGCGTGTTTTATGAAGCGCGTCAAATGTAAATTATTGCACAATTTTCCACCTCGGTTTACACCGCGGTCACACTATATGTATACTGTATACATATACTATTATATTATAATACCGTATAATGTCTCGGCCTCCCACTATATACAATGAAAATGTAAATATATGGATTTAAAAATCTGACATAAGTTACACCCCTCCTTAAAATAACCTTGAGGGCACCCTCAAGGGTTGTCCCTAAAGTAAGATGTTATTATATTGTTAAGATATATACGGAAATATAACAGCTGCTTCAGACACGCTTTGTGTATTGTGTATATAAATATAACATTATTAATAATAATACAAGACATCCATATAGATTAAAATATTTCAACTTTATCATTTTATATAAAATGACATTTTAGTGTCTCATCACCTTAAGTGTGTTTTCGTTTCCAATTTTTCTTATTTTTTTTTTTTTTTTGTTTGCAAATTTGACTACTCTCGTATATATACCTAGGTGTACAAACGTTTTAATTAATATTTAATCTTATTAGTATATTATGGTGTGTATTAATTTATTCAAAAGTTTTCAAGATGAAAACATAATAATATATACGTATAACGTCTTATTTCCTGTTTATGACAAGAAAGATTTTCTTAAAAAAAACCGGGAAAATTTGAGGTTAGTTATAATATATTACTTATTGTATATTATAATATTAAGTTTCCTACTATTATATATATTATATATATCCCATCTGATTTTATTGGTTACCATTTACCAGGTTATGCCGTTATGGTTCAAGGTTTAATCTTAAAAGATTCTAGATAAAATAAATCATCCGTTATTATATCGTTATACGTGTTAAAATATTGTCCTTGTCTGCGTATACGCATTATTATGCATAATATATCGTTTTTTTTTTTTTTTTTTAATTTAATTTATAATATACGTGCCAGTAAAAATGATATATTAGTGTTCGAACACATTCGCGTTATTGCTACTGTTTTGGGTGGGCCGAGGAAATTATAGACGTATACTAATTCCTCTCTCCCTCGCGCGTAAAACTTCTAGTTATAATATTTATATATTATATGCTCCGACCAAATTACACGCGTCTGGATACGATGTATATAATAATATTATATTGTATTATGGCAAGTTTTTTTTTTCCAATCGTCGTCGTTCCATTTGAATATCGTCCGTCGGATTTGTCGCGATCGAATTTCTGGTGTCCGGTCTCGTGTATACAAATAACGAGCTATAATTCCCTGAAAAAAAAAAAAAAAAACATCGCGTTAAGTTTAAATATAACGCGCGTATAAACACAAAAAAATATTTAAAAAAATAAAACGCATAACGCGGTATAATATTATTATTATATATATTATATACCTAGGTACCCGAGTACCTCCCAGGAATGCGCGTTCGGTTATTATAATGCGTATTATATTATATTATATTATACGCGTCCGACATCGAACCCGAAGACCTCCCATGCTGTTTGGTTGCTGCTGTTGTTGCGGTCGGTTGACATCGCCTGGAAACGGGTTCTGCGTAAATTTGTTGAACTTTGCTAATAACGTTTTGACAAATTGTGAATGCACTCAGACTCCTCCCCCGATCGTATGCACTCAACGATGCACCTGTGCACCGACAGAGATTGAAGTCTGCTGCAGGTGATTATTTTATTTATTTACGTTATATATAGCTACATAGGTGTGAAACCTGCAATCATTCTCACGATTATTACTATTCGGAAACACTATACCTATATATTCTATATGTATAATATTGCCGCGCGCGATAACTACATTATCATTATATACATTATATAATATATATTATAAATTATATACTTTATATATAGGTGTGCCAACCATAACTATAGTCGTGGTCACAGATATAACATTATTATTATTATTAGTACCAATATAGTAATAAAATGCTGATTCTGGTACCGCATCAACACCGTATGGCGTACAGGTATACACCGCACCCCGAAGTCCGGATCTTTTACCACGATTACGTATGATGATGTACCACTCTTCTCTCACTCACTCTTACACTGCCTCTCTTACCCCCCAGCGCTCGCAACACCACCGTAAAGACGTAGAATTGAAAACAGAAGGTATTATAAATATTCGAAGTGGACCTACAAAATTTTTCGATGAAGATCCAGACTTTTACGGATACCGAATGATAAATGGATATGGATGACCATGGTTGTAATTTATTGATATTATCAATAATACATCCAACTAACACGTTTCTACCTCCGCTGAAGATTACACAGACAACAGTAAACAGCTATAGGAATACCGGAGGTGACGGATCACATCATAATATTATGGTTACCGTTGGCTATTATGAAAACCTTGATACGTATAGCATTCGAATTAGTCGGTAAAATTAGTAAAATTGCAAATAGGACATGTAAGATCATAAGCAATTGACTCCAAACATATTTATCTGTCATTGTGTCGCCCAGTTATATTTGAACTATTAGTTGCATTTAAGATTGGTCCTTTATATGAAAAATACGGACTATAGAGATGAATTTCATCATTCAATCGCTAAACACCCTGCAATCACGTCCATATTATTTACTATACGAGTATTATTAGTTATCAAAAACAATGCGCTGAAATCATGCGTCAATATTTTCTTACAGATAACTGAGAAATTAAGAAAATGAACTGCCCCGTGATAATAAAAAATTATGTAATTGATTTCTCCAATTTTTGATACGTTAATAAATTTTCATATCTCACAAATAAATGTATAGAACTAATGGCACGACATAATTTTAAAATAACGTAGGTATATTCGATTGTTAAATACCAATGAAAAAATGTCATTGTATTTAAATTAAAACTATCGACGTTAATTAAACGTATGATGAAGCAATGGTACAAGTTTATGTATAACATAAGTGATAAGCACTTAAATGATATTGTAAAAGATATAAGTGACAGAATGTGTAAACAAGTATTTCCTGCACAGAACGAAAAATCTTGGTATTATTAACAAAAATAACAGTTAAAATAACAAAATCATTGTTAACATAGGGCCAACAAACAGCATTGTTAATTTTGAACTTTAAGTTTTGTTAATCTTCAGATTGATGAATAGTTTTGTT
The DNA here is from genome assembly GCA_021307375.1 of Tetraneura akinire. NCBI lineage: Eukaryota > Metazoa > Arthropoda > Insecta > Hemiptera > Aphididae > Tetraneura > Tetraneura akinire. The sequence continues at coordinate 4,521,369 of JAIUCT010000020.1, read as the reverse complement.
AATTCAGTTAAATGTCTATTAAATTAAACAAAGTTGTTTATCATTTTTAAGTCTATTGTAATCATTACATTTTGTTAAATTAACAATTAATTTTATAAAATCAGCATAATTACCTTTTTAATTAACAATAATAAATTGTTAAATCAATAAAGATATATTCTTAATTTAAAGAAATTTAATTATTGTATTAACAATATTATATCAATAATAATTTTATATTAAAATATTCAATAGAACTTTTATACAGTTTATTTACAAAGGAATTATTAAATTTTTTTTTTCATTACTATTAGCTTATTCTCTCTGCAACCATTACTTATTTCTATAAAAAATATTTAATAATATAATATTTTAGTTAATAACAGAATGAATATTCCATTGAATATTACATCTATTATGTGACCTCATAGATAATAATTAATACACAATAGGTATAAACATCAAATTAAATAGTAAAAATTAAGTTTATTTTTTTCAATTGATTACAGTTGTGAGTAATTTGTTTGGTACAATTACAAATATTACAATAAAATAAGTCTCATTACTTAAAAATTACACCATGTACAAACATTACAATTATTTTTTAAGTTCAGATATAATTTGATTAACTAAAGGATATGGTTTATCTGAATGTAACTTGATATTATAAAAAAATTGTTGAATGAATAGCCAAACATTTAATGACTCTATAGGATATTCAATGTTAAACACATGAAATAATTTAAAACATATATCCATAGCTTTAATAATAGAAAAAAATGAGTATTTGGTTTCATCAAAGTATACCATAAATTGAGAAGGATTTAAAAGTGAACCTATGATCAATAACAATGGTTGGATAGGAACATTATAATTTTTACGAATCTTTAATTTTTCTTCCAATTCCACTGCAGTATTTGCAATTATCATGAAGCTATTTTGTGAATCTTTTATGGAAAATTTTTGAACAGATTTTTTTCCTGTTGAGTCAATGCATATATTTTTTGACGTAGGAACGAAAAGAGAATGTAGAAGGTACAACACCACAGAATTTTTGCAATCTATAAAGAAAAAAAAATTTATTAATGATAAAATAATCAGTAAGTATTATAAATAATATTTATTTCAGATCTATGAATAATTAAAAGGATAAATAGGATGAGGAAATATTATATACAATCTTTTAATATAGTAATCAATTATTAATTGTTAGTAGCAGTAAATAGAAAATCAATATTTTAAATAATTGAGTAATTATTTCTCATTAATAAGAAAATCAGGAAAATAATATATAAACATATTATAAATACAAAAATTACTTAATATTATCTGTAAACTTACTTTCTGAAGTGTTATCTTTATTTTTCATATCTTCGAATATATTTCGACAGCTAGGATCCTTTACACGTTCATTTAATATTTGTAACAATTTAATAAATGATTTTTCGTAAATATGAAGCATATCTGTGGCTTCTTGATACAACCGCTTAAAATCAATATCAACCTAAACAAAATATAGAATACCTTAATTGTCAGTTTTTCAAATAGGCATAACAAATAATTGATATTGTGTTTAATCTTTAAATATCTAATTAACAAAATGAAAATGATTTATTAATGCAATACACTTTTTTTAAACACACTCAGTATGTTCAATTTTTTTTTTCACTTACAAGTTTATATCCAAGGGGTTGCAAATATTGAGGCCATGATTTCTGGATTTCTGATGGTGAAAAATTCGCAATTTTTAGTTGTTTTAAACGATAACCAGATGTTTTCTTCCAAACCATTTCAAGTTCAGGCCATGGTAATTTCTCATGTTTTAAATTAGAAATAAGTACTTCTGCATCTTCTTCAATAACTAAAAAACCATTAAAATTAATGTATATATAAATAAAATAAAATAATATATGTAGTTACTTATATTAACGTTTAAGTTCTCAGTAACACGTGAAAGAATTTCATTTTCGTTACTTCTTTTAGTATTTAGCAATTCAGATGGTACCAATCCATGGCTCTTCAAAGTTCTGAGTACATTATAATATTTTGTATATAATTTTCCTTTAGGACATTTTTTTAATCCACCTTTTACAAAGTATATTTCCTTTAAAAAAATATAATGTATAATTATTTAAGTACTTAGTATAAATATTAATTTAGGTTATACAGTAAAACAAAATTGTTTAAAATAATAAGTTATACAAAATGTATATTTATTAATCACCTTTATTTCAGTGGGGAATGTTCCAACTATTACATCAGCAATGTGGTTTGCTAAAGATGTAGTCATTGGACGTTTTTCATCCAATAAACTTGATATTATCAAATCTATTAATAAATTTCTACACATTTCATTTAAATTATTATTAGATTTATAGAAGTTAAGTATTAATGATCCTTGTGTATTATTTGTTAAAATATCATCAAGAGAAAAAGAGTGTAATGGTTCTGATTCTGATAATGAACTAGATGAAGATTTTACTGTGTTTGTGGATAAATTTAATTCACTGGAGCTTTTTTCAAACTTAGAACTTTGCCACTGCTTAATATAATAACCAAACTTAATTCGAATACCTAGAGGATATTTATTTAATAGTTGACAAATTTGAGCACTATTTATATACCGTAAAGCATCTATATCCATACATTCAGCTGAAAATAATTTATATTAAATATAATTAGAAAATTTCAAATTACTATTAAAAAAAAAAAAATGGGTAGGTAATCTAATTTAATCAGTTATTTAAATTGTAATACATTCATATTTTTAACTTACCAATACATGTTTGAAATAAAAACCCCATATTCCAACTATCGAGAAGTTTTTTGACATTATCTTTATCTTCTTCAGACATATTAAATTGTTCCACCAAAGGATATTCATCAGAACAATTATTTGAATTTATAATGTTTTGGTCGCTGAAATCAACCTCTGAATTTGATAATTCAAAAACAGAATACTTGGTAAGTTCATCAGAAGTAACTGTTGGAAATTTAGCTGACTCTCCATGTTCCACCTCAGATATAAACTTGCCAAATAATACATCTCTGTTATAACTCATTTTCAATCTTAAAAATGTACATATTTTGAAAATATATAGGTAGGTAAGCTAAATACTATTTAGAAATACAACATTAATAAAAGTTTACACATAAAATATAATAATATAAATAATTACTAAACTACAAAATACACATAGGTACATGTAAATATAAATTTAAATAAGGAGATAGATTTTGAATATTAATATTATATAACAATTTGATACAAAAATAACAATATTCCGATTCTTTTGGCTTTTGAATAAAATAATATCTTCATATAAATACATTCATGTAATTATATACCTACATAAATGTTTTAAATTATAGGTAATATAATAATTTAAGAAAAAAATATTAAATTTAAAAATATTCTTTTAATCTAATCAATAGTTTACCACTGGAAACTTGATTAATATTTATTGGTGGACCACTTAACTCACCAACATTTATTATGAGTTTTGTAATTATTTGTTTATTCTTATTAACTTCATATGCTTTTAAATGAGAGTTATATGAATCCAGTTGAATTTGGTGAACAATAAAAGAAACAACACTATCTTCTATTACTATTATCTCAAGAATTTCATACAAACAAAGATCATATTTAAAACTAGTAACATAATTTCCTACCTTATACACTATACCCTTAAAATCTAGTTTTGAATAACTTATAAAATTATTAAATGGAATATTCAAAGTATTTGTTATATAACTATGATCAGAATTCATTTTATGCTTAATGGAGATAAAAAAATCTTTATTAATTTCTTGATTTAATAAAAAATATGCAAATTTTAATTGATATTTTATTGCCAATGTAAAACAAATATTTTTTCGGGAGGTAATTGCTCTCGCATACATTTTAAGTTCTTTGTGTTTTGCTTCATACCTGAAACACCAATAGTGTCTAGGGGGACCACATTTAAGTATTATTGAGGGATAATGGATTAATATATGATGTTTTGGTTTAAGATTATCTTTAAAAATTATTATGTAATCTGAATTATGTTTACTAATTAAGTATTTTAAACGTGGAATAGAGCTTTGCTGTGTTAATTCAAAACTCATTACAATTTCAATTATTTCTAAAAAATTTAAAAAAAATATCCAAACTTCATCATCTTCAGGTATTAAATCACCTATCATTATTGGAAAAAAATGTACAAAGCTCATCATTTGTCTTGCTGACATTTTTAAATGAAATTTAATTAAATGACATTTCTCAATAGGAGGTGAAATATTTTTTTGTTCTAATTCACCATAACTAAAATGTTGTTTCCTTAAATTTAACGTTTCCAGCGAAATTATGTTTATAGTCTCTGTGTAATAAGTTATTATGTGACACATGTTGTAATGACAGATACCTTCAAATATATCGTGCATTATATCAACACAATAATTTGTAGTGACATGAAAAGAAGTGATGTTATTTAAAATACTATTTTGAGCAACTCCAGTTTGAGAAAAATCATTTATTTCTACATCGTGTACATAGTTTTCAACATTACGAAGTAATGTATTATCTTCTTCACTTAAAGTATGTGTTAATGTTTTATGTGCTTTGCAAAATCTACAAAAATAGTTAGAAGAAAATGACCTACTGAAATCACATATGCTGTTTAATCCTAAATTATCTCCAGTTATCAAGCCAAGAATAAAGTGTACCTCTTTAGGACCATCATGTGTATGAATAATAATTCCATCTTTTTCTAATAAATTCAATTCTTTAATTAACTCTTTAAAACATAAATCATTACCATATGATTTTAAATCTTTAGATTTTATAAGAGATGCTAAAAAAATATGAGAAAGTTTTGAACCTCTTCCACTTAAAGGAAAACTATAATAAATAGCAGAAATTGCATGGTTAGTTGATTTTGAACCTAACGGGTTGTTAATTTCAAAATCATCAATGTACATAAAAAAAGGCATTACTATTTTATTTTGATAACAAGCTATTTTTTCTTTCCACAAAGACCCTTGAATAAAATTTGTCATTGAGCAATTATCTTCTGAGATTGGACAATTAATTAAATTCTTATAACGACTTAAAGCAAAATTAAGATTATTATCAAGTTCAAAATATTTTTTAAATTGGAATCTAAGAGGCATTAGAACAGCTTTTGTATTTATTTCATTATACATTGTTAAACCATTATTAGAAACTAAATTTATTTCATTATTTATAGTAAATTGTTTAAATGTGTCACTTATGAGTTCATTAGTCGTTAAGCATTTATTTAATAAATATTCCGTTTTACATAATTTAAATGGATCTAAAATTGCTAATGTGATTTTTGAATATTTTGATAAAATCAAATTGTCTACTATTTCATTTTTAATTACACCATCTAATAATGAGATGATAGGTTTTATTATATTTTTCTCAATATCATTTTGTATGTTTATAATATCACTTCTACAAAAATTATTATTATTATGTAACGATAGAGAAAATTGAACTACTGATAAATGTAATTGTTCAATACTTTTATTAATATCAAAGTTGTTATTACTGTTATTAGATGTTTCAGGTATTTCAAATACTTCAGATGTATTATCAGCGTTAGTTATTTCTACATCACAAATATTAACATCATTGTTAATTGGAAATTTATTTTGAAGCTCAATTTCATTTAAATTATTTTTTACCATATGCTTTTTTATGACATGTTTCTTAAAACTACTTAATGTTTGGAAAGATTGTGAACAATTGTTTTCTTTACATATATAGGTGCTATGGGGTCCAAGTAAATGCATAATTTTGTAATGAGTGATCAGTGAAGACAATGTGGATGTATATAAATTACAAATAAAACAAATCATGATTAAATTAATAAAAATTTTTTTAAAAAATGTTAGGTATTTATTATAGCCGAGGTTATGGTCTAGCTTACAAGTAACTAAAGGATTAAGAAAATGAAAAAAATGTTTTTTTTTATTATTAATAACAAATTAGATACAAATTTAATACATACCTTAATATTTACCCACAATTCCACAAATCGAATAGAAAAAAATAAAACAATGACGGAAAAATTTAACGTTTCACAGTCAGTCAATGGCGTCACAGAAAATGGTGACCAATTAGTCATAAACACTATAATATAATATATTATATAATATAATATAATATAATATATTAATATATAATATATTAATATTGTACACTTCACAAACCACGAGGTCTAATAAAATTATTAGTTATATTAACAAAATAAACTGTTCAAATCATGAAGTTTGTAATAAACCAATAACTAAATAAAATAATACATAATGCATTAATGCTACATGGCACATGGCAAGACGCACGAGCGGCGGGTAGTCAACGCCATACAAATAGCTGTCAGCTGATAATAACGATAAACTACTAGTCGAAACTTGGGAAAATCCAACCTTAAAATAGAATAATTATATACATTTATCATAAACAATTGAATTCTAACAAACTAACAAAAATTTATTATTAATATAACACACCATATTTTTAATTGTGTAAGAAATGGAATATTCAATTATATATATTGTTAAATTAATAATAGTATAATTAATTTAATAAATATTTTTTTATCAAAACTTGACAAAATTAATTTATTGATTTGACTAATGCGATTTCGTTCTGTGTGAGAGTTTTGTATTATCATGTTATATAAATAGTAAAATATTATTTTATTATTCGTGTGATGACATTACCGATAATCCTTTCGATCAGTTTATAATTAAATTTATGGAATACAATTATTTCACTCGAGACAAGGTAGTAGACTCTACAATGTAGAGGTTCAGTGGTGCCTATGTACTAATATATACATACTGATGCAGATAACAAAACTAATAAAACTATATTTTTATAAGTTATCCATGGTTAAACGAATCAACAGTGAATGCTACATTTTTATTGGAGAACAGATAAATTACAAAACGACAAGATCGCAAGAACTCGTGGATACAAAGGCTCGAACGAAGTTAGATCCATTCGTCTCGTCACTAATGTGAAAACAAGCGAAAACTTTTAAACGAAAATTTTTAAAGAAATTTAACATAATCCCGAAATTTAGGAAATCAAATGGTGGTTCTAATATATCCGGGATTCCGGGTGGCATAATAACACCGGATAGATATTTTTGACGTCTATTACTAATTCTTATATACGTCTTTATATTGCAATTTTGATAACGATGTGGTCGAGAGATGCGTTTCAAGTTTTTCATAACCATATATTAAGTGATCTATCATCTCCGATATTTCCATAAGTGTCATCAAACATTCCGCGGATGTAGAAGCGTGTTCAATTGAATCGGATGTGTCATCGATAATATCAAAATCACTACCATGGTGCCCCACACATCCGGTGAGTATTGTGCGGGTGAAGAATGTATAGTTCGGTGCCATCATCATCGGTAATATTTTATTACTACTATTATTAATTCAAAATAATATAAAATTTGGCCGTCGTTCGGCGTTTCTCAAAGTCAACAAAAAAAATCATAAATAAGACTTCGTATCATTTTCGTACGATTTTAATTATCTACACAGCAATTTGCGAGTTTATATAGATTTGTAAAAATACATTTATAATTTAAATTTCGTATAATGTCCGTTAAAAAATAATTTTTAATCGTGATCAATTGCTATAAAACTGTGTTTTTTTGTACAACAATTCATGTATGAAGGAAAATGTTCTCGATTTTGCATTTTATTTTAAAAAATAATCGCTAATATGGAATTTATTATATATAAAAAGATTCCGTATATCTGGTTTACACATTATTATTACATATTATAAATAATATTATGTGTCTAAAGAACTCGCACAAATGTGTATTAATTTTCATATTCTATCGTCTTAAATAAAAACCGTGCTTGAACGTGTGTATCGTATTATATTATTATTATTATTATTATTATTATTATTATTATTATTATTATTATTATTATTATTA
>JAIUCT010000020.1:4499686-4513392 GCA_021307375.1 Tetraneura akinire | reverse complement strand
TATTATTATTATTATTATTATTATTATTATTATTATTATTATTATTACGATATTATATTAGCGTGAGGCGTATTTTATTACGTTAATAAATAAGTATTAAATTAATTAGGAGAACTTGTACAATATATTATTTGTTCGGGTTTTGAATTTCAGAGTAACGATAACACACGCGGTGGAAAACATTTAACCACAAAGACGTTTTAAAACACTACACAGGTACATTCTGGTCGACTCTGGTTTTCAGCGATATCGGTGAGAAACTAAATATTTACGCGCGTGCATTATGTATCTTTATATTCGTGGTTTTCGTATTTCCTATTTACGTCGAAAAATCATCTTTTGGAATTTTTTTTTTTTTTTTTTGTTCAAACGATATGATTTGTGGTTTACAATATAATCTCGGTAAAATTCGTCGGTATATTATTATATTAAACTATTTAATACAATATTATATAAGTAAAATACGACAAATATTCCTCGAAAACTCGTGATGATGATATCACCGATTCGTACAATTTAAGATTTTGTCCTTTGAACGACGCCTCATTACATAAAAATATAAAATATATATCCAAGTATTTGAAAACGTGTATACAGATCGTAATATAATACTCGCATGTCAATAATATTATAACCACTCTGTAAAATTGACCTTATGGGATTTACGCATAATAATATAGGTAAGTATAATTTGATTTTATCGATTTTACATTTTTTTATTTTTAAAAAACTTCAAACCTTCATCATATCGTACTTTATTATATAAAAAAAAAAAAAATAAAAAATAATAAATAAGTACGAAAAAATATACGAAATATCCCGAATACTCGTCTGAACGTGTGCACGCGCTTATATGGACGAAAACGCATCGGTCCGTAATAAGAATAACGTAAACGTGAGCTCATAATAATATTATAATAAATATATTCAGCTCGTCATCTGCGCAGTAATAATAATTATAATTATAATAATAATAAATTAATAATTATAATAATAATAAAAATAATAATAATAATAATAATAATTATAATAATAATAAATTAATAATTATAATAATAATAAAAATAATAATTATAATAATAATAAATTAATAATTATAATAATAATAAATTAATAATAATATAATATTATGATGTATCCTATACTTAACGAGTATTATAATATTATTATATAGACCAAATATCGTTTATCGCCCCCGTCCGTTCGGATCGGTAAACAACATTTTTAGTTCGCAGCCGTATAATGTGTCTCGATATTATTATTTATGATAATATATACGCGCGTATAAAAAACAAAAACAAAAAAAAAACTGCGTTATGGAAAGGCATAAGGATTATAAAACCGCAGAGAACTCGATAGTCTGAATTGTAATTTTTTTTTTTTTTTTTTTTATCTGTACTACCACTACGCGTGTCTGTTGTTTTGTATACCCGGTACGGCTGTATACCTCTCTCCGAAGAAAGAGTTACCAGACTATATATAATATAATATTCATATACAACCACGGTATATATTATACGCGCCAACGTCCCGAAATCGACACTGCGACGACCGCAACGTCCACATATAGTGTTTTCTAATTCATTACACATGGTGAAATTAATCCAAAGATAATGTATAAAATAATATTATAATACGCGTGTATAACTTGGTACTTATCGTATACGTAATAATAATTATTATATATAATATATATAGAGGATAAAAACAAAAACACCGGAGTACATACACCTGTATACCTGTATATTATTATAATATTATATATATATATATATATATGCACGCAATGGAATGCGCGGTACTCGCGGTGATTGGCCAGTCACAAGGTTAAAATGCATATATATATATATATATTAAGAAACGAAGAAACCATCGTGGTGATATAATGCGGTATACGGTATACCGCGATGGTAACCGCGTCCACTTGCAGTGTAATACGGCGTTTTATCCTGGAAAAGTTAAAAGACCGGTTCACTAATATCCGGATGTGTATATAATATTAAAATTTAAGTTAAGACAAACTTTTATTTTATCTTGTAAAGATAAAATAAAATGTTATGTATACGAAGGGAACGGAATATTTTGTTTTTCGCGTACAAAATGATATAAATCAATAGGGTGAATTCGAATCGTTGCTGTTCCTTAAGTCGATTTAAAAAAAAAAAAAACAATTTTGATGATAAATATAGGTATAGGACGTATATTATTATCATAATATTTTGACAAATTATTAGTAACATAATATACCTATAATATTATATTATATACTAAATTTACTAAATTATAAAGTCAATAAAAAACGAGTAAACAACGTATTAAAAATATAATATGATGACTTTTTTTTAACAAAAAAAGAAGAAGAAAATATCGTATTCTAGTTATAAAACACCGTATACGATTGATGAGAAAACGAAATGTTTACAATACGCGCCCTACAATGTGTACTCGTATTTACTATTTAGAAATGTGTTTATAATTTTTTCTACTCTTATATCTTATATACGTATAATATGCTCTTTGATTTATTTAAACGAAAAAAAAATCCCACGTGGGTCTAGTTAAAAAAATGTCGAGGGAGATCCGGACACTATACACATAATATATATACGAGTAATATATATAATGTATGGACCTTTCCCCCTGAGATGAAGGCTCGATATTAAGACTCGCATATTATCGTCTTCTACACATAATTGTGGTATATATGGTATATATATTTGTGATACATTGCTTATATAGGTGCATTATTTTATCCTGAAGCTATTAACCGCTGTATACTTTATGGTATCTAAACGAATTATTGCGGTATCCAAGTATAAAATAAAAAAATAATTAAAAAATAAAATAGTTCGAAAAATAATAAATATTTTTTTAAATTCGTATATATACTCGTATATTTATTTATAAACGACCGACAACTCGCGTTTATTTTTAAACTAGTATATTATACGGTAACAAGAAGAGTATAAAAATGTATGGTATAATATTTAAAGTGGGCGTCGTCGTCGCAGCGTCGATTGGCGCACGCGGTGGAAAAACGTTATTGCGGGGAGTGATCGAGTATATTATTATGTGTACCTATACGCAGTATATCATAGACTATAAACACGGAAGATAACATTACACTCTTAATATTTTATATACTCTGCGTGTTGTGTAATACCGGAAATAACGAATTTATATTTTAGGTTACGAATTTGAAAAAAATAATCGCACGAAAATACATACAATATATTATTCATTCGATATTAATATTAAATTGTATACGAGTCTCAGGGGTACCTATATATTATGCGATTTCATCATTTTTTTTTTTTTTTTTTTTTTTTTTTTGTTAGTCATTAGACTATATTCACGTACAAATTTTTAAGTAGGGAAACGTATAATATGATATGTCCTATTTAATTCTTAATTTAAAAATTGAACGTCGCAAAACAGAGCAAAACAGAGTCCGTTATTGGTATTATTGTGTAAGGTAAAAATAAGATTCACGTCCAGATTAAAAATAGTATACAGTTGGGAATCGTAGTAAATCCCTAAGCGTTATCATATAGGTCAACTGTGGAACAGTTACAAAACTTATATAGTAAAGGTCGATAGATATTTTGTGATGTTATTATTTTTTTAAAGTCGATAAACTTTAAAAGATGTTTTTTTATATTGTTAGCTTTTTCAAGTTCAAAAAAGTTTTATATCGTAATTTATTCAAAATAAAAAAAAGTTGAAAAGTTAGGTACTATTTTTGTTTCGAAAGGGGAGTAAGGCCATAATTTTAGTTTTAAAAAGTAGTAGGTACGTCCAAACTTAAAATTTAATAATATCGAAAACCGTTTATTTACGATTTTAATAGCAGTTTACGGAAATTTAAACTTCATAACTTCCATGTGTGTATTTATGATAAAAACAAAAAAAAAAAAAAAAATGAATACGATTATTTTGTTAAATTAAAGAAATAACTTGCACTGAAAAAAAACGTTTGTTATCAAATACTCGTATCACCTTTTGCAACTGGACGGACTCATATCAGCTTATATATATACCTATACGATATAACACTCGTGCTTTCTATTCTATCGTCAATACCAAACCATAAAATATTATTTTATAAGTCTAAAAGAAATATTCGAAAATACATATTATAATTTACTTACCATAATAATATGAGTTCAAAAATATTGACTTGGGTATTTTAACGTGTTTATTATTACGAAAATCTATATAATATTTTAGTTTTTATAAAATACTTTTATTTATAAAAATATACAAACACATAATATAATATAGAATTATAAATTATATTATAATCTGTATATATTATACAAATACCGGTTAATATAATACGACGTCTAGCCGTTTACAAAAAATGTAAACAAACAAAATTCGTGACAAAATAATATTACAATATACGTACACGAAATAAAATTTAAAATTTACAAGCACAGATTATATGTTATATATTGATTTTTGATTTTGATTTTCATATTATCCTTTATAATGTATATGCGCAATAAAATAACACATTCTTTACCATTTTTTTTCTATCAGATAATTACTATTGGCTGTGAGGATGAATTTTGGTTTGTTTACATTTTTTGTGAATTATTATAAATTATTACATTATTACTGATTTAATTAATTTGTATTTGTTCTACAATGAAATTTTCAAAAATTTTCAAAATTTTATTTAACATTATTGTATAAGTTATACGTATACGTAAATACATAATATATAAATACAAATATAAAATATATAACCATATTTAAAGTAATTTAGTGGTAAACACCGTCCAACCTTGCGCGATTAATGTATTATAAATTATAATAATACATACAGGGCGATCAGAATATTATTAATAGTTAAAATAATATATAACGTAATGGAAATAACATAATATTTTGTACTTAATTCTCATCGTTGGATTGATATTATTATTGATGATTTTACGGTGAAAGACATACAAATACGAATCGTCGACGGAAAGATAATAATATTACATATATATATAATATAAAAGATAATAATATATTATAATACTTCGATAAGTCTTCGTGCGTCTCTAAATATATAAAATAATAACTGATTGGATAATAATTATAAGACGTTCGACTGTCGCGGGAAAATATTATAATAAACAGTCGTCGTATAGTATATTAAGTATATTAAATATACAAGGTGCAGGATAACACGATTCACATTCAGTCGTCATCGCTGTAAGATAAAAACGAAGTAAAATACGAGTAAAGCGGTATATACCAATATCCGAATGCGGTAACTCAAGCTTTTATATACCTCTTATACACATTTACGTAAGTGTATATAATGATAATATTAATAAAATTATAATAATTTATTATATAAACATTGTCGTCGACGTGTCCCCGCGGGCAGCTCGATCATATACTCGTATTATAGATACACATATATATTATTATTATATATAATAATATTATGTACCACGACCGTGGTCTTGGTGCAGCGGATCAATGAGGATCAACCGGTGTTGTTTAGCAGCTTAGTGGATGTCACGTAGGTATTTATTTTATAAAGTAATAATAATAATAATAATAATAATAATAATAATAATAATATAGTATTATTAAAATATACGCGAGTGCTAACGGCCCGAGACCGCCCACGAAGACTCCTGGACTCGTCCGTATGTGTGGTGCAATCCGATCTTCGGTTCTGTCCAAACCGATTAGTCCGACGATGAGCTCCCGAACACATCGCCGCCGCCGCCGACTACGTGTCGTGTGTATTAATAATAATAATAATGAAAATAACATAAATGTATACAGAGGGATCGAAATTTCAATGTTAAATAAACGGACGTAAATATAACGCATTCAATAATATATTTAAACAGTAGGTATAACTGTTTGGGTGTATAAATATTTTGTTGAAAATTGTTGTAATCTTTTACGTACCTAATTTAAAGAAAACATCATTCAAAAATATTAATTTTTCGTGGAGATATTTCAATGAATAAATAGATCTGGAACTAAATACTTCTACATAAATGTTATAGTTATTATATCTTGTTTATGATTTTTATTGAATTTAAATTTAAAATTGCAGTGATTATAATAAATAAAATCATATAAGTAAGAAAAAAATTAGTCTCGCACATTATAAAATTATGTATAACAGTATAACAGTATAGATAAATATTTAAAATATTCAATTTAGAAACATAAACCTTATATAAGGTACTTATATAAAGTACGTACGTATTAGGTCTATGTTTAAAAGTTAAATCATTAAATTAAAAAAAAAAAAAAACTGTTAATAATGATTTTTTTTAAATTATTACGTTATTACCAGTCATCACAGCCAAATTACATTTTTAAATTATAATACATATTGTATTTTTTTTAAACGTACATACAATTAATATTATTTTTTTTTTTTTATTGGTGTTCTCGATATTATCACATAGACATGATTTCGTAATTTATTGTTATTTATTTATTTAGTGACATATTAAAATACGGTAGGTTTATACCAATTATATAATTTTAAAAAAATTATAAATAAAATACGTTTAGTTTATACCTTTTATGATATTGAAAACAAAAACTGGTGTAAATTTTAATTTTAAATACCACAGGAATATCGTACACATATTTTATTCGTTTCTATATTTGTTAGCTGTTTTATAAATTAATTAATATAAATATCCTATTTTATCTTTAACTGTAATAATTGTATAATTTAAGTATGAACGTATGCACATAAAAATACGCGCAATATATTTTGAATTTTGATATCAGTAAATCTGACATTTTTAAATCGTTTAATTAAAAATGACCGGTATTCAGACCGGGGTGCGTGTATTGTGTATATAATGCGAGATATCTCGCATCTATAATATTTTGATTTATGTACACAGATAAGAAATTTTGAGTATTTTTTAACGTACACAAATCAATTTATGTATAATTAAACAAAAACTGTAAGTAGGTATAGTTTAATTACCTACGTATTTTGGTAAATTGTATGATAATTAAAAAATACCAAATATTCATACTCATACTCATGGGTCGTCTTACAGAATGTAATTTATACATCACCGAAACGCCGTCCGACGTGACGGATCTATATAGTGTTTATAATTTGTATATCATATGATCAACGTGATGAATGTCCGCAGTGAACAAGTTTCAAGAATAAAATATTTTTAAACGTGACTACTTAACAAAACTGAATTTCAAAATTAAAATTAAATGTTTTATATAATATATACTCGTATTATGGGCAAAAGCCGAAATCGGACCAAACTCATACCTAATAAAAATCGCAGAAAAAATTATTATTTAATTTTACAATAGTATAACATTTTAGAATCATGCGAAATATTATTTAAAAATCATGAGTATACAAATGAGAACAATTTGTTTATTTATTTTTACAATTATTTATTATTATTTAATTTCCCTGGGTCTTATTAAATTTTGGGCATAAGGGTCTGAAAATTTTACTGAAGTATACGTACATAATTACTTAACATGATATCAAAATATTAGAAAAATCCCAAGTCTCAATTTTTTTTTATACCTGTTAAAGTTGATATTTTTAGTTTAAACGAAAATCTTAGAATCCATATACGAATATTCTTCTTATTATTTCTCAATATACTCTTGCAATAAAAATTAATAAAAAAACTAAAAAAAATTGGAAAATTTTAGAAAATTTTATTGAAGCATACTAATATATTATATCTAATATATGTATAATATAATATATTAATAAAATAAAATACGTAAAATTAGTATGCATTAAATACAAATTGATAATATCAACAGATTACAGAAAAATAAGATACGGTGAAGAGGATAAAAACAAGAAAGTACCTACTATATCATAAAAACAAACATATAAAAAACGTATAAATGATTACGACTGATAAATAATAGATAAAAAAATTTTTTAAACATGTTAATAAAAAATAATCAATTCGTTAAAATATTTGTATTAAAATTAATTAAATATATTATATTATGCTATAAAACCGATATTGGGTAAGTATAAAAAAAAAAAAAAAAAAAAAAAAACATTTTTTTAAAATTGTTTTATACCTATAAGTAGGGGGAGGCCCTATTTTTTTTATAAAGATTCGTACTACATATTTTTAATGTAGGTGCAATGATATGATACAGACTACAGAGCTGTGTGGGGGAAAGTCCCCCACCACCACTCCCCCTCTACCAAACTTCTATAATTATAGTATTATACTATATTAAATACAACGTAAACTTTTTTTTTTTACAAATAATAATTATTTTTTAAATCAAAGTGTACATTATTAATAGGCAACTACCAATATGTTATTATTTTATAAACTGAAAATGTCTGGTATAAATCAGAAAACAATTAACAAATTATTTATTATAATTTACTCCTATATTATATAATTTAAAATTTAATAGATATATCCTCATCAGCTTTCTTACTTAATTTAGCTTTCTCAAAATCACCTTCATACTATTCTTGCTGTTTTGCAAGAGGATGACTTTTATTATGTCTTTTTTGTCAGGCAGCTATTTTATGACAGCTGGATGAGCGTATATGAAATTATGAACAAAATCAGCTGACACAAACCAAGTTATTTTAAAATTAAATATATAAATACCTGATGGCACTTCATCATTTTGATTATTGTCACCTAAATTATTTAATACAATTTTGAATAAATTCATTAGTTGAACTTGAACGCAATATCTGTATGGGTAGGCTTTTTCTGATTAATGACCCATTGTTTTATTAAACATTAAAAATTTAAAGTTTTTGTATTTTTAAAATATTAAATATTAATTTACCAGAACTTAATTTTGACAAGAAAAAATCACATTTTTTTCTAGTTTTTGGATTTATTTTTATATAAAATTATATAAGTATTATATATTTTTAATAAAATAATAAATAATAATTATATTTTATTTATAAATCACAAATTGGATAAAAAAATATATCCGGAATTTTAAGGTCATTTTTGTGGTTATATATTCATATTTGTATGGTCTTGAGTGCATTTAAGCCCGGGCCCTACTTATAAGTAATAGAGCGTTAGGAAAGTCTCAATAATTAATTAAATGAGATCTTCAAGCGTTTAAATCGTAGTAAAAAGTAAACTAACCTAGCCTGCTTATAAATATATGTATATATTTTAATCAAAAACTTGATTATATCCAAAAAATAATATTATTATGCACACTTAGCTGAATTTCGGTAGCATTAACATTACTAACAATTAAATTTTAATCCAAAAATTAAATCATTTAGGTTAAGCATTGTATTAATAATTAAATTTAAAGTGCTAACTTATTGTTTAGTTAATAATGCTGAAACTTCTTTTATAAATGTTTAAATTATGTTAATTTATTTAAATTACATATTATACTTTAACTGAATAATTACAATAATAAATATGATATAAACCTATATAGCATAAAAAAAAATAAATTATAAATTAACTCTTGCTAATAATATATTATACAAAATATAATGAATTTATTTACTTAATTACCTAATTATTATATTTTATAAATGATAGTGTCTATACATAGGTATAAGTACTCATGTCCCTATATCAGATAAATATTGTTTACTATAATTATTATTTTTCTTATATTATAATGAGGTTGTTTTAATTTTAAATTTAAAACTCAATAAGTCGTTTAATTATATTTAAAATTTAATTATAATTTATAAATATCTCTGAGGGAATAAATATTTCAAAAACAGAAATGTACAGAAAATATATTATAGCGTTGTTTACTGAAATTTACCACGCAGCAAATTTTTCGACAATTTAAAATCTTTATAAAATAATATTACAGAAATAATGAAATATTTGTAGAAAACAGATGATGTTCGTGCTTACTACTTGTATATATAATGTTATGTTTCATAATTAAATTACAATATGTTAACTTTAAAAGTTTAAAATGTAGGTACATTAACTGTTTCACGAACGAAATCGAAAAATTAAAGAATTAATAATACGTCATACAACATTTTTATACCATATATATTATAATTTTCATTATATGATAAGAATTAATGTTTTGTTTTAATTAAACACATAATCATTGTTTAATAGTCGTAGTAGGTTCGTTTTGTTATCAAAATATATATTTACTTTGTTTTTAATTACTATAATTATCTTAAAAATATTTTTCGTTCAAAACTATCATAATATCTTTTTCAGTTATATTAATTTCGAATCTGGTGCAATCCATATCCAAAATTTGTTATTTGCATCGTTTTTATGAACGCCAATCGAAATCTATTAACAGTCGTTTATTACTGCAGCTTATTATATATAAAGGAATACTCAGATATACAGACATAACGAGCTATTTGTATTATAAATTTGTTGGAGAAACTAATTTTTACTATATATAAAATGACGTAATTTAAAAGAAGAAATACCTTTCTCTACGTTGGTAGGTGTAATTAAAATTTTGGAAATTAATTTTATTTCGTTTACTTATGCCACTTATGGTGATCTAGTTGTACATTTATAATATAATTAACATATATTTATTTCTTAATTTTGAATCTAAGCATTATAATAACCATTATAGATAAGAATAAAAATGATAAATCTTTTGTTCTTTCCTCTCTTGATCATTTTGTGGTCTACACTGCAATTAGCAGTAAACCAAATTATAAAACTATAGTTTCCTAACAAAATATAACGTTTTCAAAAATTCACCTCCATCTTCCTTGGATGACCTCTAAATCGCCGCAACTATACGTTTTACAAAATAAAATATAATACGGTTCGCGCTGTAATATATTATAATAATATTATACTTATTCCGTCAAAAGTTTCGAGTACGGGTTGAATACCATAAGGGTTCGGTAGATACACCCTGTTGAGCTAATTTTTTTAAGGGTAACAAAGAAAGAAAAAAAATAATAAAAGAAAGCAACAGCCTGTTAACAAAACACGCCCCTCGTGCACTGCTTTTATACCACTGTACATATAAAATATTATACATTATAAACTCCCTCGCTTCACACTCTAAATAATAATAAAAAGATTGTGAACAGTTTTTTTTTTTTTTTTTTTGTATTTATACTAGGCGCCAAAAAAGAATAATAAGAATAACACAATACTTGTGGCGGTCTAATTACTTGATATAATGATATTATACAAAATGCATAATATACACACAGCTAGTTTAAAATTAAAACATATATTATACATTAATTATAATATGTGTATATTATATTAATATTATACAGTACGGTCGAAAATATTTTGAACTGTTATGGTATGACATATTACTATATTATATAAAAATAAGTAATTATAAGGACCGTTTTTATTGTCGATTGTTTCTTTTAAAAAACGAATTAATTATATTGTAATATGCATACTTATTATTTTTTATTTAAATAGCAAACTGTTGCCTGCATAATATTACGAAATTCAATATTATAACTTAATTTATGTAATTAAATCAATAAAAAACAAAGGGATAGTTCGCTTCGTGGCACTTTTCTTAAGGATGTGGCTACGCCCTAAGGAATTTAAAAAAAAAACCTATTTAATACCTATTTGTATAACCCCGGTCCCCGATACGGGTGCTGATAATCAGGGATTTTGTATGACCTAAAACCTTGCTTCGCGAGACGACGTCATACGTGTATTAATAAAGAAGTCTTTTTCGTTTTTCCATAACTTTGGAAGGGACATAACACAAAGGGCGTCACGGACAGCACAATCCAACACAAACATAGCACGATCGAAAGCACTGGGTTTGATAAAAAAAAATTTCAATGGGGAAATCGACTTAATTTTTTTTATTTTACCAAAAACTTTGTGGATACTTATTTAAGTATTATTTAAGTTGTTTAAATGATGGCCGATATAAATTTACAAATTAATATCAAAAATGTGATTTTAAATGTCAATACCACAATAAGTCATTACTTATTTGCCTTTTGACGTGCTACGTTTATATCATATATGCATAATGTATAAATATGTACACTTTGCAATTCAATATTCAAAGTCTACTCATATTTCATTGGTTCCGATTACTATCTATAATATAATATTTTAAGTATATATACGCTGATATAATATTACAATTTTTTTTTTTTTTTTGTCTTACAATTTTCCGCATATATGCATCATTTTAAATTTTTAAGTAATATACTACTCGTAATATCGCTATTCGTTACGTCCTCATAAAAAAATTATTTTATTTTATCCTCACGAATTTATCTAAGTAGAATAATTTAGGTTAGTTTATTGATAAATAGGTTCGTGTTAATTTATTATAAGACATCGTAAAATTGTAGTTCGTATAACATATAGAATTATTAATTTTAAATATTATTCACCGTTTTACCAGCGTCCAGCAGCAAATAAAATTTGTTCATTTCTATACATAATAGAATAAATCCTTGTGCAGTATTACGTTATCCTTACGTCGTCAAGACATCACGAACGTGTAAAATTTTATCTTCACTGTATAATCATCTCTACAAGTATACTCTGAAATCGTTCTTATCTCGTTTAGAAATTAAAACGTACCTATATTATTTCACCGCGGATTAAAATACGAATAAGTATTATAAAATAATATATTGATATTATTAATATTCGTTGGTTAACTAATGGTTATAAACTTATTAAACTTATAACTTATAAATATAAACGGGTAAAATTATATTGTGTATGTATAGCGAGTTTTAAATGGGATTATATTTTATATTGTGCATACATGCGTATAATCTAATATTATAAATTAATCAGTTGTTACTGTATTATATGCATTATAATTTATATGGGTATACAGTCTGCTCGTTGCACCATCGTGTCCAAATGTACCACAAGAGAACGGTGGAAAAAAATAAATAAAAAATATATAGGATGAAAATATTTTACCTGTAACCTCTATAACCACTTTAATTTCTATGTCATTCTGTCGATACGATGTTGTTATTTTATCCGAGTTTACATAGTTTTTACCGACGCGAAATTATTATAATATTACTAGAAACCGTACGTATCGTTCGAAATATTCGCGATAAAACAATAGACATTCGATCGTTATTCATTATCATAATATTGTACTCGTATACAGGTATAATTTATCGTAGTTATTAGATCACCCTGTACGTTATAATATTATTAATTGCGGGCGATTGCTTCCATTAAAAACGTTTTTCTTTTCAATTTTCGAATCACACGCGTTAATCCTTTCCTTATTCGGTTGTATTTTACTATAAATCTAATATAGTAACAATAAAATGATGACCACTCCGTGAACCACGCGTAGTGTCAGTGTATTATAATAATAATAATAATAATAAAAATAAAAATAATAATAATAATAATAATAATATTATATTTAATATTATACTATAGTGTGTACGTATAATATAATATTATAATCTCATCGTCATCTCACGGAGTAGGCCGCCGATTGCGTATAATTGTTTGTCCGCGCATATATAACATATTATAGGTACATTATATACATATTGTATGTTTACCGCGGTATAATACGTACATGCCATCACATTATACCGCGGTCGTATATAATATAAAGACTTATAACTTTATATTTTTTCTCTCTCTCTCTTTCCATTCTCCGTGTCCGAACGTGCGGCAGCGGTAATCAATCCACATTATAATAATAATAATAATAATAATAATAATAATAATAATAATAATAAT
>JAIUCT010000020.1:4460867-4479132 GCA_021307375.1 Tetraneura akinire | reverse complement strand
TTATTATTATTATTATTATTATTATTATTATTATTATTATTATTATTTTTATCATTATCATTATCATTATCATTATTATTATTATTATTATTATTATTATTATTATTATAATTTAAAAAAAAAAAAAAAATGATTGTAAAATATATAATTATGCAACATTTCAAATATGATTATATTAATAAGTACAAGTACCTACTTGAATTGCGGATGTTATATGAGTTACAATCGTCAATCCGTATATCGGATGTAAAATAATATAATATTATAATGTATTTATAATATTATATGTACCTATATGCTCATAGCTCATCACACGTCCTTCATAAATTGACATGTAATAATTAATTGCGAGCACATTATATTATAATACATTATCTATGGATAGGGACGTCAAACGGTTAGAAAACGTGACTGGCGATTGCCAAATATAATAAATTTAATATTTTATGTATATTTGGATAAAATTTAAGATCGTCCTTGGAATTATAATTAATTACATTCCGAAAAGCTACAGAAATAAAAAAATATTATATAACTTATTATAATTTTACAGTTAATAATTCTTATTTCATTTTCATTCGCCAGCTATACAATCAGTGGCGGACTGGGAGAAAAAAACAGCCCGGGAAAATCATAATTTTAGCGGCCCTCAGTATACTTGCGGCCTTTTACTTTTATATATATATATATTTTTTTTGTAAACACAATTTAGCTTTTAAATTTTTAAATATTTCAGTTAATTGATATAAAACAAAATAACTATTGTTTATTTGTATATACTCAAGTAATTGTTATTTATATAATTTAAATTACAGTCAATTTTTTTTAATAAGAAAGTTTATTATTTAATAAATCACTTTTAGTCTTTAACATATTAATAATATCATCATTATCAATTCCAAATAAAACTTTTTTTTCAACTGCCATCATCATAAATGCATCCAATTTCTCTTCACCCATTGAATTTCGTAGACGAGTTTTAATTATTTTTAATACCGAAAATGATCTTTCGCATGCTACCTATATTAATAATTTTAATAAAAATTGAGTTAGATCTTTAAAATAAAATACATAAAAATTATTATAAATATTCTAACTGTATACTTACTTGAGTACACGGCAATGTCAACAAGTATTGATAAGCCATGGTCAAACAATGATATGCATTACTATATAAATTATATTTTATAAGAACATTATAACAGCATACCACACAATTTTTGCAGGATTTACATTCTAATTTAGCAGTGTTATTTTTCTCATTATTTTCTTCAATTTCATTTTCACTTTCACTTTCATTTAATTGCATATCAAATGATTTTGGTAATATATTTTTTAATCCATTCCAATTTTTAATAAAGCTATGAAATTCCGCTCTTAGTTGATCATAACTCATATCAGAATCAAATTTACATAAAACTTCATACAATTTTTTTAATGCATTTGGTGGAATATTTTGATTTTGCAAATCTTCAAAATTGTTGGGTGATAAAAAATTTAAATCCTTATACAAAGAATTATTAGTTGAAAATTTCTTTTCTATACTAGATATGATTTGATCTAAAATTACATTATAAACTTCAACACTAAATCTTTTTTCAGGGCATAATATTGGTTCATCTTTATTGTTTTCATCAATTAATTTTTTTCGAAGCCGACATCTTACTTTTGGAAATTCTTTTTCAATTAATACTTCCATATCATGCTTTTTATCAAATTGTTTATTTATATAATTTATAAAATTATCGGCTTCTAATTTTTCATCTCCAAAATGTCTTTGAATTTGTTTTAACTGTGTTAATGCACAATTGACTAACTCCTGAGCCGTTATTAAATTCATACCCTTGGTCTGAAGATATCTAGATAATGGACCAAGGATTTTGAATATATTTATAAAAATAAATGCTGTTAAAATAGTTTTGTATTGTAAAAGGGATTCTTTAAAATTTCTGGCCTTCACTTTGATATCAGAGTTAAAGGATTCTGACAACTCAATAGTATTTAATGCTACAATTAGAGCAATATACAAAGCTCCATTGTCTCCAAAAATTCGGTCTAATGCCTTTTCTTTGGACCACCAGCGTGTATTTCCAATCGTTGCTAGCCGTCTTTTGTCATTTTCTCCAATGATTGATTTCCAGATATTCATACGTTTGTATGATTCTTTAAAATAAACAGCAATATCGTTTAGTAAAACAAACAATGAAGCTGCTGTAAGTGTTATACTTGTAACATCAATTAAAACTAAATTTAAAATATGACTATAACACCACACGTGCACTTGATTGGGTGATGATTTAGATAGCCAAGCAGAAAACCCATTATATTGGCCCTGCATATTTGCTGCTCCATCTGTAGCATTCCCTATACAATTATCAATGTTAAGTCCATTTTTAGTTAAAATATTTTCCAACATAGTATGAAAGCTCTTCCCTTTTGAATCTTTCATAGTAACTACTGCAAATAATTTTTCATTAACACCAATCATATTGACATATCGTATAATGATAGAACATTGATCTTGAACTGAAATGTCTTGTGTTGTGTCTATTTGAATGGAATACATAACAGCTGCTTGAACTTCCATAACTATTGATTTTTTCATCAACATATTAATTATATCAATTATTACATTAATAGTAGTTTTTGATAAAAAAGTTAATAACGACCCTCTACCTTGAACAGCTGTTGATTTACATGCAGATTTTACTTGAGCACATTTAACTATTTTATCAATATGTTCAGTTAAAACAATGTCATATTTCTTTAGAAGTAATATTATATCAAGAAAATTACCATGGTCTGCAACGGGATCTAATAACGATAATGTGGACTCATTCCTATGACCTCGGTAGCTAAGACCTCTTTTGCCAATTAATTTTATAACATCAATTATTCTATCAATTATTTGAATATTTTTCTTTGCCTCTTCTTTTTGATTTTTTTTTTGTGTAGAAAACAATAAAAAATCAATATTTTTTTTATTTGAAAATGTAAGATATGCTTCAGAACAATTTCTATGATTATTACTATTTTCATGTTCATTAATACGCTGATAAACATGTGTCCATACATTAAGTCCTTGTGTGAATAAATTTGGCTCTGAAGAAAATGCCAAACATACACTGCAATATATTGTCATTGAATTATTATCAAAAGTCAACCAACACCGATTGGTTTTATTTTTTCTAAAATATGCTTTGGATGATTTAAATAAATGTTCAACAAGTGGTTGAATAGGATGGAATTCAAAAAATTGATCAAGCATAAACTGAGATGGTTTTTGAAAATAATTATTTGTGTCAATACATAGTTCATTATGTACTCGTATATTTTTATAAAATACATTATCCTGTTTATCCGTAATTGTTTCCTACAATTATGTAATACAATAATTTTACA
This sequence comes from Tetraneura akinire, assembly GCA_021307375.1. Taxonomy (NCBI): domain Eukaryota; kingdom Metazoa; phylum Arthropoda; class Insecta; order Hemiptera; family Aphididae; genus Tetraneura; species Tetraneura akinire. The sequence continues at coordinate 4,475,730 of JAIUCT010000020.1, read as the reverse complement.
TACAGGATATATCCATATAAAATTAAATATGTATTACATTAATTATTATACTTACATTTTCGGCCATAGCTGTAATTATAACATCTCCAAAAACATTATCGTTTGAATTTTTATTATTATTGTCATTACAAATTTTTCTCATATCAGAACTAAGTCCATCAACACTCTACAAATAATAAATTGTATTAATCAAACATTTAATAATAAAAATAATTAACATATTAATTATATTTATTTCATTACAAATAATTTTATTTAATAAACAGATTTATTATTATTATTTATTGTTAATCAATAGGTAAAATGGGTCAATAGGTATTTGAAATTAATTATAAGAAACTTGTTTAATTTCTTCTTACTTTTTCAGTTGCTCCTGTAGCTGTAACTTCTTCAAAAACATTATTGTTAACATTTTGATTATTAACATCATTTCCAATGATACTAATTTCTGAAGTACATTCATCAACACTCTACAAATAGTAAATTGTATATAAAGAATTATAATAAAATAATTCACATATTATTTAAGTATTTATATTTTTTTTTCTTATGTTTTCAGTTACATCTGTATAAATCAATTGGCCAAAAATATCATTTAAATTTGTATCATTAATGTCACTAATCATATTTCTAATTTCTTTATTGAATTAATAATAATACTTTAAAAACAATACATTTGAAAAATGGACATTAGAAAAAAAAATTAAAATATTAGTTATTGCATATTAACTAAACAGCATAATAAATACATTATATTTTACATACGTTTTTACTTAGAGATTGTTTTTGTGGTTTAAATAGTTCATTTAGTGTCAAACATTGTTTTGCTGAAGCCAACAACAGCTTTTTGTTTTTATCTCTTGCCTTTTCTGCACCTCCTTTCCTTTTGTTAATTACTTCTTTTTTTTCACTCATTATTGAAAATCGTAAAATATAAAATATGAATACTGAATAGTATACGATTAAAACGTTAATAAAAATAATATTTAAAACAATTAACACAACCTCATCAGTATTTACATTATTAACACATTAAATAGTGAAAAACGAAAATGAAATATAATGCGAAACGTGATTGCGACAGCACAACACGACGATTTTTATTTTATGCGTTATCGCCTATGCATGGATGTTCAACGGAACGGCCCATGTAATAACTATTTTCGATTCTATTTTTAAACTTATAACAAACCAACAATAATTTATTAACAAGCACGGTCCGGCTGCAAACAAGTCGGTCCCGCATTTTAAAATAATCAGAAATCTAGGTAATTTTGTTTAGTATTATTACATACTTATTACTTCTTAGATATATTTTAATTTATAATTTCACAATAATAATATTAATAAATATTATTTTATACGAACAGCGGCCCACCGGGAAATTTCCCGGTATCCCGGTCGGCCAATCCGCCACTGTATACAATATAATATTACAAATATATATTAAATAAACGTATCTTTATATGTATACGTATTATTGTTTGCTTTGCTTGTTGCGGTCATATAAGTACCTAGTCATATAAGTAATAAAGTGAAATGTGTGGAAAGGAAAAGTATTAAAATTGAAAATTTCTGATCCAATATATCAAAATTTTTTAATAATTTCACTTAGAAATTTAAATACTTATATACATATATATATAAATTACGTATTTCATAACCTACATAATTATATTTTATAACGGTCTATTAAACATGTTAATTATTTTATTCGACTTACAAACATCTATGGACTATGGATAATATTATTTTATATAAAACTGTAATATGTTACTTTTATAATATCGTACGTGCTGTGTTAAGAAAAAAAATCCTAGCTGGAGTATTATAATTTTGGAAAAAAATTAAGTATATTTGTTATATATATTATATTATTAGCTGAGGACTTACAAACTCTAATTTAAAATCAAACCGTCACAATACGATACGAATTTTACACCGAGAGTCTAATACATATAATATCGTATTATATTCGGATTACACCGAAATTAATTTTATTAAGGAACCACGCAGTGTTATATTAATATGTTATAGACAACTACGTATCAAATTACAATTTTTTTTTTTTTTTTTTTTTTTTTTTTATGTACTTACAACATTGTTATACTCGTACTTAAGCGTGGTAATATTTTATGTCGTTGTGAAGAAGGAAAAAAAAGAACCTCGCACAATATCATTACGATATTAATATAATATGTATATGTATTTAGATTCCAACAGATGAATAGTTGACAATCACTTAAATTTATGAGGGACGAATAAAGATAGATTTTTTTTTCTTATTATTCGTATAAGACTGGAACAAGATGACTATACAATACATATATAATAATAATAATATATTACAGTCTGTATAATACATCCTCGTTTCGAACTGTCTACGAATGTAATTTTTAATTAAAACGTACATTAGAATTACTACTTTAGAATTTTTAAAAAAATGATGTGTGATTTAAAAAAAAAATTTCCTACTATTGTTATCAATACATTATCGTCATAATTAATCTCAATTTTTATCAGTTACCTATATTTATTAACAATTTATATATTAACTAATATGGGCACCCTCAAGCCCCCTCCCCAAATGCCACCACTGCAATAAGACACAGCGTTTATAAAATACGAGTATATTATCGATAAACGCGAAAATTTCGTCATTATTTCACGGTGACCGACAGTTTGTCATATTATTTTTACTGTGATTTTTCGTATGGACGTAGTACGCGTGTATAAAAATAATGTAAAAACGTTCAATGTATATTATTATTATTATTATTATTATTATTATTATTATTATTATTATTATTATTATTATTATTATTTTTGCCCTCGGGCTAAACGGACGAGCCGTTAATTCGTGACGGTTTATTAACGATTACCCATGGGTTTTTTATGACGACAAAAGAGAACCTATATGGAGTATATAAGTAATATTATATATTATACTTACATTATACACATAATATCGTATTATATATTATACATCGTGTATCGTCTTCGGTCTTCTGTTCGCGGCGGTTGCACGCATGTTCTCTGGTTTATAAAACGTTGAACATAATATTATTATATATCAATTCGAATACAAATCGTTTCACGGTGAACGCGATACGTATCCACACACACGATATATATTATATTAGGTATATATATATATACCATTGGTATTATTTCGAATACCTTGGTCCAAGTCATCGAATAATAATATTTATAACGTCCGTATTTTACGTGAATATAACGAAAACCAAGAGGTATAAATAATATTATAATAAAAATTACAAACGGTCAAATATAGACGATAGCACTCATTATACTTCCAATTAAAAAAGTATAAATTTAAAAAAAAAAATCGATTATATTTTATTCATTATAAAATGGTAAAATTTTACCTATACACGCGATACGAGACGAAAAAATATGTTGAACGTGATAAAATAATTTTGAAATAACGAACCGGATTTATTTTCTGCCGCCTTTGAATTTGAAATCTGCTCACGCCTATATGAAAAATTATAATATCATATATCACGACGTAATCAAACAAATTATGACTGGACATGAGTTCCGCCAGATTTGACTGTGATACCTATAAACGACTTTGTGCCCTGTAACAATATTAATACATAACGTAATATATAAGTTTTAATTATATACATATTGAATTCAAAAGGAAAAAAATTGCACGAGTCATTCGTCTTTATGTATACCTACAAAAACCTCTACATAATGTTCGAATATCCGACCCAAATATATATAACAAAAATGTGTTCTTTCGTACAAATATAATTTCGTATTTAGGAGTTATATATTATGAAAAAAATCCCCCCGTGTGTACAATTTTCCATGTACGAATTACGAATATAATATATTATATTATAATCTTTAAATGATATGTACAAACACGTTTGACGTATGGGAATTGAAATTATAAATAACATGTATGAAATAAACCGCAAATTCTGCGTTGACCTGACCTGATCAAATATTGATGACTCGTTGTTATAGTTTTCGACCATCGACCAGGTTAGGTCGCGGTTAATCGACAGCGTTCGAATTGGAGAGTGTATAGGTATATAATATACGTATATAGTATAACCTTATTTTTTCTTACAAAATTTTTCACCGTACATTTTCAAACTCAAAAATTGTCCGTTCACATTTTTAAGACGTTTAAACTAAGTTTTTTACGTCATCGTACTACCGTATTTTTTTACCCCACCACCCCAAACAAAACAAAAATTAATCAAACGTCGATGGACGATGATATCGACGCGTAGCAGTGACATCTATCCGAAAAACTTTAAATATGACGCATAACGTATTGTGTTTATTTATAATAGGTGTACGTGGAGTGTCCGGTCGGCGATGCTCGATGGCGGCGGCAGGTAACATAATATTATTATTATTATTTTGAATTGATCGAAAACGTTTTGTGGGGTAACAGCATATAATAATAATAATATTATTATTATTATTATTATTATTATTCTGTTTTGTGTATAATCATTGTTGTACACACTAACACTGCACACATATTATTATTATAATGCATATAAATTTACGAGGAATTAATTAACTAAAATCAGTGGGGACTGCAGCGGTGACGGCGGCCGGAAATGCGTGTCACGCAGTGTTACCGGTGGAACAATTAAAAATATGTTACGGTTCACGGAGCACATCTGTTCGATGTTTCCTATATAATATACAAATATACTCGCGGTGGAGACGTAATTAATTCGACTACAATATAATAATAACAATAATAGTAATATAGTATAAATGTTATAATAATATTTTATACCATAATATTATGGGGAAGCAATAATAATAAATAATATATAATGATGATGAATTGCGGTTCGATCGACAATTCAAATGGCGGATCGTATTTTTATTTTCATTAAAAAAAAAATAAAAAAAAAATAAAAAATTATGCTACGTTATAAATTATAATAACATTATGGTTTATCATCGTAACAATTTTATATTAATAATTATTAACCTTTTGTTGGTCTTGGTCAAATCAAAATAAACGTTGTCATGAAAACATCTTGAAATTATAATTATATAATATTATAATAATTGTGCTAATTAAATTAGATCATTTAACAATTAAATTATCATTTTAACTAAAAAAAAAAAAAAAAAACACGTAGAAGGTACAACGCTAATGAACGCGATAACCAACCGCGACCAAACGTAATACTTTTTAACGTACCTACGCGTTTGTATATGGGCGCAAATCGAGGGGAACCGTGAGAGCCCAGAGCATCAAATTCATAATAATTAGCACCCAAATTTTCTAAACGTGTAGCTCTTATAACGAGTTTTATATATAGCTTTTTCTACAACTCCTATTTCGAACCTATTTGCGCTTATTTATTTATCGTATGATATAACATAATATGCAGGCTTACAGACTAGATGAAAAAGCTAGGTATATAATATAATTCATAAAAACAATATTTAAAATACGAATTAATGCTAAGGGTAACATACTCGTATACTAGGTATATAATATAATTCATAAAAACAATATTTAAAATACGAATTAATGCTAAGGGTAACATACTCGTATTGCCATGTTGTCTTCGGTTAAGGAGTCTATAGTTGAATGTCAAGATGTCCCATCCGGTTAACTGCATTGTCGGTAGCTTCATGGAGTTCTTCCGTTGCCCCGTTAAAGGCGAGGTGAGGGCAATCACTTTTAAGTGGGTGATGGACTGTACAGGGGTAGCCGTGGTCACAGTCTGGATGATCTCTCATATTCCATTTGTGGAGTACCTATCTCTTCTGATCTGATCGGCCGTGTCCTGTGCTTTACCCATTCTTGTCGTGTTAAGAGTTGTCCAGGAACTGGAATATCCAGGCTCTTAAATAAGCTGCGGTTATTTATACTAGAATTCTGCATCCACTCCATAGATTCCAATCTTCCATGCCGTCATGCTGGTTTTCAATGAGTTTGGTTGTGATGGATAAATACGCAGGTTTTCTAGATTTCAGTCTAAGGCTTCGGTTTGACGCATGTCTTGGTGTAGTGGAATTAATTTCCGCTTACGATGCGTTCGTATACTTAATGAAATATATCCAATGGCGATCGTGACAAATTTCGAATTTTTTTTTTCTAATTTTTTCGCTTCGCTAATTAATTCGTTCGATTAACCGACGGTACGCGTAATATTAATATAATAATAATCTAATCTAATTTACACGGACTTGCCGTGACGAACGACAGCGTGGGTTTTATAAAAATAACAGACACGACGAACAAATTATTTTATTCAAATCTGTTTAGTGTTTGGTGTTAATTAGCTATAGTCGTCCGATATAATTTTGGCTCCGAAACAACATTCGACGACAAATTATAAACACGTCGCGCGCTCCGCTCGACATGTATAGTCCAATTAATATTATTCGTAGTTACAGAAACAGAATCCACCATCACGCATAATATAGAATAATGTAACCGCGTATAACCACTAACCAGTAACCGTACTGTAACCAGACGAGTGTACGGTTTGCGCGCCAATAAATATATCATATTTTTTAGTATAAGTACTAAATACATGCTTAAATTCGACGGCGCGCGTAAAGAAAATGTAAATAACAATTAGTTTGAAAAGCGACGAAATACTTAGATATCATTGTACTATATACAAATATTATTATTTATCGTACCACGAGCGAAACCGGAAATAATTTAACAAAAACCAAAAAAAAAAAAAAAAAAAAAATGATTTATAATTAAATAATTAATGATGACGACCGAAGCTTTCACTTAATTAGGTAACGTGAACGCTCGAGTACTACATAATAATAATATATTACGTTATTATGTGTACTTACTTTATAACATGATATTACTCGTGTAATAAACACACGAGAGAGCACACTTACGTCCTGTAACGGCGATTCTTTTTTTCTTTTAAGAAAATGATATAATATTATACGTATATATTTCCATGATGTATAAATTACACTAGTCATGTTTTTTGCTTTTTTTGTTTTTTTTTCATATTTAAGTATATACAATGCAATACTTAACGTTATTTTGTAATAATTAATGTGTTATTAAAAATACATCAATTATCACGATACGACCATAATATTATATTATTATCGTAATATAAGCGATTCGGTTTATAAATTAGATAACACACACACATAATATTTTCGAAATTATTTTTAATCTCGATATAATAATAACAACGTACAAAACCGCCGTCGTACCGGTGCTGTTGAAATATTCTAAATAATTCGGAGCAATTAATTTCGTTAATTTTACCACCCTCCGTACGGTTCTAACGACGACTAAATACAATATATTATTATTATGTTTAATGTCATCACTCATCCGTAATGAAATACTCGTATATTATTTTAACGTAATTTTCGTCTTATCCACATACCTTGTCCGTCGACCCGGCGTAACAAATTAAAAATAATTGCGCTCGTACACATGCTAATATAATAATAATAATAATAATAATAATAATAATAATAATAATAATAATATTGTTATAATATACTCTTATTTTTTTTAATAATATACCGAACGCGGGTATATTATAATGGCGTGTATTATTTCAAAATCCGCGTACGTTACGAAATTATTCGCAAAATATTTTCAGATAATAAAACCGTGGTAATAATAATAATAATACCTCGTTAATTATATTATCATTTATTATACCGCGGTAACGTATGGATATTAGCATTTTTTTTTTTTTTTTTTTACGAAACGGACGCGTACGAAGTATCTATCTTATATTTACGATTCATTATATTTTAGTACGTTTTAATATATATTATAATAATATAATTATTACCGATTCTTCACCGTTTACCACGCAGATAAACGTTTATTTGAGTTAAAAATATTATCGTATAATAAAGAGTAGATTATTTCGGTCGGGGATGCCAAAATTTAAGATTGTCGGAGGCAAAGAAAATTATTTTTGATACGTATTCCATTTCGTATATATTTTTCCCCTAACCTAATAGTTTTCTAATTTGTCCTCATGCGTAACAGATGAACATTCTCGGCGCTAAAATATATTATAATTTTTTTTTTCCACCGAATTTTTATATCACTACGTCACTCGCCCGTGATAATAAATAATAGCATATCGAGAGTTATTAGGAATGGGAATCGAAAAATGATTTTTTCGGAATGTCGTACGGGTACGCGGGGCTATAGGAAAAAAAAAAATTAAATAAACCGTCTCTCAAAACCGTAACATAATATTATACACTAATTAGATTGTATGGGGTAAGAGAAAAAAAAACGAATAGTAAAACTCATTCACACACGCGGTCGAACAGTGTCACACAGACGGCAAATCGCACATGAATACGTAGTTTACATATTATTATAATATAAAAAAATGTCTCGAATAGTTTCGGAAATATTATATTATGAAATATTACGATTTTTTATTTATTTTATTTATTATCTTTTTTTTTTTATCCAAAATTTATCTTTCGAAGTGTAGACGGGGCAACGCGAACAGCTAACGCGTATATTATTTAATTTCTATAATAATATCTGCAGACTTTTATAATAAATAATATTATAATATAATAATCGTTCAAATTGAATTTTTCGACCGCTCTCGAACAAATAACGCGGGAATTCAAAAAATTGAAAATTTTATACAATAAAATTTGACGACTATATATTCGCTCAAATCGCGTTTTGTGCGACCATCGAACTGTGAGCGTGTTATTTATTAAACGTATAAACATTTTTATTTTATTTCTTCCCGTTTTATACGGACTTCATTAACTTTATATACCTATGCGTATAAATATTAGTACAATTATCTGTATTCATTAATTATAAATATTATAATATAGTACGTCGGTTTTAATACGTTTTGATACCATCTGTTTATTTTATGGAAAAATTAAACACTATATGCTCATACGATTTTTTTTTTTAAGAAACTCCAATGTTCAACGTCATTATTTAATGTTTTTTTTTATTTTATAAATATAATTTTATTTCTTTCGCTTAAAGTCATATACCGAAGTTAATTCGAATTATAAAAATGAAATACATATGTAATCAATATATAATAAATACATATATAACGATTTAATAACCAGAGACGCAATTTATTAGGGTACGATTATCGGATTTTATTTTTATTTTTTAATTCAGAATTCGTGTGCAATTATACGATATTCAGATATATATATATGAAAATATTTCAAGTTACGATATTGAATCCAGTTTTGATTTATAATGTACCTGCTTATAGTTATTCAAATTTCAAATCTTCGGAGCGAACGTAACACAATAATTTTTATATCCGGCCGGTTCATATAATTATTATGCATATTTACATAATCAATTAAATTAAAATAATTATGTATGTCATTCATATTATGTATACGGACGTTAACGATCACCAAAATTATGTATTTGATGATATTATGCTATTTTTTTTATGAGACGGGTGAAGAGGTTTATCGGTTTCTATATGAGATAGACTTGTCGAGAATATACACGACACATTCGAATTGTGAATTGTGCGAAGGTATAAATGAAAATGCCAATTTTAATGCATGTCAAAATTGTAGAAGGTCAATTCAATGTCATTGTTGTTCTTGCTCACGTTTTATTGAAACAAATCCAAGAACGCTGTTATCAGATATTCACGATATATTATTTCGAAAATGAGGCGTATCATAATTATTCAAACGATAAGGCACACATAATCCGTATTGTTTGTGATTTTGTATAGTTAACAGGTTTATAGATAAACGTAATCATTTTATATTGAAACGAGACTATATCGTAAGAGTATCAAGAACTGTAAAAATTGTTTGATACTATTGAGAGATTGGCAGTTATAATTATAAATGAAAAAATAGAAGAAAGAAATAACTATATAATAACGCCAACCAAGAAAAACCTGGTATGAAATTGAATGTACCTAATTAAATCCGAAAAATCTTTGCGTTTTAAAAATAAAAAAGTCCCGAAAACGTCAGTGAATGTAAATCCTGCACAAACACCAGCTAAAACTAATAAGATAACGTACGGACATTAATAAAACCAATACTTAACTACTTAAGTCAATTATCCACATACATTTAGTGATGGTAGGTATTTGTAAATTTGACTGAACAGGTAAATCCAATAAACGACCTATTAAATAAATAATTTTCATTATTCACCAATTCACCATTCAGTAACAATATAAATACAGAAATGAAGAATTCTATGATAAACGATAAACCGTACCGCGGTAGTCGTTAACACGCTCACGTATACCAAACACAATGTTAACCCGACGGCGATTTATTCAGAGACGTGCAAACGATTTTAGTTAAATTAGCTCTTTGAGCTATGTTCCGGTTCATCTTCCGATTGATTTAAAAATAGAGATCGTGTATAATGTCACGCGAATCTGTTATGATAACAAATTATATTTCACGCGCTACCGTAAAATTACGCAATTACAAATTCACAAAAATACATTATAACGCGATCGAAATTATATTCATGATGTTCAATAGCATAATAATATTCTCGCCTGTACAATGTTTTCGCGGTGTAAAATTATCAATTTAATGTCAGTCTACCAAAATGTCGAGCCGCTAGGACGGCGAATGGAGCCGGAAACGTTTTAATAAATTATCGTTATATCATCGACATTTTTCGAAATTAGTTCGAGTGAAGAGATCGGATGGATAATATCATAAATATTAAATTTATACAATCGCATTTCATATTAATTATGCATCTTGGATGGATATCCTATTATAGAATCCACAGTGAAACTTATTCGTTTTACAAAAAAAATAAGCCCTCTTCAATTCTTCATACCTGATACATGTATATGGCAATCAGGCAATCTATAATTTTATTATTACACGAATTAAAAATATTATATACCTACTGATTTCGTGTGTTTTTAATCTTAAAATTTATTGAAATTGAATATTTAGAATACTGTTCAACTTAAATTTATAATAAATATTAAGTAATAATACTAAAATGGAGATTGCTGTATCTGCTGCAAAAATCCAATTTCAAAACCTCATATCTTTCAAGAAAATGATAATGCCCCATGTAAAATTTGCCATAATGATTGTATAATAATGTAAATACCTATGTATAAATTATGAAGATTGTTGACTTTGCTCATAACGCCTCGATTAAAGATTAAACTTATCCTACCACCAATAGTCGACAGATTTTCGATGTTTGTTACCAATATTTATGAATTTGCGTATTACTTTCTTCTATCTTAAGAAAACATCATTTTAAGTGTATTCTCCTCGTTGCATTAAACAAATTATAAATTTATAGGAAATAAATGAGGATATTCATAAAAAATATGAATACTTAATAAATAAAACCAGCGGAAATAAATTAAAAGAAAGTTTTAATATTCCAAAGTAAATCACGCCTCGAAATTAGAAAAAAAAATCTAATAATATTATTATTAATTAACGGATGCATAATTAAAAATCGCGTCATTAGTACGTGAGTGTATAACGACAACACAATAATATATATAGGTGTATACAGAGCGATCGTAAATTGTTCGTCGCGAAGACGTTAAAAATAATCGCGCGCGTTAGGTGTCTCATTTATATTATAATATATTTTTATACATTCTGATCCCTCTGTATATATAATGGTATATACACGTATATAAGTAGCTGCGAGGGTATTTTTATTTGTTTTTTCGTCGTCGTTCGTTCATTTCCCGAGTCCCTGCTTATTATAATAATATAATACTATTGCTGCAGCCGTGAGTTATGATGACCATGTGCGCGCGTTGAAAAATAAATTATGACCCTGTCGGTCCGCGTGAAAACACGAGCCCGTGGCACGACAATACGTATATTATAATACGATCAAGCGAGAGACGATTTCTTTTTCTTTCTTTTTTTTAATTATTAACGAACTACAATTTGGACCTTATTATAATATAAGACTAAAAGGGGCCCGGTTTCGCGTTTAAATCTTCGCCCGACAGACTGCGCCCGTAAAAAAATTCACCGACTATATATACGTCGCAATTCACACGTGCGTGGTGTCTGCAGAGTACTTGTTTGTGGAATAAACATCTTATACTCGCCGAGAATTTAACGAACTCGCAAAATTTTAACAATCGTAAATGATACATTATATATTCAACCGAAACAATATAAATATGAGACATTTTATACGAAAATATAATATATTATAATATTTTATCGATAAATAAAAAAAAAAAAAAATACGTTTATATCGTTATATAATAATATTTTATTCACACCCCTTTTAACTTTAGAGATATTAATTATAGAATATTTTAAAACACCGACACATTCGCGTATCACTCGGACCTATCCACCGCCACCACCACCTTATTGTTTCAATTATTTTTTTTAACGAATAATTTATTGCATTTGCATAAACGCAATAACATAATTACAATATATTATATTAGTGTGTTCGATGTGTACTCACGTGTATAATAATAGTATACGAATATAATTTATAACAATATAAAAACTATTTAAATTTTAGACGACTGTTTATTGTCACGGTTAAAATAACAACATTTGGTCGGTCGTTTTGGCTGAATTAATGACGTTACGTTATACGACGGAACGAAGTACCGCGTCGCTTATCATAATGATATAGTTATACCTATATATACTATAACTACTATATAACTTATAACAGTTTTAACTAATAATATATTATAATTATTATTATTATTATTATTATTATTATTATTTTTATTATTATTATTATTATTATTAAATCTATAAATATATGACACATGCGACGATCGAGTGGATGCCGCTTCGTAATTATTATTTCTATAAGACAAGAATAAAATTTAATGGCGAACCGAAAACACGATTAACTCTATAATAACTCCGTAAACTTTATTCCAAAAGGAAATCGATTACATGGACTTTTCCGAAAACTGTTTTCACCAATACTACGCGAAATTGGTATAGTTACCATCACGATAGTAAATTAAATTTTTCTTTGTACCTGTCAAAGCATTTTTTTTTTTCAAAGTAAATAATTGGCAAACACACAAATTTTCGTTTAAGGGGATTCGAAGCGTCGATTTTCTTTCTCTGTCTAACACACATGAAAGATAGGGATTTAGACGTTTTCTACTTCCAACGTTACGATCAATCTAGTTATGCGATAAGGGATCTGAAAACGAATTTGAATTCGTTAGAAAGCCTACTTTAGATCGACTTTCTCACTTTTTCATTTTTTTGTGATAGCAGCTCGATTTTTATTTGTTCATTTTTATTATTCTAATGTACTGTTTCTATGTTTCTTGACCATTTATGTTTTTTAATTAATTTTAAAACCATATTTTCTTTTTATCCATTGAATTTGGCTATGTTTATTATGTATTTTATTATTTTTCAAAATCTTTCTTGTTTATTGGAATATTTACTAATCTATGAACTATACCATTCCAAGCAGCCATTTTATGTTGACAACAATGGTTTGAATTAATATATAATAATAATTAATAAATCTATAAGTGTGGGTTTTCTTTCTATATATACGAGTATACAGGTATTACAAATTCTAATTTTTCGTTAGATCTTTTTATGTAAAAGTCTAAAAAAGGTAACCTTCTATATATTTCTTCTTCGAAAGTATATTTTATTATAGAATATTAACAATTTAGATTTTCGATAAAATTTTCAGTATGTTGAAATCTTTATCCACATACATGGGCACCCTTAGGGTTGGCGTGGATAGTCACTTGCCCCCCTTGGAAAAATGTTATACACAAATATAACTTTATAAATATTATATTAAATATTATTTATATAAATATGTTTTATGGATGTTGTAATCAATAATTTTAGAAAAAATCGTTGAAACTTAAATTTTTATTTACCCATAGAAGTATAGAATAATTTAATAGAAACGCTGTACCAATTTTAAATTTAATTTTAATATGTGTAATCTTTATATAACATCACATTTATTATAATATAATAAAATATTAAAATATTAATATAATAAACTAGATTGTGTATCATATTTTATGTAAATATATATATATATATATATATATATATATACGACTATACGAGTATAGATACCGATATTATTTATTTATTTAATATTTTTATGAGTAGAATGCGTTTTGGGCGAATTTAAATAATTTTTGCACCTCTCGGTATGTTTTATCCTGCAGTTACGTCACTGATAATAATAATAATTATTATATTATATAGAAACGAAGACACTCCTCCTCTTATAGCGCAGCAGCTGCAGTTATTTATCACGATGTGATTGAATTCGACAAAACAACGCTACTGGCGGCGGCAGTATTCTCATTGTACTTGATGGTGGCACATAACAATTAAAATTCATCGCATTATTATATAGTTAGGTATTATAATATTCGATACGTACATTATAATATATTATACTGCACATATTATTATATAGACACCTGACGGTATCTATATAATATTATATAGTAAATTAATGGAAAACGCTTAACAAAGTACCGATCTGAGATCCGACGCGACTACCTTAGAGCCATCTGAAATTTCCATTATTATTATTGTTAATATCCTTGGCGATGAAAAGACGCGGGTGAGGTCATTGATTTAACCTTGAGCCTCGGGATATAATACGCGCGTACCTACGTCTTCTCTTGCGCGCCCAAGCTCTTGTAACTTATGTATCAGCATCGTCGTCACCACCGTCGACGGTCGACCAATTAATTCGTCTCCCCGCGTGTTTATTATAATTATTGTAACATTATATTATTATAACACGAACAGTAACGCGAATGTTATTTTAATAATAATAATAATAATAATAATAATAATAATAATAATAATAATA
>JAIUCT010000020.1:4340960-4460857 GCA_021307375.1 Tetraneura akinire | reverse complement strand
TAATAATAATAATAATAATAATAATAATAATAATAATAATAATAATAATAATAATATATATATATAAATATAAGAATAAATTTCCAGGCGCAAGGCGCTGGTAAAAAAAAAAAAAATAAAAAATTGCGCGATGGCATTGTTTCCGACAAGTCAAATAATATTACAATGTTAAACTATGGAAATAATATTTTTGTGTTATTACACCGTTATTAGAACGTTATATTATTTTATTGTAATTTTAAATTTTAAACGCACTTGAAAGTTGTATTTCATGTTCATTACTGATCATAAAATCTGAGTAATGGTGGATTTCTAACCAGATCCGAATAGTTTAAACTTCAAACGATAATCCAAAATGAATTTGTACATACTTCGAATTCTATTTTAGGTGTTGAATTAAATTTAATTACTATTATTAATATTCATTGGGCTTTCGCAACGACAATATCTATATAGGGCAAAAACATTTATGTAATAATAATTATAACGATATTATTAATTATTAATTTTATAACTTATAAACTTATAATAATAAAATATACACAACTGGAGCCCCCACTCGAGGATTGGCATTGATACAATAGAATGGTAATGTTGTGTAATCGTCTCCAAAATATACGAAAAAAATGCGTAATCAATTAATTAAATAATATTGATTTAACACGTTAAAATTTTTTAGTTCTCGTTCGTTATATGATTAATTTAATTCAAAAATAATTATCTTATAATACTTATCTAAAGTACTAGACTTTTTAGCTGAGTGTATTTACTGTAATAATAAACATATTTTACGAAAATATTTATATGAAATATATATATATATATATATATATATATATATATATATATTTATGAAAAAGTTATTTAATTTCAATAATGTTGTTTACACAAAACACAATTTTACATATCCAATAATTCATATAGATAATAAATAACAATCCATTTTTAATTCATTTTCCTTCTTTTCCTTTTCATTCCACTGTCAAATTCCGAAGCCGATCCAATTTTGTCCGATTTTCGTTTTTTAAACAAAGGTCCACCGTCCGTTTTAGGTATTTTTCTTTGATTTCTGCAAAATAATATACAAACAACATTAATATATGTATAATGTATATATATAATATATTTATATATATATAGGTTTTACAATTTCAGACCATTAATAAGCATACTGTTATAGATTAATTTATAAGTTATTCAGCAAGTATGTTTTACAAGGTGTTCATAGATCTATTTACTCATAGCAATATCTCTAAGAAAAATTAATATTTTTAATTGTCTTTTTTTAAATTATTAATTAGGTAAATAATAATGGATTATAATATTATTTATATTACTTATTTTTCAAATTTAATCATTTCCTAAAAAAATTAAATAATAACTTTTAGATGTTGAGTGAAGCAAATGATGTGTCTTTTTTTTATGTAGACACTTCTTCGACTCGAAATACCTAATAAATAGTTGGTACTTTATTTGTCATTTTTTGAATTTCTCAAAATTGAACTTATGGAGTAAGAAAAATGACCAACAAATATTGAATTAAGGTATTTTTCACGATAACTCTGGCAATTTTGAACTTTGAGATTTGAAAATTTTATTGGGTATTCACATAGGTATTAATTATAAATATGTGATAAAATTTTGGAACCGTTACATTAATTTTGTTACAAAATATAGAACTTTTGAATATTTCTCATAAATTCTCGTTTATAACTAGTTTGATAAAATTGAAATGAAATTTTTTCATTTCTTGAAGAAATTATATTTCTGTTGTAGTGACCTCATAGTTTATAATTATTAATTGCGTACTTTATTGTCGTGTCATGCAATATATATATTTTAACATAATTATTGTATAGTTATTATATAGTTATCAGTATTTATTAATCCATCTCGATTCTCCAAATTACTACCAAGGTAAGAGGTAACCGTAACACACTTAATATTAATAATTATAATGAATTCTACAATTTACGATACAAGATTAAATAATACGAATAATGACGTCAGAAATATCATTTCTTCAAAAAGTTTAAAAAAATTCTAAAAAATTGTAATTTTTTAAATTTCACTAAATTATTCAAAAATAAAGTTATTTTTTTATTTTTTTATGGGATTATATATATATAAAAATAATATAGGTAATATTATAATTCGTTATAGGTAACTAATAATTGTAAAAAACCCGTATTTAAAAAATATGAATTTTTCCCGGTAATATTACGATAAGTAAATAGATTTGAGACGCTCTGTATACTAGAACTAGAGAGTAGAGGGCTACTTGTGTAATCTGTGTAACGTGTATAATAAATCAATAATGAATTTAATTTCTAAACATCTCTTATAAATAGTTGTGTAACGTGAAAATTTGTATTACAGTCTAAAACAATGAACTTTAAGTTAACAAAAATATTATTTAACACAACATTCTCTTCAAATTTTCAACACGCGATTAGGTTATGTTTTTGTTTCCGTGCGAGTATATTAAAATTTATTTTTCTTTATTATGATTTTAAACTGCACGTACATAAGCTATACTGGCTGATAGATAGTACATATTACCTATAAACGGCCAAATATTATTCCCAGATTTATAAAAATTCTAATTTTTTTAAATATAATATTCTATTTATTCTATATTTGATTTTTGCGTATTTGTTATTTCGTATATTCTCGATATGAATATCGAATACTATGATATATAGGTACATAATATGAAGTATACACTCGTATACGTAATACACGTCTTCCGCCGTTTTCTCGCCATTTACAGTAAACGTTATCTACATAAAAATAAAAGGATTTACGACAATTTTCGATTACGAACGCAACGGTCCGAGCGACGGTACGATACGCGAGTGGAAGCTTAAGCCTACGGTTAACACGTATATTATAATATTATTATTATTAAACCGTCCGGAAACGTTTGCGGTTTCGCGCGCGTCTAAAAAATAAACGCTGTCTCGCGCGGTTCGTGTCGGTGCGACGTTCGCGGGAGACCATAGAAAATTTAAATTGTCCGTACAAAAGAGAACCGATTACTATAATAATGATAAGAATAATAATAATAATAATAATAAAATAATAAACTCCCGGTGGTTGCGTGACCTAATTTGTAATTTCTTAAACTCTCTCACAATCGTTAATCACCGAGCAATATTTGTTTTCCGCGACATGGCGTGCGTTTTTCTGCGACGGTCCGCAATAATAGTGTCTATAATATAAATTATGTATAGAAAAATATATACTCATAAAATATCAATTTCGACATTGTAATCAATCGAATTATCGTCATGCGATGGTTACGCAATCATGTCGTGTATAATAATATGTATATAATAGTTCCCGCAACTATGCTAAATGTTATTGATTTTTATTAATTTTTATCGTATATAATTAACAGTTACGTGGAAAATCCCTATATGTATATAATATATCAGCAACCCTTTTGAAATTTTATCATTATTCGCCTAACCCCGGACCCATCTATAATATGGTGTAAAAGATATTATTATGCTATGAATTTTTTAATCTAATCTACGAACTTTGTACTATAAATAATTTTGTTATATAGCATATAGGATATAAGCTATTTAATTATAAATACAAAGACAAACTAATTGTTTGAACTCAAAATTTTCAAATATCGTACTACTTTTTTTATCACTATCAGTTATCGTGATATTATCACTATATTATATACTCCGTATCATTGTATACGATGATTGATTTTAGACCGAAAAGCGACAATGCATAATACATTATTATATAGAAATATAGAATATAAAAAGTCATTTAACTAATAAAATAACATTTTCTTTTTGAAATTATTATATTATATCCTAATAACGAAACGTGGACAGATTCGTGTGTGTGTCTATATTATAATATAAGGTATAACAATGAAATAATAATTTTCGACAAATGGTATGCGATAATATCATACCCAAACCGAGTATAATTTAAATATAATATACATATACAGAGCGATAAAAATGCGATGTAAATGTTCATTTTCAAACGTTTTCCTCCGGAAAACCGCACATATAAAAGAACTTGGATTAATGGATTTGTAATTCCCAATATAATAATCTCGATTATATACGTACATGATATTTAATTTTATAGTAAAACGAAAAATTTTCGTCAACATTAAACTATATTTGATCCCTCTGTATAGGCGTGTATATACGATGATTGGGGGCAGGTCTTTGGAATAGGTCCTTTTGTTCTTCGTACATCCGAAATAAGACATGTGATCCAGTAGAGATATTAATGGAAGATCGTATATAGTCCTGTCTCTCAAACAATAAATTACCGTATATTGAAAGGCTTTTGTTGTCGCGCATTATGTATACGTATATATATATATGCGAGTTTGCGATGTTGATTGCGTATCATTAACAATCAGGATTAACACTACGCGTATTATATACATTGTATATGCACGATATATTATATATTATTATAAATGATTTTTTTTCACACAGTTTAGGTATTAAGTTTGTTGGGTTATTTTATGATCTGCCATTATTCGGCGCGGTATACGGTTCAGCCGCGTAAATCATATACTCGTATGTTTATATACGGAAAATACGAAAACGACACGTCGCAGGTCATTTATCAATACTATCTTCACGTCTCACATTTCCTGCAGTTATTATATTATATACCAACAATATTTTAAACTAGTATGTACAAGATGATGTAAAATCAACACCTGGAGTTTAGGGCGGCACAATAACCGAGTAGAGATTTTTTTATAAGAATTAAAATAAAAATTTTCAACGTCAATTTTTTACCCCAAGAGATTTATATTATTATTATTATCGTGATGTTCGATCGAGTTTACACTGTAAATATAAAATATAAGTATTTTAATCATATACCCAATATAATATTATATAATTTAATATATCGTTCACGTGATATTTTTTTAATTCTTTTGATTACAATATTACAACTAAAGCTTAGGTTTTTATGCACTTTAAACCATATAGAATTTATCAAAATATGCGTTTATTTTAAATTTTAATTACCCATTTATTCAGTAATCTTGTTAATAATTATTGTTAAATATTTGATAATAAATATCAATACACTTAAATTATATTAATTAATAGAAAAATTTTAAATATGTTTCCGACAAGAAAGTGGATGTAGTTTGTACTTTAATTCGAATTTTTCAAAGTTGAGCATATACGATAGAAAATGATGAAAAAGGGCATTATTCACGGAAATTGAAATGTTTAAGAAATCGATTTCAATATTTCACAAATAAATAAATTTATATAATATTTGATTAATTTTGCTCACAATCGTTTTCTCGAATGTAACGATTTATCGTTGCATTCAAATTTCAATCATACTTCTAACTATCCTCTTTAAACCTGTATCCCTTCCACAGCAGTATCAGCTCTTCTTTTTAAATTTAAATTTCAGATAATATAAAACATATTTATATAGAATAAGGCTTAGGTATTCTATATTTAGTGTTTATTTTTCAAACTAATATTCAAATATTAAGTCCAAACTCTGATTATGATGACTTATATAGCAAACAACGATAAAATTAGGTATACATATTCATATAAGTAAAGGCCATAAAAGTAGGTATATACATATTATATTGTTAATTAATAATTAATATTTCGACAAGTTTTCGTGATTGGAAATATACATAATATAAAGATGTGATTATAATACACATACAATTAAGTTTATAATAATATATCATAGTATCATACCTAATATAATAATGAGAAGAAAACCGTAGCAATATAATATAATGCACGCACGCAATAGGCAAATTTTTCTTGAATTTATTTGATAAATACTATATAATAGTATTATAACACTACAATACTATACTTAATATTACAATATACGTTGGAGATGCGACGAGTAAAAGAATTAAAAATAAAAATAAAGCCATTGTCTCGGGAATAATGTTTATTAGTCGTTCGACAAAAGAGAGGATCGGGGAAAAAAGGCCCCCGAACCATTTTAATCATTATAACACAATTGATGACGATGGTAACGATGATAATAATAATAATAATAAGTGAGGCAGCAGTTAATAATATAACGTGTCTATAATATTATATACTTGCTGGTGTTATATATAATATGTATCAAGTTTTATTATATATATATAAATGTATACAATGTGTATATGTGTATATATTATATGTATATTATCAGACAAAAGGGTGTGATGCGGCGATAATGATGAAAAGGATTTTGTCAGACGGGAGCTGCGACCGATAAACACAGGACCGATGGGGGGCAGAGACTATGAGAACCCCTGCAGCTACCAGAATTTAAAAACATTATTTTGTGTTATAGAAATATATATAAATTTCACCCCTCCACCAATACTTCATTGCTCATCGTCTTAAACAATACGATTTGTTGTTCGATTATAATCAGTGTGCGTCGAGAAATTAATAAGTCTTTAAATAGCTTCGACACTGGCGGCCGAAACGAATTTCAAATCTGATTTTAAAAACCAAAAATATATTGAAAAAAATATTATGTCTGATCAATTATACCTGTAAATAATAAAATTTGGATTTATTTTCAAATTTTCATTTCAATATGTGTTATCGTTCCTTATAACAACGCTCATAAAACCATATTGTGTATAATTTAAAAATATATAAATTTGAAACACGCGGATATTCATACCTATATAAGTTTAATTTTTTCTTCAAACTTTCTAATAATTAATGTATTAGTAGGTATATTGTACATATCCCGCCACATAATTTCTACGTACATCACGGATATAATCAAGGCCGTAACTGAGAAAAATTTTCGGGGGGGGTCCAATTTTAGATTTTGAGCGAAGCGAAGAATGTATTGGTTTTACAATGTGTGTATTTTTTTTTTTTTTTTTTAGTCTGAAGACACTTTTACTACCCGAAATAATGTTCCGATTTTCACATATAGAATTATATGTTTCCGGTTGGAAAGTAGATGTAATTGGTACATTATTTAGGTAATTTTTCGAATTTATCAAAGTTGACCCTAAACGGTAGAAAAATGAAATTTCGACGAATTTAATTTCAATATTTCACATGTTAACTCGGGCTATTTTGAAGTTAGAGACTTGAAAATTTTATTGAGTGTTCACGTAGCTACTATATATACCTATGTGGTGTAATATTGAAACTGTTACGTTAATTTTTCCACAAAATATAGGACTTTGAAATTTCATAAAATTCTCGTTTTTATGTATATAATGTTTGATAAAATTGGCAGTTTTGGATTTTATGGTTTGAAAATTTTACTGAAGTAAATATTATTAGATTTTCTCCGTTGACATAAAATACAAGTATTCTGAAATATAATTCCTTTTATTTTATAATATAACATTTAATAATAATAATAAAAGTACTATTGGGTTAGTAAATTTTTAATAATTTATTTAATATTAAAAAATACAGATTTTGGAAAAATTTCGGGAGGGGTCCGGACCCCTGGACCCCCCCGTCAGTTACGGCCTTGGATATAATATGTATTATAGTAAAGTTTTCTAAACATCCATTATTTTATCTTGTCTTTGTACATTTTTTTAATCGCCTCGACATAATTTGAATTTCATATTTCATCAAATATAAAAAAAAAATATTTAAATTATACATACTCGTAAAATTGTTTTTAGAATAATTAAAAAGTGTACATAATAAAGTTTCTTAGAAAAAAAAATGTATTCGTAGATTTTTAATTAAACTATCTACTATATATATATATATATATATATATGTCTACATGCACTATTATACACATCGTAACTGTTATAAAACTGCAAATTACACGTTGTTGAGAATTTTAAATGGTAATAGGAAATAGTCTCGGGAGGATAAAAAATTACTAGTAATCTGTCAGTGAAAATTAACTGGGGAAATTAGGAATAATTATTTAACGAAGTCGTTGCGATATTGCCAAGAAACAAACACGTTCAGAGAAAGATTTATTCGCAGGCACGGTGTTTATTCAGTTTTGTTACGGATATTTTAAGTAAGAACGAACAAAATTATTTTATTGACTCGAGTAAGAAACTAAGAACATTTGTCTTCTCTCAAATTATACATTATATTGTTCTCAAATATTTTCTTATGCAACATAACATTGCACATTATATTTTATATTAGATTATTAAGTAATAATATAACGACGAGAACTGCTGTACGTTTCCGAAATTTCATTTTAATTATCACGCGTCTTAATTTATACGTATACAGAATGATAAGAATTATATGTAATAAAATAACGATGGAAATTTTAATGTTATCTCAATAAAACACCTTAACTACTATTTATATTATAATAAATATACATACATTGTTTCCATAACAATATTGCAAGGACAGCCGCCATATTGTATTAATGGACTGACGATTATTCGAGTTTAAAGAACAGCGCCGTGCCGCATTACCATCCGAATAGTTGCCAACAAATATTTACGAGAAATGTTAGTTCAAAGGACTTTAGGGTGAGAGTTACTTTCTGAAGATTATATACACTTTGAAATGGTCATCTATCTAAACTAAACGATTATTTTTGAAATTAGAAAAAATAGACGATCATCGAACTCATATTATTTTATATTTTTATATACCTATTTTATAATTTTATGTATTCGTATTATTTATCTTTTTGGATAAATTAAAAAAAAAATGATTGTCGGGATAAACTTAATGTAATAAATACAGTGATCAGAATTTCATGTTAAAAAACTGGTAGGAATTACACTATAAAAACGTTTACTATTATTATTTTTCTGATCATCTTTCTGCGCATTACTATGTTATGACGAATAATGAATAATAAATATTAATTAATTAATTGACAATTAATTCCAAGTGAATATTTTAAGTTGTATTATAAAGTTTTATTTTTCACTAGTAATAGATTGGTTTACTGCATTTAACCTCATCCTTCATTTTGCACGATCTTCAGCGAGCCTCTTTAATCCAACATATTATGTATTAATTCCTGCATCTTTTTTCAATTAAGCATGTACGAGTTTCTTGGTCTTCCTGTTGGTCTTCGTCTTTCCACTGTACCTTATACTAAAGTGTGATATGCAACTCTTCACCATGACGTAGAACGTGCCCCATCGTCGTCGCTTTATAACATATTCAATATATGGATCTTGTTTCTCCTACTTGAGTCGTACTATGTTGACTGATGTACTATCTTCATTCGTTACTTTTTCTGCCCAATCAATTTTTTCTATTTGTCTCAAACACCACATTTCGAAAGCTTTAAGAGATTATTTTTTTCCGTATCATTTATAACCCATGTCTCGCAGTCCGAAAGTTACAACCATATAGGTAATTCTGCCATATAATATATGTTTATAGTTTATTATAGTACAAGTGTTTTTTATATTAATAGTTTTGTGGCGAGCGCCGGGAACATTCTGGGATGCTCGCGCCGCGCGGCAGGTAGCTATAATTGCCCCGTGTCGGGTGGAACGTTCTAGAATGTTCGCGCGCCGTCTCTCGCTACCCCGAGAACATTCTACGGCCTATATAAAGCGCCACAACCAGACCGAGTTAGTCAGTACCGAGTCAGTACCTTACCGCGACGTCTCTAGTTTCTTTTGTCATTTTGTTATATTACAATATACAGTTTAAATTATTATATTGGTTTAGTGTTCTTGTATTTTACTTTACCCACGCACGTACCATAGTGGTGACCTCGACAATGGAAAACGCACCTGTTAATGACGTTCCGCACATCTCTCGCGTTGGAATCAAAATTCCACCATTTTGGCCTGAAGATCCCGCGGTATGGTTTGCACAGCTTGAAGCTCAATTCGCTTTAGCTAACATTACTCAAGACTCCACCAAATATTATTACGCTATTTCACAACTCGACGGTCCTGTTATTAAAGAAGTGAAAGACATAGTTTCCAATCCACCGGAAACCGGTAAGTTTGATAAACTGAAAACTGAATTAATCGAACGCCTAACTTCTTCACAAGAGCAACGTGTCCGCCAGCTTTTAACACACGAAGAAATCGGTGACAGGAAGCCATCCCAATTTTTGCGTCATCTCGCAAATCTTGGTGGTTCCTCAATTCCACAGGATTTCTTGCGTACTTTGTGGTCAAATCGTTTACCTCCCCATATTCAAGCTGTTATAGCTACCCAAAGGAACGCTCCTCTTGATGACGTAGCAAAACTCGCCGATACGGTAAACGAGGTAACACCGCAGGCTCACGTGGCTCTTACTTCACCGTCTAATGAGATGACCAGTCTCACAGCTCGTATTGATAAACTCACACATCAGATAGCAGCCCTTACAGCAACTGGTCATTCGTCTCTGAATATGAAACGTTCTAACATGCGTACCCGTTCACCTAGTCCTCGTCGTCGAAATATGTCCACCGAATCTGTTTGTTGGTATCACCGCCGATACAGGGAACATGCCAAAAGATGCACAACCCCGTGCTCTTTCGTTTCGGAAAACGCACAGGGCAGCGCCTAATGGCGGCTAGCGTCTGTCCGCAACCACCCAGCCGCCTCCAAGTTTCCGACCGTAAAAGTAAGCTTCAATTTTTAATAGATACCGGTTCCGATTTATGTGTTGTCCCACGCACTTCTTTGCAAGGGCCTCGACAACGCACTACTTATGAGCTATACGCTGCAAACGGATCTATTATTCCTACCTATGGTTGGACCCAGCTCCATCTCGACCTAGGCCTCCGAAGAGATTTTTCATGGCGTTTTGTGGTTGCCGATGTTACACATCCAATTATCGGAGTAGACTTCTTGTCTTACTACAATCTCCTGGTCGACATTCGACACAAACGTCTCATCGACAATGTCACGACACTGACTACTCGAGGTACCTTTGTCAATTCTTCTGTTCCTCATGTCAAGGTCATTTGTGGTAACTTACGATACAATGATATCTTTACTAAATTCCCGGACATCATTCGTCCACCGGGAGTTATTCGAGATGTTCGCCATGCTACGCTGCATCATATCAGAACCACCCCTGGCCAACCAGTCTACTGCCGTGCTCGCCGTCTCGCCCCAGATCGTCTGAAAATCGCCCGATCTGAGTTTGAAGCGATGGTTCGTGATGGTATTGCACGTCGGTCAGAGAGTCCCTGGGCTTCTCCACTCCATCTCGTGCCTAAAAAGGAAAATAGTTGGCGCCCTTGTGGTGACTATAGGGCTCTCAACGCGCGAACTATTCCTGACCGGTACCCAGTACGTCATCTTCTCGATTTTTCGTACGCTCTTCATGGTTGTACCATTTTCAGTGTCATTGATTCTGCAAAAGCGTTTACCCAGATTCCAGTCGCTCCTGATGATATTCCAAAGACCGCAATCACAACCCCATTTGGTTTATTCGAGTTCAATTTCATGACTTTTGGCCTTCGAAACGCAGCCCAAACCTGGCAACGTTTTATTGACAACGTTCTTCGCGATCTACCATTTTGTTTCGGTTACTTAGATGACATCTTGGTGTTTTCTCGTAATGAAAACGATCACCAAGAACACCTGAGGACAGTTTTTCAGCGTTTCTCTGACTACGGAATTGTCGTTAACCAGAGCAAATGTGTGCTAGGTGTGTCCGAAGTCATTTTTCTCGGATACGTAGTCACTTCTTCTGGATGTCGTCCGACTTCAGATAAAGTCAAAGCTATTCAGACTTTTCCTCAGCCTTCTACAGTCCGACAACTTCGTCAGTTTTTAGGAATGCTCAATTTCTATCGACGACACCTGCCACATGCCGCTGATATTCAATCACCTCTTAATGCCATCTTAGCGGGCCCAAAGGTGAAAGGCTCAACTCCTGTTCAATGGACATCGCAATTAATATCAGCTTTCAACGATTGCAAGACAGCACTTTCCAATGCTACACTCCTGGCGCATCCAAATACTTCAGTATCCTTAGCACTTTTCGTCGATGCTAGCCAGTATGCAATTGGTGCGTCTCTCCAACAGCAATCTCAGCAATCTTGGGAGCCTTTAGCTTTCTTTTCGAAGAAGTTAAATCCTTCCCAACATAAATGGAGTACTTATGACCGTGAACTTTATGCTATCTATGAAGCTATCAAGTATTTCCGACCCATGCTTGAAGCCCGTCTTTTACTATATTTACGGATCATAAACCTCTCACGTTTGCTTTTGCTCAGAAAAACGACAAATGTTCACCGCGTCAATTTCGCCATTTAGACTTTATTTCCCAGTTTACAACTGACATAAGGCACGTTTCTGGAAAGGACAACATAGTCGCTGACTCACTGTCACGCATTGAATCAGTTTCAACACCAATTAACTTTTCAGCTCTGGCACGTAGTCAAGAAACTGACCCGGAACTCCGAAACCTTCTAGATCACGGTTCAGTTCTCCGCCTTGTTAAAGTCCCTATTCCTGGATACGATGAATCTCTTTATTGTGATACAAGCAGTGATAATCCTCGCCCGTACTTGACGCCTAACTTCAGACGTCAAGTCTTTGATAATATTCACGGCCTCAGTCATCCTGGAGCAAATACTTCAAGACGTTTAGTTTCCCAACGTTTTGTTTGGCCATTAATGAATAAAGACTGTCGAAATTGGTCTCGTTCCTGTCTTCAATGTCAGCGAAGCAAAGTCTCTAAACACATTTCTGCGCCACTTGGTAATTTTACTGTTCCACCAGTCCGTTTCGCACATGTACACATCGACTTAATCGGTCCTCTTCCCTACTCGAATGGATTCAGATACTGTTTAACTGCAATAGATCGGTACACCAGATGGCCAGAAGCTACACCTTTGCAAGACATAACTGCTGAAACTGTTGCTAAAGCACTCGTTTTCTCCTGGATTGCGCGCTTTGGCGTTCCATTACAAATTACTACGGACAGAGGACGACAATTTGAATCTCGGCTTTTCCGGTCACTAGCCAAACTATTCGGTATTTCCTTGTCTAGAACAACTAGTTATCACCCACAGTCAAACGGTCTTGTTGAACGTTGGCACCGCTCTCTTAAAGCTGCCATTATGTGTCATGAAGACTCTTCCTGGTCATACGCTCTACCTTTAGTGCTCCTTGGTCTACGCACTGCCTGGAAGGCTGATCTCAAATCATCAGTCGCAGAACTAGTGTACGGAGAGACATTGCGAGTCCCTGGTGAGTTTTTATCTCCTTGCTCAATCTCTCCTGAACCTTCAGATTTTGTGGTGAATCTCCGGAACGTTATTTCCAAACTTCGTCCCGTTCCAGCATCACGTCACTCAAGAAGTCGCATTTTTGTTCATCAGGATCTAGCAACATGCACTCATGTCATGCTACGCACCGATTTGGTTCGAACCTCTCTCCAACCACCTTACACTGGACCTCATCCTGTTCTTACTCGTAGTGACAAGACTTTTGATATTTTGGTTAAAGACAAGAAGACGACCGTGTCTATTGACCGCCTTAAACCGGCTTACTTCATCACAAACTCGTCCAAATTAACTCAACGCTTTCCAAAAATAACAGCCGAAGAAGAATTTCCCAACTCTTCCATTGATGATGCGTCTTCCACGAACAGACCTACGGTAACAACTCGATCAGGACGACGTGTCCGGTTTACCAATTTTTTTCAAGCATAGCAACACACTTCCCAGGGGGGTGATGTGGCGAGCGCCGGGAACATTCTGGGATGCTCGCGCCGCGCGGCAGGTAGCTATAATTGCCCCGTGTCGGGTGGAACGTTCTAGAATGTTCGCGCGCCGTCTCTCGCTACCCCGAGAACATTCTACGGCCTATATAAAGCGCCACAACCAGACCGAGTTAGTCAGTACCGAGTCAGTACCTTACCGCGACGTCTCTAGTTTCTTTTGTCATTTTGTTATATTACAATATACAGTTTAAATTATTATATTGGTTTAGTGTTCTTGTATTTTACTTTACCCACGCACTTACCATAGTTTTAATGCAATTTTTATTTTTCAAATAACAATGATCCATGAAATTTCAAATTACATGATTATTGAATACGCATAACCTACATATAGGTAGGTATGTATTAATATTTATGATTGTTTGAAAATTTTATGTATTTGTTTTGAGAATAAACCAAAAATTAATACTACAGGGAAAATCTCTCCAAATGTGTTCTGAAAACATATTATTTGAATCTCATTATTGGAATTCTAAACTTTAAAATTTTTTAAATTCGTACAACCTTCTTCTACAAAATGCATACAATGATTTCCATAAAGTTGCTTGTATAAAATTTAAAATATGTATATTATATATAATATATTTATATTTATATTTATTTATTTATATTATTATTTAATCTTTATGAATAATAAATATAAAAAAATTACTAATTAAAAAGAAATTAAAATAAATTATTTTCAGGATCAATTATTTGAAGCTTTGATAACCTTTTACCTTTTATTTTAAACTATTACAAATAAGAGATCGTATAGAATTTTATTTATATTGAAATTTATTTATTATTTATATAATAATATGTTATATACAAACATTTTCGAAATTGTTGATTGCATTAAAAAATGAATATCAAATTATAATACGAGAATAAATATGAACAAGTGAATATTCGAAGAGAATATCTATAAACCTTAATAAATTACATAATAATAATTTTTATTTCAATTATATTTATATTTTCTCAAGCTCGATTTCTCAAAACATACGTATCATATACATATTTTAATACATTATAGTAAACCGTTAAAATAATTTCGATTTAAGACAAAAATATATATTGTAACACTTCATTTATTCGGTCTAATTAGTTAGGTATTAAAAATATACGTTCGCTCATCTGTAGAATAAATATAGGGGACAGTATTTTTTTTATTATTCAGTAGAATTTTAGTGGGTGTTGATTAATACGATTACGTTATAAAAATGTTTCTTTTTCTCGCACATCATGTCTAGCAGTTTAAATATAATATATTAGTATATATAAAAAAAAAATACATACAAGATACAACACACGTTAAATAATATTATTTTAATACAAACATTTTTCAAACGTGTCGTTTGAAACTACACGTGTACGGTGTACCGTACCTACTTACTCAGAAATTCGAAAGTTTTTAATAATTTTAAAAATACAAAATTTGGCGATTCATTTAATTAACTATACTATAGTATGTATTACATATACGTTAATAATCTCTGTAGAAAATCTATATACATGTATATATACTACATAAGAATTATCTACTTAGTACTTGGGTATACGATATATAAGAGTCACATTATACTACATATACGTAAATAATATGTATAATGTATTTTACTAAAACTAATTTTTTGATTTACTGAAAAAATTATAATTTGTAGTTTACCATTAGAGACATTAATATATTACTTATCCGTTAATAAATTATGGACTATTAAAAGCAAACGATTTTATAACTATGCTATGAAATTTAATGAATATGAATATGAAAATATTTAATTTTAAAAACGTATTAATCACGTCTACAAAATTATTATTTTTAATTTTCTAAATGAAAATAAAAATTTTAAACTAAAACAGGTAATCAAAAAATCGTTTCAAACAAAATGAAACTGGTCTAAAAACAATTTTTTAAAAATGTTAAATACCCGTTTAAAAATAAATTTATGAACCACAATCAAGACAAACACAGCGTGGTAAAATATTGTAGATTATAATAATATATACTAAATATATATATTTAATATATTCTAAAGTGGATAGAAAAAGAAAAAGACATGAAAAATGTTTCAATCGTCCTTGGAAATTATATGGCGCATATATTGGTTACATAATCGGGAAACCTAAGGCGCACATCCAATCGGTAATTGGACCGAGCCAAATAATTGGATACTTTATTGTTATTTACCACTACAACAACTACCCCCACCAACTCGAACTGCGGAGAGCTTAGATTTTCCAGCTGAACCGATCTAACAATATAACAATTGACCTGTAACCGAAATATTTTGGAATATACCTATACCAAGTATAATATTATATTTGTATATATAGTATAAACACGCATCGTTGTCTAGGACATTGTTGCTGCTGCAAACCGTGTAGAACTATAATAACAAATATAAAATGTATAACAATTGGATCTCGTGTATATTATAAAACTATTACATCAATTTTGAAGACAAGGTACCATCTTATAATAATAGTTCGTTTCTAAAACATTTCATCTCGAGCAGCCAAAAATTAAAAATATAGATACCAATAATCTGTTTGGATTTTGGACGCGGTTTAAATATAAGATCAAGTATTAATATATTAATAGGTATTAATACCCACCTACAGTCCTACAACAATATTATGTATGATGTATGAACCACAATATTATGCAATAAATTATTATTATTTATTATTATTCTTATTATTAATTCATATTATATTTTGATTTAAATGATTCGCGCAAATATATAATATAGTGCCGGCCGCTGAATAATCCTTCCACAAAAATAACTTTAAAAATTAAAAAGTTTAAAACATTTATAAAAATATTCATATTCTTTATTGTAAAGTTTAACCATTATTAAAGAAGTGAATGAATAAAATTATTATTGTAATAATTGTTAGGGGGACGTGTGGTGAGTCGGCGCGTCATCCGCGAAAGCTATCCGAGGTATTGAGCACCGTAGTCAAGACATCGACAGCGGATGGGTGACCGCCGCTGCGAAACAGCTTACTGCCTCGACTACTACCCCTCCCCCTTCCAGGCACGGCAGGTCAAAATAGGAAAACCTTAAGTCAAAATAGTCAAAATTAAGGTGCCAAATAAAAATTCTGCCAACAGGTATCCCCGGTGCCACACGAGGAAAAAAAATTGTAATTGTTAAATATATTATATATTATATGTAGAAAACTATTTATTTATATGTAAATTGTATAATATGTACATAAATACCTACTATATACGAATATACCAGTATAATATATATTTCATTAGAATATCAGTAGCATAATTATTGGTAATTACCCAGTGAAT
The DNA here is from genome assembly GCA_021307375.1 of Tetraneura akinire. NCBI lineage: Eukaryota > Metazoa > Arthropoda > Insecta > Hemiptera > Aphididae > Tetraneura > Tetraneura akinire. The sequence continues at coordinate 4,443,879 of JAIUCT010000020.1, read as the reverse complement.
CAGAGATATATTTTAATTTTCAATCCATCAATACTTCGACTTCCTTGACAAATCTTTATTTAATAACCAATTTATTTCCCCACCCCTCAAAACAAATTATTTACAAATATAAAAAACAAATAATAAATTTTTTTAGTTGTAAATCGATTTACCTAATATGACCTATCAAAATAATTAAAAAAAAAAACAATTAAATAGGTACTTAATTGTTTTCTCATTTTACACCTACTAATTAAACAACATTTGACTTTTATAAAAAAAAAAAAAAAAACAGAAATTAGAAATTTAGATAAGTACATAAATATATTTTATGATTTTCTAGTTGTGCAAAAAGAAAAAAGTATAAAGTGTATCACTATATTTGTAATGTGTATGTGGTAGTGTTATATTTATACAGGCCAATTTACGCTACCGAATATTATTATGGAAATTAATTTTTTTCGTTCTAAATGAATTTGATAATAATATTATGTGACCAACAAGTTCTAACATACTATACTATATTATTATAACAATATATTACAAAATAATAATTTATTATTATAATTATAATAATACTACCTATAGTGCTATATATTTATCAACTATGTTAAATTACGCCGTTTAAAAAAAAGATATAAATATATTTTAGAAGAATATTTTTTAATTGAAAATCAAATACATAATAACTTTAAAAATCTTGTTATATAAAATATGTAAACGTATAACTTTTATACCTATTATACATATTTGATATACAAATTTAAATTTAAATTCAAAAAAATATCAAATATCAACCAAAACAATAGTCAATAATATTATATTACATCGAATTACCGCTCAATACTAAAAAAAAATCATTTAATAAATCGAACCAAACTCGTCATAATTAGATCCTCTATACTATAGACTATAGAGTCTATAGTCTATATTAAACAATATACGTACATATTTTTTTTTCTTTAGCAGTAGAATTTTGTATACACACTATACATCATATATCAAAATCTCTATAAAAAAAATATAAACGAAAAAATAAACGTGTTTAACGTAGAGTAGTTGCCGTAATTAAAAAAAAATACATCTTTTGTCGCTGTATAAATAATTTTGTTTTCATTATTGTTTACATTGAATTGCCGATTTATTCGTTCTTTAGAAAACAACTACCTAAAACTCATACGGAAGGACATAATATCATTGTATCATTCTCGGCCAGAGAAATAAATTACGAGTAATTTTTCAGTGAGCTGAACACAATAATCATCACCATCCATTTATACAATGGAAAGTGGATTGTTCGAAGGAAAACCGTTCCATTTTCACACTTTTGCTGTCGTCCTTTGTGTTTGAAATCGATTATTATACAGTTCGGTAAGATCGGCGGCTGAACATTTACGAGTAAAAACGGTGCAAATAATATTCCTACTGGAAAAATATTTGAATATTTTTGTTGACTTCTAAATCGGTTTATATTTTTATAATAGTTCAAAATATAAAATGCACTGCAGAAATCCGTACCATGAAAATTTAGATCACTAACATCCTATTCACATTCTATGTAGAATCTTTCGTCTTTTTTCTTTTCGAAATAAAATATAAATAATGTAGTAACAAATACAAAATATAAGTGCCTATTCTAATTATCCTAAATGTCTCCATATATATAATTATTTGGCACCTAGCTTTGCTTAAATGTGCTCAAGGCCTAATCGTTTATTATTTTAAAATAATTTTGCTTAACACATAATACATAATAGGTAATAGGTATATTATTTATTACAAATACATTTAAGTGCCTACTGCAATTTGTTTACCTTGAATATAATATGACATAACAAACGGTGGTAATCTATAATGAAACGTTTTAAGGCCAAAAATAGTTTCACTTAACTTCACAACAACTATAACAATCGTATCTCATGAATCAATTACCAGAATCAGAGAAAAAAAATGTCTAAAAAATAAACTTTATTCTCAATAACAATTTTCCACTCCAACAGACCTTATCAAATATCACACGTCAAGCTGGACAAATTACAAGCAGGTTCTCTAGATAGTTGTGAAAAATCGTATAATTTATTTACCATTGTCATTATTGTGCTAAGTGTTAACATTGATTTAACAACATAATGAGTTTATATTTTTAAGTAGTGACAAGTACTATTTAGCTAATAATTGTTAAAAATTCAAATTCCATAATTTTAAAATTAATAAAATTTTGCTTAAATAGAATATTTTTCAAATATTTTTTATATACCGATTGCCAACAAATTTTTTATTATTATGTAAAGATTATTATGAAATAAACAATAATTATACATTAAATTACAATCTAAATAATAAAAAGGTTTTTCAAATTATTACCTAGTTTACTATTTATATTTAAAACAAAATTATATAAATTATTTAAAATAATTTGATACGTAATATAAATTCTAGAAAAAATACATTTGTTGAAAAAAATATTTTAATATTGTTTTTATTTATATTGTTATTGAATATTAGGCTTTGAAATTAATTTCAACCAAACCATTCGTTAACATCAATTAATCTTAATAATTGAAATATTGATGGCTCCACAACAAAAGGTACTAAAGGACATGAAATACTATTGGATGAGGGGAACTTAGATGCATTAAATGGTGTCATCAAAAATTCAGTATGACCTTTTGATAACAATAAATTGAATTTTTAAATTAGTTTATAATGAGTTGGTCTAAAACAAGAGTCTAAACAACAATTAAGGAATAAACAGTAATAGTATAAAACATATAGGGACTAAGCAACTAATAACACAAATAATAAAAGTTTTAAATCTGAATAACCATAGTTAAATCTTTTCTGCCATTGGCACCACCAGGGGAGATGCCAAAGCATGTTATTAGCCACCTATCCCTAATTTAAAAAAATACCTATAAGTAAAAAAAGATGTGCAAATCATAGTGTCTAATTTTAATTAGAATTTGAAATCAACGATAAACCATTGCATTTGAAAAAATGATTCTGATCGAAGTTCAGTCAGATAATAATATTGATTAAAATTTTGACATTTTTTATTAAATATTTAAACCGCAAAATCTGATCATACATATAAGGTATACGGTACATAAATGAACATCCTATAAATTTCAAGTCTCTAAGTTCAATATAAATGTTCATAATTTCCCTTGTCACCTAAATGCCCATAGCTGTCAGAACTTCGCTCAAAATACTTTTTTCGAAAATAATGGTTTATCATTGCATTCAAATTCTAATTAAAATTAAACACTATAATTTGCACACAGCACACCTGTATCCCTTTCCCTTGCTTTTTTTTTTTTATTCTGAAGAGACTTTTATTACCTGAAGTAATGCTCCTATTTTCACAAATAGCAAATGTTTCCTGTTGGAAAGTGGATGTAGTTGATACTTTATTTAGGTTATTTTTAGAATTTCTAAAAATTGACCCTATGCGATAGAAAAAATGACAAAAAAATATTGTACATAGACTGATAAATGTAAAAATTTTAATCGGTACATATGTTATCTGATGAACTTCTCTCAAAATCGTTTTTACAAATGTAATGATTTATCATCAAATTGTAATCAAAATTCAACACTATCCTCTTTACACCAGTATCCGGTATCCCTTTCCTTGCATCTTTTTTAATTATAATATGTACCATACAAACGTTTCTAGATAATTTCTAAAATATAAATATAAAATTATGTTTTATTATTCATTTATGCAATATTAATAAAAATATTTATTAGGTGTTAAACAACAGAAAAAAAAATATCATTAAAAAATGACATTATAAGCACAAATATTTCAAATTATTTCATACATATTATACCTGATACTTCAATAATAATTATAAGTATAACTAACAAAAACTACAAGAATTTAAAAATGACAAAAATCTACTCAAAAAATTATTTTTGAAGAAATTCTGAAAACAACTTTAATAAGAATTATCATAGTTTTAAAATTTAAACAACATCATGTCGTTTTTTGCTCTCTACAAAAACCTTAAAAAATACTGCTTAGTGCCTTTTGTCGTGGAGCCATAAATATTTTATATGTTTATATTGTAATCAAATGTATAATTATAAACTATTAATAATAAGCATTACTTACTTCATTCTAGGATCTTTTTTCGGTTTTCCAATTCCTCCAATTATTCTTGGTGCATCTTTTATCGCAAAACTCTTGGCATAATGACCAAGATGACAATCTTTAAAATTAAAAACTTCCCGGCTACTTTTTGGATAACTTGCATAAGATCTAACCCAAGATTTAAAACCTACACAAGTAAAAATATGTCAACATTAACTACAAATTTACAAATAATAACCTTTATCAAAAATACAATACATTTATGTATTATGTTATTTTTAATCAAATATGAATTAAATTTATCATAATATATTATACATTTTTAATAAGCTTCATTAAAAGATCATTGTAAAAGCTTTAGTCAAATCTATATCAATAAAATAACCTACAACCTTGCAATAATATACAATTCCAGTAGTATTTTACTGCAATATAATATGTAGTACTACCATAAACATGCTAAATAATCAATGTTAAATTTACATTAAAAATTTGCATTTATTATTAATATAACTTAAGAAAAACGTTGTTGAATGTCATATTATTTAAATTTAAAAAAAGAGTTTATTAAAGTTTATTTGAAGTACCTATTACTTAACAATCTAAATCATAGGAATTTTGATTATACAGGGTGTCCCACTAAATCCGTTACAGGGTTGTGTGGGGTGAAAATAAGATATTTTGACAGTTTTAAGTCAGGGAACCTTAATTTACTCTACTGCAGTTTTATTTTAGTATAAAATAAAATTCTTCCATAGGTCCAATTCGCACATAAGCAATGCAACTTTTGAAAGTTAAATAGCAACACACATTTTTTTTAGAAATTAATTTTTATTGTATTTTTTAAACGTTTTTTATTTAGGATTTTTTTTTCTATACTCAAAATTTATAGGGTTTTAAAATTATGAATAAAATAGCTTCATATTATTTTCCTTTATTTTGATACATGGAAAATCCTAGTATTTTAATAGGCTTAAAAACCTTAATGTAGTTAATAGTCGTTATTTTTTAGCATAATAAAAAAAAGTTATGCTCATCCAATTTGCGCATGGGGGTTGCTATTTAACTTTCAAAAATTACATAGCGCATGCGCAAAATTGACCGATGGAAAAATTTTATTTTATACTAAAATAAAACTTCAATAGAGTACATTATGGTTCCCAGACTTAAAACTGTCAAAATAATTTATTTTCACCCCGCACAACCTGTGACAGATTTTAGTAAACACCCTGTGGTCTATATACCTATTAAAAATATAGCTATTTTTAAATAAATCAAATCGTAATATTCTCATTATAACAAATCACAAACAAATACAATATACATAATAATGTTTGTCACTGTCGCAGTCACTACACCACTTCATAGAAATGTATAATAGTAGAGTATGTAATGAAATCGCAATATTATCAGTAGAACAAATATTGTAAGATAACCAATAAAATTATATAAAATAAATTCTTTGCTACAAAATGAAAAAAACTAATCAACACAATTTTTAATACGTTCATAAATGTATTAAAAATTGACTTTATGTCATACTAATTATTGATAAAATATTTATTACCTTTACAACCCAATTCATGGAGACGGTCTTGTTCAAGTACTGCAGTTTCAAATCGTGACTGTAATATATTAGCAGCCATTTCAGCTGTTTTCACATATTCCTAGAGAAAATAATAAAACTGTAATATTTATTTCTACTAATATAAAAAATAATAAACATATTATAATAAATAAATAACAAAATATTATTTTTCTAACATTAAATAGTAATTGAAAACAATTGTTTTGAATATACATAATAAAACTTGTTTTCAATCATAAAATATGTTTTTTTTATATTTTAACAAAAACAATCCTTTAAAAATAATTATTAATAAGTATTACAAATATTTTAATAAAACACTCACACCTTCAAATTCCATCGTGAGAATTGATTGTAAACATTTATCCATTTTTAATTCAGAAACTCTATAATTAAATTTAATAATATATTAGTATGCTATTACTGTGTTTTAATTTCAAATTTGTATTAATATCTTACACAATAGAATGATCTTGAAGTTTAGCTATAAACATAGCTTCATATGGAGTCAAAAATAAAGTCGCTTCACCTTTCTGACCAACTCGTGCAGTTCGACCAACTCTATGAACATAGTCTGTAGGTGTTATTGGTGCATTGAACTGAATTATACGATCTACCAGAGGTAAATCTAATCCTCTAGATGCCACATCCTAAAAATATTTGTTTCAATATTATTAATCTGATACTATACTTTTTACACTATAATTATATCATTATAAACAATTTAAAAACATCTTTAAATTAAATTATTCTTTTAAATTGGAGAATTATTAAAATACAATAATTTTATATGAAAAATAAAATACATACTGTACAAAATAAGACTCCATGATTTGCAGCTTTAAATGATTTAAAAACATCCATCCGTTCTACTTGAGTCATATTTCCATGAAGTTTAAACATAGTTAAACAAGTTAAAACAGTAGTTAATAATTCAGTATAAAAGTCAACCATATCTTGAGTAGCCATAAAAACTAAGGTTTTACTTGAAGTCTGTCCTTTCTATGAAAAGAAATTAATTTAAAGTTTATCAATATTATAAAAAATAAAATATTCCTAATTAATCTTTACTTGTAATTTTTGTAATAAAACCCCAGAAAGTGTAACCAGTCTCAATTTAGGAGGCGCTATAACATAATATTGCATAAGACTATCTGGTATTGCTAAACATTCTGTATCTGTATCTCCTATAGAAGATGCATCAATATAAACAGGATCTTTCAATGATAATCCAGCAAGCCGCTGTACTCCATCAGATAAAGTAGCTGACAACAAAACAGTTTGCCGAGATATAGACTCATTATGCTGTTCATTTATTGCAGATAAAATACTAAAAAATTATTTCAATAATTAACAATAAATAATTGATATTTATAAATTAATAATCTATATATATATTATATATTTATATATTTACTTAGTGATATCCTTTTCATAGCCAAGATCAAGCATTCGATCAGCTTCATCAATTATTAACCATTGAAGTGATTTAAATGATATAGACTTGGTGTTCATTGTGTGATCTAACAAACGACCCGGTGTTCCAATAAGTATTGTGATGCCTTTTCTCATACGTGCTTTTTCAGATTTTCGTTTTTCGCCACCCGTAAACATACCCGGTACAAGCCATGTATAAGGCTACAAAATCATTGTAATTACATTATTATACATTTTAATAATTATTGTATTATTTTACCTTTAATAATTTGATAAAATTATCATATGTTTGTAACGCTAATTCTCTCGTGGGTAAAATAATCAATGCCCGAAGGCCATCAGTTCTAGATAGTTTTGGTCGAATATTATGTAATGATTCAATAAGCGGTACAGCATAAGCAAATGTTTTACCACTACCTGTCTCAGATTGAACCATAGCATCTTTACCAGACTGTAAAACTGGAATTGCTTGACTCTGAACAGTTGTTAATTTAGTCACTCCTAATGTTTGTTCCAAATTTGCAATCTTATGACAAATGAAAAAAAAAATGGTTAGAACATAACATAATATATATTGTTCAAGTCAATTATTAAATTATACATATTATTATATGACCTTACTACAAAAATTATAACTATAATTTATTTAAATAATATATAAATACTTGACATAATAGTTAAAAATTAATGATCTCTCATCAAATATTACTTTAAACTATAATTTATGTAAATAATAAATAATTTTCAAAGAAAATTTGACAAAACGTTAAAATTTAAATATTTTCACAGTAATAGGTACGATATTATTTATAAGAAAAAAAAAATGTGTAACAATTAGTTTGTTGAAATGTAATTATTTTCTATTAAATATAATTGTATATCCAGTTCAATTATTTAGTTAATATTACATAATACAATTAAAATATGGGTTTAAGTTCATTAAACCTAATTTATTCATTTGTTATTAATTAGTCAGATGAACTGATGTCTACTAATAATATCAATATGTTATTTAGTAAAAAAATCTCAACAATATCCATTAATGTTCATGTGATATTTTTAAAGTTCAACACTTTAAGAATAAAATAAAATATTAATTATAAAAATTAAAAATTATATTACTTTTAGAAGCATTATAAATATTATATATTATAGTAAATATTAATATAAATATAAATAATAACAGAAATTATAAGCAACAATACGTGTGTTTTGGAATTTTAAACATTTTCATGATTATATGTATAGTTAATAATATGATTAATGTGTAGTTATTAAATATGAGTAATTTTTTTAACAAAGTTAAACTTGGTAGTTACAAAAATAACTAAACTTATTTATTGAATTAGTAACATGGTTACTGTAATCTACTACAATATTAGTAATCAGTTTGACCATGGTTATTGTCCCAAAACACACCTAATGGTATTTACTAACCATATGTGCATGGATGCCAGTTAAATCTTTATACGTTGAAGTAGAAAATAATGAATTTTTATTTTTGTTAATAGTTTGACTGTCAACTGGCTTATTGAATATGATGACTGGTACTTGAGGATTATTTCTAAACATAGAAGTCTTATATCCATTATTTTTATCTTCAGTATTTCTCTTTTTTCCGTTTATTTTAACGTCATTACCATTTTCCTATATATAAATAAATAAACAATATTATTTAATTCAGAATTTGTATATAAAAATAACTTACTTTTCTTCCAAACTTAGATCTTCTATTCACCCCAAATACTTGTGAATTTACTGGGTCTTTTTCAGGATTTATAACACAGTTATTATCCAAACCGTCACCAAATTCGTCACAATTCATCATTAATAATTATTTATAATAAGTGATAAAATGCAATTATTCTAAATAACTTATATAAAATATATAAAATTTACATTTAATAAATTTAATAGTAATAATTTTATAATTATAATTTAAACTATTAATTATTATGTTTTATTGATTGAAAAGATGAAAACATTAAAATCTTTGAATGATAGTAACCTTAAAAGACCACGTGCAATGATAAGAATGATATGATTGTGCGCAAGCGCAAATACGACAATACAATACAATACAAGACAAGTCACAAGTTACAAATTAATAATTATTTTTTAATTTTTTATAGTAGTTACTAGGTAGTAGGTAGTTACACCACTCTTACTAGTTACTGAAATTAACTGTTGAATGTTGATATTTGATTTATATTTTATAATACTAATAAAATTTAAAACGATTAAATAAAATAAATAAATTTGAATAAAACATTAAAACTGAAAACCCTCATTAACTCATAAGTCTCTGTATGTAAATGTAGTTAAATAGGTGTATAATAAATAGTTAGATAGGTACAAGGTACTTAGTACTTAGATACTACTATAGATCGTAAATATAAAAAATTACGAGCTGATACTTTTGGGATATAGATGTGCAAATCATAGCGTTTAATTTTAATTAGAATTTGAAATCAAAGAGATAAACCATTGCATTTAAAATTGTAAATTCGAAAAACGATTGTGAGGGAAGTTCAGTCAGATAATGCCGTTTTTTCGTCTTTTTTTTTGATAATATTTTCGATTAAACTAAAAATATCAACTTTAAACAACTATAAAAAAAAAATTGAGACTATGGATTTTTCTAATACTTTGGTATAATGTCAAATAAGTATACTTCAGTAAAATTTTCAGACCTAATTGTCCAAAATTGCCAATTTTATCAAACATATACCTACATAAAAACGAAATTTTTACGAAATATTCAATGTCCTATATTTTGTAGAAAAATTAACGTAACGGTTCCAAAATTTTACCACATATATAGTACTTGTATAAAGTATATAGTATATAGTAGGTACCCCAATAAAATTTTCAAATTTCTAACTTCAACATTGCTCGATTTATCATGAAATATTGAAATTGAATTCGACGAAATTTTAGTTTTCGTGAAAAATGCCGTTTTTTTTTTTGTCATTTTTTCGTCGTTTATCTATCGCATAGGGTCAATTTAAAGAAATTCGAAAAATTACCTAAATAAAGTATCAACTACATCCACTTTCCAACAGGAGTTGAAAATCGGAGTAAAAAAGACACACATAATTGTAAAACCAATATATTCTTCGCTTCGCTCAGAATCTAAAATTTAAAATGTAATGAGTTTATATTTTTAATCGATACGACAATACCTACCTAATATAATAATTTTCTGGCTTGTATTAAAAAACATAAATCGAAATATTTTGTCCGTGTAACAATATCTGTTTATTTGGAATATTGTATTACATTATGCAGTCAAGTATAAATGTGTAGATAGCAAATTTCATAATTATTTTTATTTTTCATTAATTCTTTTCGTATTTGGATACCTATTCAAATTCGCTCATGATATGACGACGTTTATACCGTGTTATTGTTCCACCTTGACGTGTTTTACGTGCTATGCGCGAACAATATTTAAAGCAATCGTTTTAATTGACGATTCCGACGAGAAATCAATTATTGATTATATAATGGTAATGTAAGTAATACTTATAGTAAAAACACAAATATATTCAATAGGTACCTATTTTTATATAGGTAATAATAATAATTATTAATATTAAAATAAATAATTTATATTTTGCTTGTAATAAGCTACTGATAAAGTTTAATATAGTAGGTTGTAAAAATACTGTATAGTTTATTATATTTTAAAATTGTCTTTGTACTTGTAAGAATTATATTATTAATTATTATATTATTATACATTTATACCTAGATAATTATAGGTTATAGCTGCTATAGGTAATTAATTTCATTGTTTCAATACATCATGATATAATATAAATATTGTAATGAAAGGTATAAAATAAAGGGAACCGTCTTATTTTGGGAGTGCAGATGTTCAATATGGGTTACCTACTTTATATGGCCCGCACTTCATACCTCTCGATAATAATAGTTAGCTTGTTGCTTGCTCAACACAATCTACAATTGTGTTCACCGACGACAACGATGACGACAAACCATATCACATATTGCAAATTAAATAGGAGTAATATACTAATATAATTAGAGTATAATGCAATCAAAAGAGCATATTATTGTACAATATCATTTTAAATAATTCCAGTAATATGTAATCATTAATGAACACTATTGTAGATTGTGTTGAGCAAGAAAATTATTGAAACATAACTACTTAGTTATTAAAAATTATGGGTAAAATCACATATTACAAAATACAAATACATATTATTAGAACACCTATATACCTATTGTAAAGGTGCAATATTTTTAGAGTAGGTATATTGTATATCGTCGGTAAACACAATTGTAGATTGTGTTGAGCAAGAAAATATACTTTATTACTGAAAAACAAAATGATACATCGCAACAAAGTGTTAGTGCATACAAGTGGTTACCACATCTTGCACATCATACAATTACTATTTACTGATAATACAGATATTATATAGTCCACTCTCCACTAATACATCATTGTACACCCATAATTATTATACTTTTATTAGTCTAGATCCATTATTACCATTCATTTACAATATAATCAACCATTATTTGTTCTATTTTGTCACGATTGGTAATCTTCCCTTTCTCTTGATTGGTAGCTTGCAAGTTGTCACCAGAGTTTGAGTTTGGAAGGCTACTTATATCCTGTTTCATGTTAGGTTTCTTATGATCATGATCTACCATAAGAATACTTCGGAAAATCTTGCTTGACTGGTTGCTGGTATTACTGGTATGGTTGCCCATCTATCAATCTGGCGAAGCGTATAGTACTTGCAATATATTCTTATTCTTGCCCTGGCTAATAGGTTCTAGGTAGCTCAGAAAGTCAGAACTTTGACTTGATGTACTACTACTATGACCTCATATATGTAGTGAAGAGATTACTTTCTGTGGAATCTAAAGTCATTTGCGTTATAATCAAGATACTCAAGATATTATGGTTTGTATTATTATATACCTAATACCTAACTCAAGAATCATATTCTAATAAATTACTCCTTTTAAATAGTCAATATGGAATATGTGATATGGTATGTTGTCGGTGAATACAATTGTGTTGTGAGTAATCAACCACTAGCCACTAGGTACTGGTGTCAAGACAGTGTGTAGTGGCGGGAGTAGGGTGTAGGGCATAATATATAATCCATATTAACCCACTTTATTTTATTTTACTTTTACGTAAACTGGTTACGAACGTTCGATGTGACAAAATAGAAATGTTTTCGGAACTGAAGCTAATCAAATCTGTTCTAGCAGACTAGAGAGCTGGTTTGTTGTTCAACACTTTCATATTGTACAGTTTTACTTTAAAAATTAGAGTTGTAATTGTAATTATTGATGAACACAATTGTAGATTGTGTTGAGCAAGAGAATTGTGAAAACATAATAATATTAAAATACATGTGAAATGTGGACTTGAATATTTTATTGAGTGTTCCATTGGTATGTGATAAAATTGTGAAATGGTTATATTAATTAACTTTGAATAATAACTAAAATACTCATTTTTATCTCTATATTATTTAATGAAATTGTCAAATTCGCAATCGAAAAAACGATTTTGAGAGACTAGAATAATTTATTGGGTGTTTTTTCTATATAAGCAATCAACTAAAAACTTAAAGGAAGTAACAAACTATATCCTAACAAAAGTGGATCAATATAAGTGGATATGGCCCCCATTAAATATACGAGCATACAATACCCATATCTTGAGTAGCTTATTTATAACGCCAATGACTTTAGGTTACACAGAAAGTAATCTCCTCACTATATATATATAGGTAATATATGAGGCCATAGTAGTAGTACATCAAATCCCAATTCACGAGCTACTTAATTACCAAGGCAAGATTAAGAAGAAGAAATTGCAAGTATTACGCTCCGCCAGATTGATAGATATTAGATGGACAATATTTTGAAGAGACAGACCAACCAGCTAAGCAATGATTCCGCTATTCCTGAGGTAAGATATGTGAACCCTATCGTTATACAGAATAACATTTTTAAGAAAACAATTTTGTACCAGATTCCGCTACCTGACAACCAAGGAAGAAAAGAGATTAAAATCATTGGGATAATCCAATGTAAGGATTAAGAGTGTATAATGATGTATTAGTGGACTTCATATTTGTATTATCAGTATATTGTATTAATGTTGTGGAAGAAATTGTAATCACTTACAGTACGAGTATGTACTTACATTACTTGTGTTTACCGACGAAATCATACTCTAAAAATATTGACCCTTTTTTTAATTAGTACACATTATGCAATATAAGGGTTTTCACTTTAATAATATATGTATTTTTGACATGTTGACATGTTGTTGTAGTCGTAATTGTCAATGACTAAGAAGTTGTTTCAACAATTTTCTTGCTCAACACAATCTACAATTGTGTTCATCAATGAGACAATGATTATAACTCTAATTTTTAAAATGATACTATACATGTACAGTATGTACTTGTGCTTCTATAATATTATCCGTATTAATAGCCCATATGCAATATATACTTGCATCTTCGATATTATTAGCATATATGAGCATTGGGATTGGAATAATTGTAGTAGTAGTCGTCGGTGAACACAATTGTAGATTGTGTTGAGCAAGTAACCAGCTATCTAGTCCATTAGGGAAGAGTATATAATTTGGGATATAATTATATCGTTGATTATATCATTACTATAAATATTTGTTTCATATTTTCATTTTTTCGTCGTTTTTTCTACCGCTTATGATCAATTTTGAGAAATTCGAAAAATGATCTAAATAAAGTACTAACTACATCCACTTTCCAATCAGAAACTTCGTGCAAATCGGAGCATTATGTCAGGTAGTAAAACGTAAAAGTGTCTTCATTTTCAAAAATTGAAATCAAAATTGAATTTTCAAAAAAAAACTGCTTAACTGTGTGCTGTAAAAATTGTTATAGGTGTTATACTTATAGGACACTCCATATAGCATATAATATATTGAATTGTAAAAATTCAATAATTGGTAACTGAGTACTGAGGCCACCTTCATACGTCAATTACCAGTGATATCTTCAGTGCCCAGTCCGACCCTAAATGACACGTTTTAAAATTTTGTATCAATGGTAGATTAAATTAATTTTCCATCCATATTATTGATATTCCTATAAAACATAATATATAATTACTAATTACAATAATTATACCTACATGCTACGTTACACATGCGGACATAAATATCTATTAATTACCTAGGTATTATTTAATTTATTAAACATAGAGGTAGAATTATTAAAAAATAAGTGATTAAATTAAGTTGATTAATTTCTATTACTTGGATAACAACTCGTCTTATGTTTCGATTTATATTTGAAAATTTTTAATAATGCGGCAATAAGTCAAAATTAAAAATCGCCTATATGTTGGAGGCTGGATGTACCTATAGATATACCTGTATTAACTATAGTAATATAGTATTATATTATTTAACAATAACTTGTTATAAATTATAATTAAATATTGTTTTATATTGGGTATTTGGGTTTGAATTAAAATACAATATTATACTTACATGTTACATTCAATACATGTCCTTATTTATACATGGTAATTAAATATTTTAGAATAATTATTCTAATGCACGACGGCCATTAATTAAGAGAGTCATAAAATTTTTATTGGAAAATAACGTATTGGAGGCCAGCTCTGTATTCGTAGCTGTTGGACCCAACGATTCTAATACACTTTCCAATAATTCAGGTATAAAAAACGTATTGTTTTATTTTTAACTGAGATATAATTTATATAAACTTAAACTAAAATTAAAGAGAAATAAGAGAATATTTCAAAATCTAAGATTTTAATTATCACTCAAATTATTTTTAATTAAAAATGAATTTTAAAATTCGTCCTTATTAATATTTAAATGAAAAATGATTTTTAGAGGCTAAATTCCCTTCAGCCTTCTTATAAATACTCCTTCAACATAGACGTATTGTACACAAACCAAGGGCAGAGACGTTCAAACAACCTCGAATTGTTTGACTAATATTTTTCTTTACCAGTTATACCTATATATAAAGACTAACTTAATTTACTATATTGTTCAAAATAATAATTGTTTATTTGTATACTTGATAAAATATGTTGGCATGTGTTGACATTTCCTACCTATATAATAGGTACCTAATAATACTTACTAATTTACTATTTAATTTTATAGATATATATTTTTATATATAAACTCCCCTTGAATGATTCCCCTTTCTGCACTCTCCATTCTAATGAAGTGGTCTTTGATTTCACTCATGTCATTTTTTATTGTCCCTCCCTTTTTCAATTCTCTTCAACATAGGTATTACTTATTTAATCGACTTAATTCCTAAAATATTCCTCTTACTCCTTCCATTCTCTTATCAAATAATGAATTAATTATATTAACGTTATTACCTATTAATTTTATATCAGATAGGTTTCGTTCTTTCATTATTTAATTTAAACCTATTGTTTCGTTTTCTTTTTTGTCTCTTTTTATTTTTATTGTAAAATTATTTTTATTAATTAATTACCTATTTAAAGTAAATTGTAATATTATAAAATTTCTAATAAAAAAAAAATATATATATCACCGAAAGTCGGTGCATCACGAGAACTGGACGAAAACCGTCTTCGCGATCGCGAACGACAGCGTTCGCAAGAAGACGGCAGAACAATTCGAATTTCTGATCAAACGGACCACCCTACGATTGCTGATAATAACGTGGGCAGGACGTCGTTGTTCGTATGCGACGTGTGCAATAAAGTGTGTTCGAATGCCAGAGGACTCTGGAGTCATCGTCGCGTGCACCGGAAAAGGACGCGGCGGCGTGTCCGGCGAAACAGATGAAAATAAAATAAATCTTCAGATAAGAGTATAATATTATATATTCCGCTCCGTGTCCGGAATACTTACGTATTCTCCTATTCTTCTGAGATTTACAATATCTAAAACAAAACAATATTTATTAATTTTTTCTGCGATTTCTATTATTAAATTATTTATTACATAATAAATATACGTATAACGTGTTGTGTACATTTATTTTTCATTAATTATTATAATATTCGTATATCTGTTATAAAAATCAGTTTAGTAGACCTAACCCGACTATAGGAGACAAATAAATTGGGATTAATAGTAGACCATTTTATGAAAATAGTAAAATACTGTCTTTAATGTTTTGTAGTTGGCAGACTGACATTGACACAATATAGTTTTTTCAATATATGAGTACACTTTGCACGTTAACACGAGAAACCCTTTCTGTTTTCTATTATATTATACATTCTATCTACAACATCAAGTTTTCATCAGTCTGTAATTCTGCATACAGTAAAAATGTTCTCAGCTAATTTAGGAAAATAATAAATTAATACATTAACGTACGAATTATAATTATTTTATTATTTTTAATATTTTCCGTTCCTTTTAGGTAACTAGAAAATTCTACATTCTCTTGGAAATAAATTTGGTGGGGTAGGTACTTTTTTTCCCACCGAGCCATCAACCATGTTATCGCGTGCTAAGCGGAGTAGAAAAACCACTGATCAATAGGTATTCCATTGCCACAAACAATTTCCAATATATTTTCCAATATGATACCTATATAGTTGAAAATAAGAATGTTGTTAAATAACAATTATTAGTGAAACTGTGAAAGTATGAGTCTATTATTTATGAACGAAACATTCTGTTTTGATCACTGTATGCAACATAATATAAAATATTATTACATTGCATACAGCATACTTGCACGTTGACATTCATTGGATCTCCTATTTTGAACTTGAACTAAATTAATAAAATAACGTAGGTAAGTAAATTTTCAATTATAATAGATAATTTATTTCATAATTAAATTATAGACACGTTTAAAATATTATACTTTTACACTATGACCTACTTTAGACAGATAATTATTTTAATTCCCTAAAGAGGGTTCTAGGTTAAATAATAATCAATGGCCAATAGTCCAATACTCTAATTTCAAATAGTTACCATTTTTATTTTTTACACTCTTTAAAAAAAAAAAAACATTTTAAATCGTTGTTTAGGTTTAGGTATATTATTATAAGTTATGATGATATGATTAAATATTAAAATAATTTAATTTATCTTTAATGTTATAATAAATATATAATTGAACATATGTTTTTAACAATTATGTATAAATTACATTAAATAAAGGAACTGAAAAAATCAATAAATGATACATCTAATTGAAAATAGATGTAAAATTGAACCCTGTATAAAAAATATGGATTAATGATTTTTTTAAAATGTTTTTTTTATGGTGATAATATTAAAATAATTTAAATATTTATGGAGTAAATAAAATTTTTTAGACCTTTAACTAAAAAGCAAGGGAAGGGATAGAAGTGTAAAGAGAATAGATGATAGTGTTGAATTTTAATTAACATTTGAATCTTGAATGTAATGATAAATCATTACATTTCCAAATTTTATGGCTTTTCTATTAACTTTTATTGTAAAAGTATTGAGACATAATAAGAATATTCCTATGTACTCATACTCTAAGATTTTCGTTTAAACTAAAAATATCAACTTTAAACAGCTATAAAAAAATTGAGACTTGGATATTTATCTAACATTTTGATATTATGTTAAGTAATATATAAGTATACTTGAGTAAAATTTTCAAATTTAAAACCGAAAATTGCCATTTTTATCAAATATTATATAGGTACATAAAAACGAGAATTTTAGGAAATATTCAAAGATCTATATTTTGTAGAAAAATTAACGTGTAACACGGTTTCAAATATGTATAGTACCTATGTATATGTAAACACGCAATAAAATTTTCAAGTCTCTAAGATTAAAATTACTTATCGTGAAATATTGAATTCGTATTCGACGAAATTTTAGTTTTCGTGAAATATGCCGTTTTTTCATTTTTCTTCGTTTCTCCTATTGCATATGGTTAATTTTGAGAAATTAGAAAAATTACTTAAATAAATTACCAACTACATCCACTTTCCAACCGGATACAAATGCTATTTGTGAAAATTTGATTATTATTTCGGGTGGTATACACACAAAAATAGACACATCATTGTAAAACCATTACATTTTTCACTTCGCTCAAAAACTAAAAATGTTAATTATACTTGTACACTCATGGTCAATTCCATAGTACAAGCATATTCTATTTCAGGGTATTTGAGATCTTTAAATAATGAAATAATTATGCTTATACAAATATGAATTAAATTATGTAAATTTTTTATTCTAGATGAATATGTTCAAAGTAATTATTGTTGCATTCATCTTTTGGCTACAACTATCAGCATGTTTTTCTACAAAACATCCATCTAAAATAAATCAACATAAGAGAACAGTGGCTCAACGTCGTAGCGGAAGCAGTTATGTTGATTTTGGTGCCCATACTGGCCCCATGGGTTCTTATGGATGGTATGCAGACTTCCCAGCCAATAAAAATTGACCCTTTATAATTTGTAATTTCATATATTTTTTTTTTTTTTTTTTTGTTTCCCATATTTATCTTAATTAAAATATTGTGTATAGTACCAAAATCAATCTCTTTAGATAAGTTTTGGGAAATATCATGGGAATTATCAATTTTCAGTATTCATAAGGAAAAAATATTTAAAGATAAAAAATAAAATGAAATAATATAAAACATAATTAAAGTTCTATTATGTTCATATCAATTACTACAATATAATGACAAGAAAGATAATATTATTAAATAATAATTGTCATTATCATATTATAAATTTACTTTTATAATATTAAAATAACGAAATAAAATAAATTTTGGAATGAGTTTTATATTATATGTTCAAAATAATTTGTACAATTTCCAGCTTAAGATTTATGCAATAAACAATATTTGTAACATTTGTGTAGCTAAAGGAAATGACAATCCATTTATACATAAAACACACTAATTTAAAAAATGTATATAAAAAAACTATGTTTCACTAATAATTAATAAATTTGTATTCTTATAAAATAAAACATCGAAGAACAACATATAACTAGGATAGAAAAATATTTATGTCATACACGATGTCAGTCTTTGTGGAATTCTAAAATCAATGTTACATCATACCACCCATTCCGCCCATTCCACCCATGCCTCCCATACCACCCATTCCACCGGCTGGTAACGGGTCTTCCTTCTTTGGTAACTCAGTGACAACAGCTTCTGCAGTGGTCAATAGGGATGCAACACCAGCAGCATCAGTTAAAGCTGTCCTGACAACCTATTAAAATTAAATAAAAATATTTCAATGATTCTATAATAAAATATACATAATGTACAATGATTAAGATTCAAAAAGAAATAATAAACAATTTTAAACATCCAAAAATAATATTTAACATTTATAGTACATATAACAATAATTTATTACTTATATATTAGTAGAGCCCAAATTTAAAAACAAATAATCAATTAAATATGGTTTTGTATATTATAAATAAGCAAGTAATAATTAACATAAAAAAACATTTTTATTAATTAATAAATCAAATACTCAATACAGTATAAGCAAATGAATTAAATTAACATAAACCTATATAGCTATAGGTGTATGTATATTGAAAAAAATATTACATTTTTAAAATTATATTGGTGTATACAAATTTATAAAATTGAATTAAAAAAAATTATATTGCTTCGAACACTAGTATAAAATTTCTTTAATTTTATTACACACGTTATATAATTTGTATTGACGTAAATTTGATTTCATAATTATTAACACTACAAATTTCAATAATCTGATTATAAGATATGAAAATAATTATTGCATAATATAAAATATTTACTGTTAACATTAATACGTATTGTAGTATATGTGATGTTTCTGCATTTAATATGATTTTTATACAAAAATACAATATTAATTTATATAATTTCACTCATAGAATTTACACATAAAATGTCAATATTTTGAACCAATTTTATACAAGTTATTCAAAAGTATGCATTTTCTTAAAAATCCAGGCTCTAGTTATAAATTGTATATTTTATAATTGATGTAGTTACAAAAAATATACTTTATTTAATTAATTTTTAAATAGAAACAAAATTTTTTGATATGTTTGAAAACAGGATTAAAAGTGATATACATTAAATTTTGTCAAGACACAAAGTTAAGACAATTCTGTATTATAACAAGGAAAACTTAATATCATAATATAACAAGCTCGTCAATGACAAAATACTTACTTTGGTTGGATCAATGATTCCTTTATCAATCATGTTAACATATTCATTATTTAACGCATCATATCCAAAATTATCTTCACCTTCCGTTACTTTAGCAACTACAACACTACCATCAACACCAGCATTCTTTGCAATTGTCATGCAAGGCATAGTCAAAGCTTTACGTACAATTTCAATACCTATAATAAATAAACACACATTTAATAAAATTGATTATCACTTTAGTTTAATTTTAATATTTATTTACCAATTTTCTGATCTTCATTGGCTACTGTAATTGAATCCAATATAGGCGAGCAACGAATTAGGGCAGTTCCACCTCCAGGAACAATACCTTCTTCAACAGCTGCACGTGTGGCATTAAGTGCATCAGTTACACGATCTTTCTTCTCATTAACTTCAACTTCACTACTACCACCAATTTTTAATACAGCAATACCCGATGCTAACCTTGCAAGCCGTTCTTGTAGTTTTTCTTTTTCATATTCAGAAGTAGTATCTTTAATTTGATCTCTAATTTGTTCCGCCCTTTGTTCAATGTCACTTTGTACACCATTACCCTAAAAAAATGAGTGATATTAATCAAATTTCTCTAAATAGTAATTAATAGTCGTTATATATTAAATTACTTTTAACAACAAAGTGTCATCTTTGGTTATAATGACTTCTTTGACTTGACCAAAATCACCTGGTTTAATATCTTCAAGTTTCAATTCGTTACCTTCTTGGCCAAAGACAACACCACCGGTTGCAATTGCCATATCAGTTAGTGTAGATTTACGATTGTCTCCAAATCCTGGTGCTTTGACAGCGGCAACATTTAGACCAATCTTCAATCTATGATACAAAATTATTTTATATTAAAAAAAAACTGTCGGTTCCGACTATAATTTATAAAATTATAAGCAATAAATATATTTTGAAACACAAAAACAGGTATTCATTTTTCAAATTCAATAGTTAACAAAATACTATGATTATCAGATACATAATACAGTAATTATCTTAACAATACATCTTCAGTCTATTAAAATATGTTTGCATTATAACCATTAGTGATGGCTGATGGGCAATGATATTGATTTCTAATTATTCAATATATCACGATGTTGTAATGTTGATATTTTATAACTAATTATCGAATTTGTTCAATTTATCAAAAAATGACAGAACAGTTAATAGAATATATTGGAAAATATACATTTATTTAATTTAATTCAAGAACTCAAATTCATTTCCTTTTTTTGTAAACTTTTAGTCAATGTATATACGAGGAAAATTAAATTAAATTAACCTGGCCAAGAATAAATGATATTTTTTATTATTATATTATACTGAAACTTAAAATATTAAATACCTATTTAAAACTAGCATTCCGGTAACTTCACCATCCAAGTCTTCAGCAACAATAACAAGTGGTTTACGTTGTGTATTGGCTAATTCTAAAGCAGGAATTAATGACTGAGCAGATGAAATTTTTTTTTCACTAAACAACACTAATGCATCTTGGAATTCTACTTTAGCACCTTTAGAAAAAAAAATATAATATATTAATATAAGGAATATTTTTTATTCATATTTTATATTTACCTTTAGCAGAGTTAATAAAATAAGGAGAAATGTATCCTCTATCAAATTTTAAACCTTCAATAACTTCCAATTCATCTTCTAAAGTCTTTCCATCTTTAACTGTTATAACACCATCTTTCCCTACCTATTTTATAAAAACTAGTTTAATAAAAATAATATATATGTATTTTTAATAAAATAATACAAAATTAAAATATTACTTTTTCCATGGCTGAAGAAATGAGTTTCCCAATACTAATATCTCCATTAGCAGAAATTGTGGCAACTTGTGCAATCTCATCTACAGACTGAACTTTCTTTGACAAAGTACTTAGATGTTTCTTCACGACATCAACAGCCAGCATAACTCCTAACAAAAATATATTAATATGTTTTATATTCAGATATATCAATTAAATTTAATGATATTACAATGTTTTTATAATATTATATTACCTCGTCTAATTTCAACAGGATTAGCACCCTTGATTATCTTTTCGAATCCTTCTTTAGCAATAGCACGAGCTAATACAGTTGCTGTTGTTGTACCATCACCAGCTTCATCATTAGTATTATTTGCTACGTCCTGTACTAGCTTGGCACCTATATTTTGAAATTTATCTTGCAATTCAATTCCTTTCGCTACAGTCACTCCGTCTTTTGTAATTTTAGGAGAACCCCAGCTTTGTTCTAGGATTACATTACGTCCCTAAGCAATAATAAAGTACACACTACTATATAATGATATACTACACTAGTACAGTTACAGTATAATATAATAATACATATTATGTTATATGACAAATTGACATTAATTTTATAAAATAATTAACTAACTTTTGGACCCATAGTGACAGCAACAGCATCAGCAAGGATATCTACTCCTTCAAGCATAAGTTTTCTTACTTCTGGGCCAAATTTAATATCCTTGGCATAGCTTCTAGCAAAATATTTGGGTACATTATTTCTAGCAAGAGCTGATAGACGATACATCTATAAAAACCAAATATAAGTAGGTATAATATTTAATTATTGCATATCAATATACCTATTCATATTGTAAAAAAACTATTTAATTATATATACATAGAAAAAAATAAGTAATAATTTTAAAAGTCATATATAAACAAACAATGAAGAAAGATTAGAAGGCAGCCTTATTTCCTATTAAGAAATGAATTACTAAATTATGATACCTACATTGAAATAAATTTAAGAAGTTTTAGAAAATAAATATAATATTTAGTCTTCCAAACACCTAGAGAATTCAATACTCCTTTCCATAATACATTTATATTTAGTATTTACAAAATTATATAACATACCTATACGTAGGTATAATATATTATTTGAAAAACTCAAATACAAAATAATTTTTAATTCCAATACGACATAAACGAATTAAAAAAAATTTTGGTTATAATTTAGCAACAAATTCAATGAACTTTAAAATTTTACACAAAATTGTTTTGCTTAAAATATAATAAATGTATTGAACACAATTAGTTATTTAAATAAATTAAGTACCTACCTAATTAATAGGAATAAAAAAATTATAATTAATGCAATTAATAATTATATTAGAAATTAAAATATCATTGGTTAATTTAAATTTGGGGCAAATAATTCCAAGAAAAAAAAATTAATGAAAAATAATATTTACTTCTAAAACAATTAATAAATTAACAAACACTATATTATTTAGTATTGATATTAAAAAAATTGTAAAAAATTCTACCTATATATATTTAAATTTGGGTTTGTAAGAAACCACATGGATAATTAAAGAAATGTAACGTCACGATCACACATTACAATAAATTCGAAAAGATGAAAATATGAGCCCAATCGTCTCAAAATTCGATTAACCATATTAAAAAATACAAATTATAAAATTAAGTATAAAGTTCGAATAATGATCAAATAAAGCTAAATAAAAAAGCCGGCCGGAACGAAGGTTAGGAACGCCGCAGTTGAAAGTAAAGAAATTTATCAAAGTACAAATTATATTAAAAACTTACCTTAAAATATTAAAACGGTTTTACAATGGTGAATAATCAAAAATATGAATGATAATTCAAAATATAGTACGAAGAAACACGGTTTAAAAGTTCACTAAACTGAAAGACGTTAAAGCAATGAAGCCGTAATTAAAGTGAACATGAAGATTCAACACTTAACCATATTCAGCAATCTATGGAAATTTCTAGAACGAAAGTTCTACCAATGAATCAGTGTAGCCAATAAGACTGATAAAAAAAAAGATTATAATCATATTCAAATAGTAAAATTAATAAATAAAACCGCCACTAAAAAATTCTTGAATCTTGATAACTAATAAATGTCAAAAGAATTTGATATTTTGATATTATAATTTTAAATTGAAATGATAAAATGTTATATTAAAATTAAAATAACTTTCCTATTATATATATATATATATATATATATTTATTATTTATATGTAAATGTGTAAGGTTAATCAACATTCTGAATTTTTGATGTTTGACAAAAATTATTGGAATTAACATACATTTTCAATATTTTTATAGCATAAAACATAAAAGGATACTACGGCAACGGTATGCATTTTAAATATGTATTTGAATTAGAATAAAAATATAAAAAATTGCGTTTTAAAATTATATTAATTTTGAATTAAGTTTATATTTCAATATTTCATTATCAGAAGACTTTTATTATTATTAAATAGGTAATTAGATATTACTATATTAGTAGTATTCACAGTATTTCAGTTTAACTAAATTAATAATATACATTAACTTATTATTATACATTAATGTTAAAGGATTTCACCATTCTTTTTTATTTTTATTTAGATTTTAGTAATTTCGGAATTTAATCATTGAGAATTTATGAATTAACATTCTCACTATGAGAAAAATGTACTTCTTAGTTATTAATTTATTATGTTATTAATTCTTGTAAAATATAAAGCAAATACTTAATTACATAATTTTATTTAAAGCCGTGTCCACACTAGTAAAAATTTACGTTGTGCGTCGTATTCGGCGCAAATCTTTTCGTGCGGCACTAAATTTGTGCGTGTGTGGACATGTTCCCTGCATAAAAGCACACACAAATATTTTTGGCGCATTCCATACACACGATCCGTGGACCATGGATTTTTAGTACCGCAACATAAAATTTAAATTTGTGTGGTAACTTCATAACGTCGACACTACTCGATAACGGACGCACCACGCACAGCACATCGGCATCACGAATCACGATCATATTTATTTACAAATTAAAACGATTTCTATAAAAATTTTCGGCCTAAATATATGCGGCTGATTCTATTTTTGACGCACAACGTTTAACGCGGCTTAATATTATTAAATTATAATAAATTTACGGGTAATTTATAAATTTGAATATTTCCTTATTTTTATCAAATTATTTCAGGGATAATAATTAATCAGTGTTACAATTAACGTGAGAAAAATACCCATTTCATATTTGCCATGACGTTGGTAACAATTACGTGATACGACGGTAACCTTACAAAGTGTAGTTCGCAAGCTTGCTGTATTGTTTACTTTTTTCTCCTCTAAGAAGTAATTGACAATTGCTGATTCGTATTTTATTTTTCCGTAGGTTTGTTCTAAAATTTTGTAAGTACTTACTATATTCATCCAAATTTATCCTTTAGATCCTCTCGAAAACATACCAAATTAGATTTAATTTAAAATCGTAATATTATTTTTATTTTGTTAATCAATCCACAATGACATTTGAGCAATACGTATTTTCCGATTGATAGGAATGAAATATGTATTGTATACGAATAAAACTAATTTTATAAAAATAAATTTTAATTTATAGAGTAACAATGTCGATCAAGCCGAAGTATCGTCCACAAATCATTAAAAAACGGACAAAGAAGTTCATCAGACATCAAAGTGACCGTTATGATAAACTCAAGGTAAGTTATCATAAAAATATTTCTATTTGTATCATTTATGCAAAGTGTGTGTTTTTTGTATATAGCCCAACTGGCGTAAACCCAAGGGTATTGACAATAGAGTGCGAAGGAGATTTAAGGGACAATATTTGATGCCCAATGTTGGTTATGGTAGTGACAAAAGAACTAGACACATGTTGCCATCTAAGTTCCGTAAAGTTCTTGTACACAATATTGGGGTAAGTATATAAAAATTATTAAATATTAGTAAAAATTCATAAGAATTATTAAGTAACTGTTAAATTAACAGGAATTGGAAATGTTGATGATGCAAAACAGAAAATACTGTGGAGAAATAGCTCATGGTGTTTCATCCAAAAATCGTAAAGTCATTGTTTCCAGGGCGCAAGAGTTATCCATCAGATTAACCAATGGTAATGCACGCATTCGTACACAAGAGGGTTAAGTTTTGTATTATTAAAAATAAAAAAAATTTCTAAAATATACCTGTTTTTTTTTTTTTTTTTTTTTTTAATAAAAACTGATAAAAAACTAGTCAAATTAACGAAAAATAATTTATTTTAAAATACATACACAATCATTGAAACAATAATTATAAATATAAATGCTGCGTTAAAAATATACAATTTATAATTTTCCTATTACAGTAATATTATTTTAAAATGTTATTGATTCTGAACATGGTCCTGACACATTTTTGAAGTCATTTCCATTAATGGTTCTAATTCTTTATTAATGACTAGTTCGAACTCTGTTATAAAATAATAGAAATGCTTATAACAAGTATTTACGTGTGGTTCCTGAAAATAATAATTTATTCAAAATTAATGTGTAAACGTGTATATTTTTAAACGATTATTTTTATATTTATGAATAAAATTATACAATTAGTTAAATTAAATTTATATATGTATATGCATGTTAAGGTAAATGGTTAATGCCCTTTCACACAAGACACTTTGTCGAATCAGCATATCACGTTCCCTCTAATAGGTGGACACTGTATTTGTGTCTGAGCCACAGTGTCTTGTGTGAAACCGGCCTAATGTAACAACAAAAAGTTAAATGACTAATCAATTATTTTTTTTTTTTTACACAATTTTATAATATTACAAACATATTGAAAAATAATGAAGTCATTTTAAACCAATTTAAAATTGAATTGTTGAAATAAAATAAAATCTTATTTTTAACAATATTAAATAAATTGTGTAATTAATAAAATTATAAGAAACATCTAATCAATAATACTTACTGCACCAATAGATACTATTCGATCAAAATGATGTATGTAAACATGAACAAATACTCTAAATAATCTAGTGAGTATTTTCTTACAAAGTGGCATAAATGTTTTTGGAAATGGTACATCTGTCAACAAATAATAATTGTAATGAATTATTTACAGTATTTTTATAGTTATCTACCTGTAGACACTGGAAATATATTTTCATTATTAATTTGTGCTTCAATCCAATCCATGAGCAATGAAATATACTTTGGTGCTGGTAACTGAGTTGGTTTTTTATACTTTTCTTTATCTGCCCATAAGTATTCAAACTTTGGTCCACCACTCATAGTTGGACAAGATGTTTCCGTGCAATAATCACAAACAGTGCCATAAATTAAATTTATTCGGTTAAAGAAATCGACCACTAAAATAATAGTTTAATGGTTAATAACATGAATCTAAATATATTTAGGTAAAATTTTAATTGGAAAATGTGTTTTTTCATACGTTCGTAAATTGTAATTATTATAACTTTCAATGTTTAAATACTCGTAATTAATGAATTTCTACTCAAAATATAATTAATGCTTGTTCAAAATTTTTAATAACTTCAATCTTCATCATTATCTTTACTTCATTATACTATTTTAGATTGGTTAATTGCATAGTATATTAATTAATTAATCATTATTTATCTTGTTAATATTTCAATAACTAGTTAATCATATTTATCAAATACTGGTATCTTTAATATATTGGGGTTGAGTCACTTGTAGAATAATATTAAATAAAAATACCCAATGTCTACAAAAAATTTGTTTTTATTATAACAAATTTTTTATAGACATTGGGTATTTTTATTTAACTGGTATCTTTATACTGTTATTATATCCATGCATAGAGGCGCCAGGTTTTGAAAATACCATGAGGGATATTGAAACTACTGATTTATCATAGTATCGTTATCGATCGATAACTTGAAATTTCACAACTCAATTTTATCTAAATGAATTAAAAACTTTAAATACCATAAAATTAATAATATAATAACAAAATTCTTCTATGATTTTACCATAAATACAATAATTTAATGTTGATAATCCTTTAAAATTATATTTCCTTTTCAATAAAATAACAGGGACTGGACCCCAATTTAATAATTTCATGGGGGCTTTGGCCCCACAGCCCCCGTGTACTTGGTGCCATGTGTCCATGATAAAAAAAATCACTTCATTGACATTATGTTAAATAATATATATTATAACAATAATTGTTACATAAACGTTTTGTCAAAATTATTGTTATTCAATATCAAATAACTCATAATAATGAATATTTTATCGCATATCATCATTGTAATTTGTAACATTAAATATTATCAAAAGTTTTTCAAGTAATCAAAAGATAATGTATAAGTGCAAATAATGAATGTAATAGTACCATGAACAGCAATCCAATCGTAAAGGTCTTCACCTGGTGGTAATTTTACAGCACTTCTCAAGTTAATACCAGAGTTCAACGAAGCTTGTGCGTGTTTATATAATGAATAACGAAGAGTGCCTGGAGAAAACTTTTTCTTTGGTCTAAAAGTCTAAAAATGAAAAAAATATTTTAAATATCTATTGAAAAGTAACATTACATTTAGTACTTACATTTCCTTTCTGAAAAAAATCTATGAAACCGCTGAAGGACATATTTAAATATTCACTTATTAACTAATATAAAAAATGTTAAATTAAAATTAAATTACACCTAATAATACAGAATAATATATTAATCATATTGAACTTTATGTACTATTTTCTACCCATTTTATTATTTTAATACTGAATAAATATTAAAATTAGGAATCCTGAATTGTAGGTATGAACTTTTTTTTTGTAATTTGTTTTGTTATTAAAATGGTAAATACTACATAATTATGATCATGTGATAATGTTATCGTATTTATAAATATACCACGGAACAATATACCCAAGGTGGATATATAATCCACCTTGAATATACTTTAATATTATCACAGATAACATTATCTGTTATTTATGTTATCTGTGATGTTATCACAGAATAAATTACAAAAATAATGATAATATAAAAAAGAAATACATTTCAAAATAAATTTTAAGACAATTTTAAGTAATAAACTAATAACTAAATCATAGAAAAGAGATGAACTAAATGCTTACAACTCGTCAATTCATATTTCATAAGCATAACTCAATGATCTAAAACTATTTTGTCTTTTAATATTAATGTAAAAATTTTAAATTGATCACTTCAACTAAATTCCACAAATGTATATATTTTCCACTACGAATAAAATAAAATTAATAGTTAATTTTATGCGTGTAATGTAATGTCAAATATACGAAAAATTAATAAAGATCGTTTAAGTTCATTTTTAAAACACTTAGAAACCAAAAATAAAGATGAAATAAATGAAAAATGTTTTGTAAGTACCTAGTAAACTTTATTTTTTACTTTGTTAAAGAACAATCATTGTATTAATACTAATAATTATATACCTATTTTTTGTAAATATTTAGATATTACTAAAAACATTATTATACACATCTTCAAAATGTGTCTATGACACTACCTCAGGCACAAATTTAAAATTACAAACTCTTTTGAATTCCGTTGATTTTGAAGACATTGAAATTGACCATCTAATAAAGTTGAAACCAGTAGTTATTCAATTGGCAGATTTTGATTTTTATACTAAATATTTCAAATCAGCTTTAAATAAAAATGACAAGACATTGAATTTAATTTTAATGGATATTTGGACTCAATTAGGATCAAATGTATTCAAATTACCAATAGTAATCCATGAAAAATGTATTGAAATTAATCCTGTGATTTTTGAAAAAACAATTTTGTTTGCAATATCATCATGGCAAATCAATGACTTAATTGAAATATGTTACAAATCACCTATAATATTTCAAACATGTTCAAGTATCTTCAATGAATTGCTGATCAAACTGAATTTTGCCGATAAATTTATGGAGTTCTTAATTGATTTTGTAAATAATGTCAGTTTAAAATGTAAAAATAACAATATTGATATTATTGATATGTATCCTATTAAATGTAGAAGTATATTAATTTTAAGAGCTATTAAGAATGAAAAATCTAGTCTAGTATCAAATTATTATTTAAATGAAGAAGTTCAAAAATTAATTTTACTATATCCTAAAATATCTATGTGTTTATTGAGTCATTATCCAGATTTATATGTATCAAATTGAATAATTGTTTAGCATAATATATTTAGTTAACCAACTGTTAAAAGTTTAATAACAACATTATGAATTATGATTTAAGTTTTTCTTTATTTTACCTTTACAATATAAATATATTAACCAGATATAAATATATATATTTTTTTTTATATGTATTAGATATAATATCTATGATAAAATAATATATATAATTGACAATATATAAATGCTTAAATTACTAAGATAAAACAAAAATAACATAATTGACCTTGAAAAATACCTAATTTACAATATTTAGTTAATATTTATTTGACTTTTTATTGGATATTGTGTTAATTTCATATTATCATTAATAGTATTTTTTATACATATACATTCATAAAAGTATATTAGGATTAATAAATTAATCCTTAAACATATTTTTCTTTTCTAATTTAATAGGAGAAATACGAACTAATTGTTTAAATTGTCCACACATAATCGAAGTGTGTGATTTCGGTGTTAAATCCAAGTCAAACTCTTTACATGTATCTTCAAAGATTTCTTGTAAGAGAGGTATTAAACTATGATCTAAAGTAGGAAATAAATGGTGTAACGAATGATCCCCAAATGTTACTAAAGAAATGATGTCTGCTGGTTCATTCCGCTGTGCGCAGGTATTCATTTGATGAATTCCCCAATCGATGTTATCACCCCTAAATAAACAATTAAATGATTAATTACTAATAAACAAAATAAAAGTGTAATTTTATAATAGTTCATAATTATGTTAAGTATATCAATATCAATTTACCATATTTTAATGAAATACCTAGTTTTTTAATTGAAAATTATAAAATATTAGTTTAAACAATTATGAAAAACTAATTATGTACAAATACTTGTATACTTTAATACTTGTATTACTGTACTTATATAATGTATAATAATATTTAAATATAAACAGTGATTATTACCCAGATTATTATTTATGAAATTGTGTAAATTATTAACACTTACTCTATTTAACATTTAATTATTAATTGACAAAATACGGTTGGTACCTAAACAGTAATAAATAATGATTTTATTTATTACATAAAATTTTATATTTATCATAATATTAATATAACTGTATTTATTTTCTTAAATGAAGTTACCCTTTACGTTATAAATAAAGAACATAAATCTTCTATAAATATAGAACTTTGAATATTTCCAAATATTCTCGTTTTTATGTAGGGAAAAAAAATAAATTGGCAATTTTGGGTTTTAAGGTCTAAAAATGTTACTGAAGTATACTCAGTACTCACATATTATTATACTTAACATGGTATCAAAATATAAGAAAAAAACCAAGTTTCAATTTTTTTTATAACTATAAAGTTGATATTTTTAGTATAATCGAAAATCTTATAAATTTATAATCCATACAAGCATCTATTATTCTTATTATTTCTCAATACGTTTATAATAATAATTAATAAAAAAGATAAAAATTTTATTGAATCATAGGTACTTACATATTTCCCGAATTCCGAATATTGAAAAAATATCAATTTTTTTTTATATGCGTTTAAAGTTGAAATTTGAGTAAAATCAATGTTTAAAGTATTTATATGGATTCTTCTTATTATATTTCAATATTTTATAATAATGTTAAAAAATTTTTAAAAAAATTTGATAGAAGCTCAAATACATTTTACTTAATTCAGTTCTAATTAATTGTGAATTATAACATTATTACGATTTTTTTTTGCAGCTGTTTAAAGTATTAGATGCAAGGAAAGGGATACAGGTGTAAAGAGGATAGTGTTGAATTTTGATTAATATTTGAATGCAATGATAAATCATTACATTCGAAAAAACAATTCTGAGCGAAGTACTGTCAGATTTGGTTATTTAGCATTTAGGTGACTCATTTAGGGGTTTTATGATAAATTGTTTATATTGAACTCGGAAACTGATAAATGTAAACATTTTATTCAATACATATATTAACTGATGAAATTCGCCCAAAATCATTTTCACGAATGTAATGATTTATCATTGCATTCAAATGTTAATCAAAATTCAACACTATCCTCTTTATACCTGTATCCCTTTTAAATACAGGTATGCAATATTATGTTTTTAGTTTATGACTTTATGTACCTAGCCATCTATTGGCCCACAAACAAAAAATATCCTGTCGTCGCCATAATGTTTCGGGGCAATATAATAAATATTAGGTACTATACAACTAAATGTGCATGTGTAAAATAATATACAAATTACTCGACATAGTCTCCGTCATGAAAGTTATCCGGCACATGATGAGGCGCACTGAATCCAACGAAAGTAAATATAAAACTACTCGTTAACACTATGATGAGCCACATATAAAAAACAGAAGTCCAAGCCATTTGTCCAAATAACGTCAGGATAGTTGGTATGACGAACAATAAAGCGTCAGCTTTGTCATTATTGCGTTTGAAAGTTCTATATAAACACTCTTATTAATTTACTAAAATGTTAATTATAAATAATTACCTAAAATTGTTTGATCAATTATTACAATAATTAATGAATTATTATATAATTTACCTGATAGTAAGTTGTCCGAGAACAACAAACGGATAAACAAAGATCGTAA
The DNA here is from genome assembly GCA_021307375.1 of Tetraneura akinire. NCBI lineage: Eukaryota > Metazoa > Arthropoda > Insecta > Hemiptera > Aphididae > Tetraneura > Tetraneura akinire. Next base: position 4,410,939 of record JAIUCT010000020.1, on the reverse strand, counting down.
AATAAGGGAATAAACGAATATAGAATGGTTTGTCTTCAGTCGGATACCAGTGTATAAACGGATACAACAGCGTCATTTCCAAGTCTTGAATTGTGTTAGTATAAATATGATGACTTAATACGTGTGATATTCGCCATTCTCTAAAAATATAAGTAGGTATATTATAATACAAATATTTGTTTATGTGTATAATAACTAATAAACAATAGCATAACAAATAGCGACGATTCAAACTACATGTGGTAACTGGTAATCCGAAAACGTTGCGAAAAATGAAGAACTAATAGGGCCCTTTAGACAAACGCTTTTTTTGGCGCGCCAAGCATGCAGTCAGTCGCGGCGGATAGGCTCGTAACGCGCCAAGAGTGTGGTAGCAAATTAACGAACACTCCAGGCGCTCGATCTTTACCTGGTGGTCTGGGAATGTAGGAAAGCGTGGCTATGTAAAGCCTAAAACTGTGTCTTTCACGCACGAATAGCATGGCGTGTGGCGTGTTGAAAATATCAACACTTTTGCAGTGAATTATTAGAGGATGGGTTTGTTATCACAAAAATAATAAATAGGTATAATTATTTTAAATTATTTGTTTCATTTATTTAGTGGTACTTAGCTTAATTGTATTTTTTCCATAATAGTATAAATGTTAAACATTTTACAGCGTTTCCAAATTTAAAACTAACAAACTAACTTCTCTTTTGGTAGTAAAATAATGATTTTTAATAATATTTTAAATAACTAACCAATCAATTTATTAATACTATAGAGGTGTTCATAATAGAATGTACAAACAACATAGTTGTAATAAGAAAAAGCAATTGGTAATTGCATGTGCTTTATATTGCTAACTGCTTTATATCGATAGTTAATTAATAATTATCTTGCATGCTTGGTGTGTGGAGAAACTATGTACGTGTAAATGAAACAACACTCCAAGATTCAAGGATAAACTGCACAGAATATTCACGATCTAAGCCTGTGGGAGTGTGGGATAAATTACGTTTAAACGAGCACTCTTTCTCGCGAGTTTGGAATGCAACATTCCAATCGCGCCAAAAAAAGCGTTCGTCTAAAGGGCCCTATGTTTATAGAAGACGAGAAATGAAGAATTCAATATAATATTTCTACATGTATGGGTATACCAATCGAGAGAAAATATTTGAAATAATAATTTTCAAGGAAACTACATAATTTAGATTTTGGATATTTATTGTTTCTTCGGTTTTAATTTTTAAATAATTTTATGAAAGTTTATAACAATAACTTAAAATGCACAATATGCGTCCATAGTGTATACTATTATATTTATAATGGTATAAATTATAGATATTATAAATATTAAAAAATTCGCACTTTTTATATACAATTAGGCATTTTCATATTAAAATTATTATAATCATTTAAAATGAACGAAATTAAACAATTTAGCACAAATTTTAAAATTCTCACATTAGTATTTAGTAGGTACATATACGATATAATATCATGAGTAATTATGAAAACCTATACCATGATTCAATATATTAAATTGAATGTGTTTGAAAAATGCTCACCTTACGGAAAACATGCTCATTTGCATGTAATACATCCTCCAATTGTCTTTAAGGTGAGTAAAATTGTGACAAGCAATATTTCCAAAACCCAAAATTACGCCAGTCAAAAAGGCCAACGCGTAGCTTTGTGTATAAGCAATTCCTGCACAAAGCATTAGTAATATCAAAAAACAAGTGTCGACCACAAGCATAGATTTTATTAAATAATTATCTTTTTTCTCCACGTAAGATAATTTTTTAGCAACCCTAGATTTCAATATGTTGTAGAATCCATCAGGTTCAAACGTGAAAGGCGATTTTCTTGGGGACTTCGCTTTTCGTACAAAATATTTACACAGCTTTTCCGTTGCCACTTTTCCATTCAAATGAGACGATTCAAATAATTCTGTGATATCAATGCCCTATAATATTATATATGTATTGTAATATTATGCAAAATAAAGTTGCATTGGCGCACATAACAAGTGTGTAAAATGTAGCATTTTCATTTTCATTTTTGCCACTTTAGCATTTTCAAATCTATAAACTATAATTATAAGCACCCTTTTTAAATTAAATATTGTTATTATTGTATATACAATATCTAGTTATATAATATTATACAATAATTATTTATATTTCTGCAATGATGATAGATAATAGGTAATATAAATTATAAATATATAATAATAATATAGGTATATAAACTAGAGTTCCTAGAGATGTAACTATGTAAGTTTGTATAATATTAATATATACTACTATATAATTATATTACATATGTCATATATTATATTACTATATAATTGTATGATACAAAGTATTTTAAAGTATTTTAGTATGGGGAATAATATTATTTTATATCATCGTCCGGCAGTTTATTGAGTGTATTTTAAAAAATAAAATAGTAACACGAAATGTTTCAATCGTCTCCCATTAGATTGAATTTAGAATATTTTCAAAGTTATATAGAATTATAAGGTTACAGTGGCGTAATTACGAGGGGGATTTGGGTGTCACATGACCCTTTGATTTTTTTTTTACTGAGCCCGGTCTCACTGAAAGTATATAATTATTTAATATTGCTATAAAGTATGGTTAAACTATATAGTACGACGTACGAGTATATACTACGAGACGACACTACGTATATTAAATAGAATAGGTATAGAAATAAGAAAAAATAACCGAATTAGTTTCCTCAAACCCTCCTTATTTTTGTCTATACATACATAAAAAAATTAAGGAGGTAGGTATATAATATATATATTTGGAAAATATACAGAAACGAAAAACCTCATCCTACCCATAAGCAGGACCAAATTACGCCATTGTAGGGCTATAATTACATATGAATCATATGATCGTATTATATGTTGAGCTATTTTTCATAATTTGAATGTTTCCTAACTATACCTACTCATTTTTCTATGTCTGACGTCTGTATTTATCTTTATACGTTATACCTATAAAAAAATAAATAGGTACAATATAGCTTTTTTTTGTTAACTATTATCTAAGATTAAAAATCTTGTTATAAATGTATATAGAGTTAAATTTAGGTAAAATTTGTACCTATAGATAAGCATGTATAAAAATGTTTAAAATAAAATACTTCTAACTGTTTATAAAAATATTTCATTACTTAATTATTATTCAGCATTTTATGCATTAAATTAATAAATGCTATTAATAACTTGTTGCAATTTTTTTAAATCATAATTCTTATTATAGTTTAAATTTTCTAAATAGAGAAGATAGAACAATTTACTATCAAATGTTTTGTTATACAATGTACTAAGACCCAGGATAATTGTCCAATTATTTGTAACTTTTTATAAAATTAACAGCCCATTCAAAAGTATTTTGCAATGTGATCTATAAGTTGAAAAACATTAATCTAATATAAATATACTTAAAAGTTATGTTATAAACTAAATTTAAGTATAGGTAAATATTATATTATTATATCCAGAATAAAATGTATTTTATAAACTAAACTAATACTATATATACCTATTATATATATATTATATATATATATATATGTATGTGTATCATAGGAGGACATTTGATATAATTTTTAGGGGCTAGAATAATCTAAATAAAATGACTCGCAGGAGCTTCACCCCTCACTCCTCAGCTCTTTCTAATACACAAGAACATTATATATTTATATCTAATAAAAATTTGAATATATTATAATGAATAAAACTAAATACAATAGGTACATTTAATAATAACTTTTATTTTATTTTAATAATATATTTCTATTTTTATCCCAAATATATTTACAATATCATCATTTTTAATTTTTTTGAAAATTTTTTTTTTTATTACAACTGTACCTATATGTCTCATGTCTCGTGTCTTACAGTGCTTTCAACGCAATGTGGTGTCATACTGTCATAGTGCCATTCAATGTTTAATGTTTATATTCAATTATATCCAGTTAGGAAGCAACCGACTGACTAATTCCTAGATACTACACTAACCGGTCTTTTGAACCGGGTCATTAGACCGATATAAAACAAAGGTTTATTTAGCTAGCCACACACATTCCGGTTTGCCGGAGAGGACGGCTGCGCGGTTGGACTGCACAGTTTTCCCAGAGCGTGTGTGTGACAAGTTCGCGCAATTTTCTGGGACTGTACAGGCGTCCGGAAAAGAATCGAAAAACGATTATTTTTGCCTGTACAGGCATACCGGAGCATGTGACATGTGTGACCTTCGGCGTTGTGCGAAACCGGTTGTGATATGAATACACATACTACGTGTACGTACAAGAACTGTTTGTAATGTTTTTACCGGAGCGTGTGTGGAGTCATGTCATAGTCGTCATCGGAATTCTGGTAAAACTGTGCAGGTTAAATTGCGTAGTCACCAGTCCGGCATCTCGTTACTTAGCAACGAAATATAAAATATAATAAATACAAATACACGGGTATATAAATGCAACAGTTACACTATGTATACTTTATAGAGTATAGTATAGAAATATTAAATAAATATAATAGGTACACCTATTATAAATTGATGATTATTAAAACAATAATAATATAATATATTAATATTATGAATAAAATTTCAATTTTAGTGAGCTATTAATAATTCCAAGGGGCTAAGCCACCTATGATCACCTATAATGATATAAATTTAAATATAGATAATACAATAACTACTTTTGTAATTTGTAACCATTGCGAACCACCAGGATGTTTGGGTATCCAATTTTCAAGATCATACAATCCATCGTGTACTCTCCACAACCCTTCAGCACCATCATCATTTTGGCGTGCCTCAATCCAATCATCCGCTGACTTGATGTTTTTGTCCGTGCTTGGAATGTTACTCCATACGGGCCAACTACTTGTTCTCGGCGCCATTTAAGATTTAAATTACCTACACTATACTGCACTACTGCAGTATGTAGTAGATAATACAATACTAAAACACAAACACGTAAAAATAATATAAAAAATATTGTATTATATACAATAATAATATTGTAAATAAAAAAAATAGATTCTTAATTTGTATGGCCTTAAATCTATATTAAGCTTAAAAAATCAAGGCATTCTACTTTATAGTTTTATACAAGTAAGTATAATCATGATATTTTGGTGGGGAGATCAATGGTAAAATAATTCTAGACGCATAAGGCATAACATAACCTCTCCTGCAGACTGCAGTCATCACAGTATTAATCACACGTTTACTCTACCGTCGCATTCATGAATATTAATATATTATGAATATAAATTTTATTTTTCATGCATAAATATAATTTTTATAGAGTAGTGCAAAATGCAAAAATAATATATTATTACAACAATAATTTACGTTTATAATCGTCTTACTTGTTATACTATCAGTTATCACTACATAGTATATGTTTATATTATTATTATAGTTGAAGGTAAACCTATATAGTAAAGGTAGACCGGAATTGTATGCAATTACATATTCATACTGAGTATATGCACGATATAGAGGGTTTCAAACGTGAGCCATTTTTAGACCAAATTTTATTTTGCATATTAATGCATATTAGAAAGCTTAAAGCATATAATTAGAATATTTTATAGACTTTCATACTTTTTTACTTTTTTCTGTCTTCTATATACATTTAAAAATGCATATTATATTCATAAAATATTAATTTTGAAATTATCACGAAAAAAAATTGATAATTGAAAAATATTTTTTTCTTGTTTAACATATTTATGGTTGTGTTGTTATTTAATTAATTAAAGAAATTTTGTTCTATTTATTTATTAATAATTTATTATATAATATGAGATATGACATATTATGAGTATCAAATTTATAAATTTGTTTAAAATTTTAAAGAACTAAATTTTAATACCCAGTGGAAATAATGTAATTTACTTTTAGTTTTTTTTATTCTTATGTTTAGTTTTATTTTTAAAATATTGAAAAAGATCTTATGTTCCTTCAATATCAAAATAACTATTTTAATATTTTAAAGTCTATTAAAATTTGTAATATTATATTTTTTTTGTTCATATTTTAAACACTTTCTAATTAATAAAATTGTGATTTTCTTTATCGGTATTTATTTTATTATGTAGATATATACATACTTAACAATAAAAAATTAATTTTTTTTTATTTAAGTTTTAAGTCCGTGTGTAGTATATGATTTAACACGTAGGGTGAAGCATTCGATAGTTTTCTAAGCGTAATATTTTGAAAGGTTTAAATTTCAAGATAGGTATTTGTCTTTTACGCATTTCCCCAAAGCTGAAGGCCGTAGGTCCATAGTGGTTTACTGGTTTAAAATGTTTCAATAATGTTTTATATATAAGCCTTTTAGTTCTAATTGAGGTATGATTATAATTGGATAATAATTAATATGGGTTTAAAGTTGTTAAATCGGTTTTAAATCGAAAACGATAATTCAATGCTAATCTTTTAGTTCCGATATGAGCCCACGTTAATCTTTGATCTAAAGTAATGCCGAGTTATTTAATTTTTGGAGAGTAGAGAATTGGAATTCCGTATAGATCGACGCCAGGACAAGGAGTATGCCTGAGGGTAAAGGTTGTGTGAACGGATTTATTCTGGTTAACTTTAAACCGCCATTTTGTCATCAAATTTAATCTGTATAGGAATAGTTGTTCGTGCGAATGAATAATGATACACAACGTGTGTTCTATTTTGATTTTTTTGTTTTTAAGTATGAAGACACTTTTACTACCCAAAATAATGCTCCGATTTTCACGAATATGCACATGTTTCCGGTAGGAAAGTGGATGTAGTTGGTACTTTATTTAGGTTATTTTTAGAAATTCTTAACGAAAAAACGACAATATATTAATCAATACCTACATTATTGATTAAATATTTAATCAATGCTTACATTATCTGACTGAACTTCGCTCAGAATCGTTTTTTCGAATGCAATGATTTATCATTGCATTCAAATTCTAATTAAAATTAAACACTATGATTTGCACACCTTATATCCCTGCGGCAGGAGTATCAGCTCTTTTTTATTTTTAATTCTTATTAAACTAGTTAATATGTATAAAAACAGGTTGACTTGAGTTTAAGTATTTTATACCTACTGATTTATAAATTATTTCATTATGATATGACACCCCCTCCCCAAACAAAATTGTAAATATGCCACTGGGTAATAATTAGTCTTTAAAAATTATAGTATAATAAAACAAATTATTTTCATAGATTAAAAAATAATGATAATTGTTTAAATGTACGATTAAAGGCTGTTACATACTGTGCGTTTTGAACGCGCGCGCGCGGGCGTTTTTGAAAACGTCGCGTTCGGAGCGCTCACATAAGTTCTATACACACAACACACTACAGCGTTTTTAAAATTAACTATACGTGTTGACACGCTGAAAGTGGTTATGTTTATATTTTATACAAAAATTTGTGCTAAATAATTTTATTAGTAAATTATTTCCTTGTTTACACAATAAAAAAGTAATTTTAGTAATAATGGATTTATTAGACGAAGTTGAAACAGCATGTATAATTTATGCCTTACATAAAAAAACAAAAAAATTAAAAAACAATAAAAAACTAAAAGGACGTCATTGAGTTCATCCATTAAATTAAAAATATTAAATTAATTTAAGATGGGGTATAGCTTAAATTATCTAAGTACCTAGTTAAATAAAAAAAAAAATCATAAAATTAATTTTAAACTGCCCTTCAACTGGTCTTTTTAAATTTAATGGATGAACTCAATGACGTCTTTTTAGTTTTTTATTGTTTTTTAATTTTTTTGTTTTTTTATATAAGGCATAAATTGAATTTAAACATGCTGTTTCAACTTCGTCTAATAAATCCATTATTACTAAAATTACTTTTTTATTGTGTAAATAAAGAAATAATTTACTAATAAAATATATATAGTATCCCTTCCACACCTAATCCCTAAAGGTAAATAAAAAAAAACTTAATTGTTTTTTTATAGTTTTATACATTACATACTAATATTACTCTATCCGAAAAGTAGGGGAGAATGGGGGAATACCAGTCAGCGGGTAATACCGGTCACTAATGTATTTAATAAACTATCATATTATCAGATACACTAACATATTATTTTAATAAATATTGTTATCATAATATAAAATTATGATGTCACGTGTTTAATATGTAGTTTTTTCCCCGGCAAAATTTGTTATCATATTTTATCACATTTCACTATAAGAAAATTGTATATTCAAAATCATTTTATAGTAAGAATTTTTATTATATTTTTATTTAGTTTAAGTGTAATATGTCCTAAAATACATAGAGAATATGTTTTTATTCTCGAACTAGATATTTATTTAATATTAATATTATTATAATTATTTTTGTAAATCATATGTTGGAGGGGTAATATCGGTCAAAAGTATGGTGTAATACCGGTCATACTGACTGGTATTGCCCCATTGTATATTATAATATTTATATATAACCTACACACTAATATTGTTAATATTTACTATACATTTTTTTACTTAGATGCCACGTAAATATGTTAGAGTGTCAAATCGAGCCAATTGGTCTCATGAAAATCTTTTAAAAGCTATAGAAGCCGTAGCGAATAAAGTATTAAGCATGAGAAAAGCATCACAAATGTATAATATTCCGTTTAGTACACTCCAAGAACGAATTAAAAATGGTAATACTGAAATTACAAATTTTGGGCGTAAACCTATATTTTCTCGTAATATTGAAAATGAAATGGCTGAACATATAAAAGATCTTGCAAAATTATTTTATGGAATAACTCCTTTGCAATTAAGGAGTGCTGCTTATATATTAGCAGTTGAAAATAAAATTAAACACAATTTTAATGAAAATATCAAACTTGCAGGAGTAGATTGGTTTTACATTTATTTTTTTTTATAATACCTACTTATTAATAAGATATTCTTTTTACTACTATTAAGACAGAATAATAATTAATCTAGTGGATTAGTGGAATATTATTTCATAAAAATTGTTAATTTTGAAGATAACTATTTTCATTTTTTTTTTTAATACATTAATATGTTTGTATATAAAAATTGTTTTCTTGTTTGTAATTTAAAAGGCTGTACTTACATTTTATTTTTTATATAATACATAAAATAATATGTTCTTTATTACTACTATTAAGACTGATAATTAAATTAGTAGAGTAGTGAAGACCCATTGTTATATAAAAATTATCAACTTTGTGACTATTTTCATTTTTTTTTTTTAATACATTGAGATTTTTATTAAAAACTCTCTAAAGATATGTGATAAAATATTTTTAATTAAAGAGACTGATATAATTAACTTGTTATTATTACTTTTCTACTAGCCAATAAATTATTATAATTTTAATAATTTAATTTCCAGTAGGTATATACCAATATAATATACTACTATTATTTAAAACATTAACAATAATTATTTTTATTAATTGAAGTACATAATTTTAAAAGAATTTAAAATTTAATTACGGATTTAATATTAATTATTAAATCACCTATATATTTATATGGAGAATTGTTGTGACTGGTATTCCACCTATGTCGGGGTAATACCGGTCATTTTTAATTTTTTTTAAATTTAATATTTAAAAAAAAATAATATTCTAAGGAATTCGAAACTTAGTCACAATATTATATACATGTTAATGGTTAAATTGTCAAAAGATCTATGTAAATTCAATAATTATTTTCTGAGATATTTAATTTCTCTCTTAGGTGACCGAAATTCCCCCATTCTCCCCTACCTACCTATTTACTGAAGTCTAATTTCCATTTATATATAGTAGAATTTATATGGTAAATATAATAAGAATTGTAATCATATAATGATATAATTATTAAAACTCAATTAAAAATTTCTCAATAATTATAATTTATAATCATCATAATTTAAATTTTATATAATAATTAAATTTATTACAAGTAATGGAATTGATTTCACATTTTCAAAGACGCTGCTATAATGTTATTTATCATGAGAAATATGATTTTTTTATAATTCGAATATCAATGCTCTAATTGAATTTTATCTAAAATTAATTAAAATGATAAATTATTATTAAAAAATATAAAATATACCGTGTTATATTACTCTTGAATCAGTTATTTAATATATTATATTTATGTAGTTTTTTATTATCACCGACTTATTAATATTATCTAAAAAGTAAAAATAATCATTTAAAAAAAGGTCACACGTTTAAATATGTATAAATTTTAAAAGCTGTAATAAAAAGATATTTTATTTGAAATTTTACATTGAATAATTTTCACATTTGTATTCCGTATTAAGTCTATATTATGCGATCTAAATGCACAAACCATACAACTGACTACGTTTTAAAATGCAAACCATTATTTTAAAATATTCATTACAATAGGTAGAAAAACAAGAAACATTCGATAAGGTCAGATGTCATGTAAAAAAAAAAACAAAACAAATATTTGTATGTATAAAGTATAATATTATGATCAAGGTAATATTATATACAAATAAATTATAATCCCAATCATATAATATAACCAACAGATTATAAATGTTTTTAGTAACCAACAGATTATAAATGTTTTTAGTAAGAGTCAGATTTTATGCGAGTACCTATACTAATCTGATATTACAGTGTCAGAAGTCAGACATAAGTTGATGATGTAACTTCGAAGAAACTAGTTTTATTGTATCAGTGATTAGTGTTGATTTTTTATTGTGCGTCGAATGTAAATTAGTAGTTTATATTGTACATTTATAAAATATTTTTGACTGGAAAATAAATAAATAGTTTTACTATTTTGTCAATCATTATGATGGATTTTGAAAATTTAATACTTGGAATAGATATAGGGACCAGTTCAGTAAAAATTTCATTGTTGGACTGTAGCACTTTAAAATCTATTTATGCAAAATCTGTTCCAACTAAAGCAAAAATAAATCCAAGCCATAAAAAAGGTGACGAACAAGATGTAAACAAAATATTTAAAGCATTACTAGAATGCTTGGAATCATCAGGAAATTTGATGAATAAGGTATTATATTATATTTTAGAGTCCTATTTAGAAATGTCTTACCTCATATCAAAATAAATTTTATTGTCCAGTACTTACCTCTTTTTTTTAAAAAATATACCTACCAACATTTATATAGATAAAAATTTAAAACAAAGTATACCTAACACTTAAATAAAAAATTGCATTCTAATAATTTTACTGGCCCTTGGGTCCACTTCAACCTTAGTAAATTGTACATCTCTATATATAAGACATAGGTAATAGTTAACATTAATATAACTTATTAGGAGGTATATATCATAAGATGTATATAAATATAATACAAATACAAACATTTGTGTCAATTTTATTTAAATATTTTTATATACAAGTTTGTATGGTTGGGTTGGATAAATTTATATTTTAAAATTAACTGTTTACAATTAGATTTAAATAATATATCTACCTAATTATAATAATATGAAGAATACTAGTAATATACCTAAGCATCCACAAAACAAAATTAATTCATAAAAATTAATAATATAATAAAATTTAATTTTTCATCTTTCATATTAAATAATGCCTATAGCATTAGCATTGATTATAGTATATTCTATAATTAATGTATTAGATATAAATTGTATTTTAGTAAGCTTATTATTTAATACTTAATTAAATTTAAAAAATAAAAAAATTTGTAAGTAGGTACCTAATTTATTATTGTAATTATTTTTATGTGCACAATTAAATTTAATAATTACTAGGTATAACAATACTTTGTTCCTCAATAAAAAAATTACAACAATACAAAATAATTTTCTAAATGTATTAAAATCGATCAAGTTCTTTTTTTATTTAATAATTAATTAATGATTATTACTCAGCTTTACTTATAAAGTTATAACAAGGTAAAAGCAATTGGAGTTTGTGGTCAAATGCACGGAATAGTGTTCTGGAATGAACAGTACATACAACACTTTTGGGATAGCAAATTTAAGTTTAAGATTGAAACTAGAAATTTAGTATCTCATTTATATACATGGCAAGATGCACGTACAGATTTTCAATTTTTAACTAAACTACCAAAGCCTTGTTCCCATTTAAAAGTGAATCCAGGTTATGGGTGTACTACTATTTTTTGGTTAAAAGAAAATCAGTGAGTTAAAATGTATAATATAATTATTTAAACATAAAATAAAAAAAATTATGTCAATTTTAGACCGGAAATATTAAGTAATTATAATCAATGTGGTACAATTCAAGATTTAATTGTATCAGTACTGTGTAATAGAGTAAAACCAATTATGTCTACTCACAATGCAGCTAGTTGGGGATACTTTGATGTAAACAACTGTTCATGGAATGTAAATATTTTAAATGAAGCAAATTTTCCAATACATTTTTTGCCATTAGTTGTACAGCCTGGAACAAATTTTGGAACATTATTCGATACAATTTATAATATACCAAAAGATGTTGTAGTTGGTAATGTTAAACAAATTAAAACATTTGATTATATTTAAATAAATTTATTTTACCAATAAGGTGTTGCTCTCGGTGATTTACAATGTTCGATAATAGCCACATTAACTTCAATGACAGATGCAATAATTAACATTTCTACTTCTGCACAAGTCGCATTTATTACCAAAACCATTGGACAAAAATATGGTAAATAATTTTTAAAATTTAAAATTTAATTATTACTAATTATTGTATTTTATACTATTCAAATAGATAGCATTGAATATGTTCCCTATTTTGAGAATAATTTTTTAGCATTAGCTGCTTCATTAAATGGAGGAAACGTTTTAGATTTTTTTATTAAATCAGTTTTAAGTTGGGTATCTGACCTTGGATTAACTATAACTGAAGGTAATTTAAGAAATAAAAGTTTTACTATTCATAACCATTGATATAATTATATTATATAATCAAATATAATATATATCCATTATTTAATTTAAGATGAATTATGGAATCGATTGTTACATCTTTCATCTGTAGAAAATAATACATCTCTTTCAGTAAATCCATCAATATTTGGCGAAAGACATGATCCAACAACTTATGGATCGATAATAAATATAACAAATTATAATTTAACATTGACAGAATTATATTCAGGATTTTGCAAAGGTCTCATTAATAATTTACTCAAGTAATTTAATTATGCTAAATAATAAATAACATTATTATCTAAATAGAAAAATGATTTAATCATAATATTTAACTTTAGAATGATGCCAAAAGAGATACTATTAAAAGCTGGAATTCAAAGAATTGTAGGATCAGGATCAGTTATTATTAAAAATGATATAATAAAAAAAGAAATAGAAAATGGATTTAATCTTCCACTATATACGGAAACTCCTGAAGATTCTGCTTATGGTGCTGCATTAGCAATGTTTAAACATAATCCTTCTTTATTTTGTAAATAAGAGAATATTTTAAAATTAAATTGAAAATTAATTACTTACTTTATTTAATAATTAATTTATTAAATTTAGGGTCTTCTTCTTCTCGTGCAGGTCAGTGGTAAAATTTAGGGTAAAATAAATATAATTTACTAAAAAATAAAAACCATATTATTTTGCATAAATGACATAAACAAATTATTTAATGTAGGAATATAAACAAATAATTATGATAAAAAGGATCATTGGAAAGGTTACTCATAAATTTAATATTGATCTTTAAATGAATACATTTATATCATATAATTGCTCAAAAAAATTATATTTTTATTATGAACAATATATTTACATAAGTAAAATTTTTTTTAAATATTTAAGTTGTTGAATATAAAGTTGAATATAAAGTTGAATAAATTCTGAAACATAAATAAACCAAAAAAATTAATTAAATATGAAATAGTAAATTTGTAATAAAGTATATAAAGTAAAAATACTAAAAATTTATTAATATTAATTGTAATGTTTAGAATTATAATTAAATAGTGCATAATATAATATGATTTAATTAACAATGATAAAAAACTTCTACACAGGGGCGAGTTTATAGATATGTTACGGGCAAAACTAGAAATGCCCAAGGCACGTGGTCAAAATTCATTAAAAAAATATGAAAAAATTTTAATTTTTTTTTACAATATTATAACATTTAGAATCGCACAAAATATTAATTAATTTTCATGTCCATTATTTACTCAAATATTCTTTATTTAAAAGAATAAGAATATAAAACATAATTTAATAAAACCCGGGTAAAGCGGTAAAGGAAAAAATGTATTATATTATGGATACTGGATCACAAATATGACTTTTCCACAAAAGAACAGCTTATTAATATAAAAAATAACTACTTTGTTCTTTTCTCAATTTCTTGAATATATGGGTGATTAACACATCATTAACAGGGAATAAGAAAAGACTGCTTAAATTATTATTTTCAATCTCTACTTAAAGTCGTTCTCCGTTCTTTATGTCCTTATTTTATGTTCTGTCGTTTTCATGAGTTTGGTCCAGTTTCATAGGTATAACTAGATTATGAATTAGGGGAATGGCCAAAGTCGCAGCTGTTTTCTTTATCATACCATTTTTGACTAACCCCCTTCATGTTTCCTTTATATTGGAAAGTAATATAAGTTAATATTGCTAGAGTTATCGTGAAATATTGAAATTAATTTCGTCAAGATTTTAGTTTCCATAAAAAATGACGTATTTTCATTATTTTTTGGTAGCTATTCCTATCTTGGAGCTTAATTTTGAGGAATACAAAAAATGACCTAAATAAAGTAACAATTAGATAAAATTTTCTAACGGAATCTTATGCTACCCCTGGTATTTGGATTTTTTCTGGTAGTAAAAGTGTACATACAAACCCAATAAATAAAGAAAAAAGAAATAAACATTGTAAAACCAATATATTTTTCGTCTCACTCAAAATCTAAAATATGAATTTTTATAAAAATATTTTTATTTCACACATAAAAAAAATACTTTTTTTAAAAAATTTAGTGATGTTCGTAGAAAATATTGTTCATTTTTAATGTAGTCATATAGCTTTTGGGGGGCTTAATTGATGATTGAGGGCTAAGCCCCGAGATACTCCTAGTTACACCTATGCCCAGTTTTAGATTCTGAGCGAAGCGAATTTAATATTATTTTTTGTTTATTCAATGTTTTATAGGTGTAATGAATATAATAAAAAAGGAAATGTCTCCTTATTCGGATACTAATGTTTAAAATAGAATAAAAAAAGAGCTGATACTCCTGCCGCATAGGATACAGGTGTGCGAATCATAGCGTTTAATTTTAATTAGAATTTGAATGCAATGATAAACCAGAGATTGGGGATTTTTCTAATATTTTAATATGATGTTAAGTAATATGTAAGTATACTTCAGTAGAATTTTCAGACCTTAATACCACAAATTGCCAATTTTATCAAATATTATATACGTAAAAATGAGAATTTTACGAAATATTCAAAGTCTTATATTTTGTAGAAAAAATAACGTAACGAATCCAAAATTTTACCACATATATATAGTAGCTATTTGAACACCCAAAAACATTTTCAAGTCTCTAACTTCAAAATTGCCTGAGTTATAGTGTAATATAAAAATCGAATTTGTCGAAATTTCAGTATTCGTGAAAATGCCGTTTTTTGAGAAATTCGAAAAATGACCTAAATAAAGTACCAACTACATTCACTTTCCTACCGGAAATATATGCTATTTGTGATAATCGGAGCATTATTTTGGGTCGTAAAAGTGTTTTCATACATAAAAAAAAAATCACACATCATTGTAAAACCAATACATTCTTTGCTTCGCTCAGAATCTAATATTATATATATATATATAATAGCAAAGAAGTGCAAGAATGTATTAATTTCTTTCTACATTGGTCAACTAAACTCAAAGATAATATAGAAAATGGTTAATTTAAAAATATTGTATATATAAATATAAATTCAAAAATTACTAGTATTTTATTTATAAAGTATAACATAAATCAATTGTGGGCTGTGACTTAAACTAAGATATTTTAGTTTTAGAGAAGGTTTAATTGTTTATGTAATAAGTTTAATACATTAAATTTAAATTTAAGATTATTCAAAAATTAATAAAAATAAAATAATTACTTTTAAATAAATTAATTACAGGAAGTTTTAATTTATGTATACATTATTTTAAACATTAATATAAAACTAATTAACATATAATATTACCTTAAGAACTGTTATTGAGTTGCATTAGTTGTTCTTGCAACACAAATGACATTGTAGCTGGTGTCAAAACTCCCTTACTTAACATTTCTTCTCTAGTTTTACTATTTGCTTTTGGAGTTTTTAAAAAACTACAATCCGCATTCAAATTATTTAAAATTCCAAAAGCACCAGTCATTCTTGTATAATTTCTTTCTTTCACAGTTTCTACTGTGACTTCTGTAGACTGTGATTCAATACTATCATTTTTTTCATCTTGAATTTTATTTAGCAATTTATCATAATTTTCATTAACATTTTTTTCCATAATAAAAAAGCGTTTTTCAATTTCAAGTTCAATTTCTTTGAACCGGGTCTTTATTAAATCACAACAATGTAACTTAGATTGGTGAAGTTCATCAATTACACTCTTTTTTAATTCTTCAATTTCTTCATATAACAAGGGAGCAGCATTAGATGTTTGAGTTTTACAATCAAACTTAAGTATTTCTTGTTTGGGAGTAATATTTAAATCTATTACACGTGGAGATTTGAATTCATTGAAATTGTTTTCATTAATGGAAGGCAAATTTGGTTTAGATGTTACCTTAAATGTATCATCATTTTTTTCTTTAAATATATCAGCATTTTTTTCCACAGATTCTAAATGGCGGTTTAATAAATATTTTGAAGCAGAAGATAATGCGTTGTTGAATTGTACTTTTTCAAATTTAGTACAAGGTGAATCAATTAATGTGTTGAATAGTTCTTTAGATTGAAGAACTGGTTCACTAGGTTCTCTACGATTTTTTGGTATTGATGATTCAAGAAGTTTCATTCTACTAGGTGGTGATAAAGGGATTTTATTATATTTATGAAACGTATCCATGTATGTAGATTTTGGTAAATCATCACTGTTTTCTTCAAAAAGTTTTTCGTAACTTTTTGATTTAGTTGAAGAAAATTGAAAATTATTAATCTGGAAAAGTTGAAAAAAATATATATAATACGAGTATATAATATTAAAAAACGAATAAATACCTATTATTTATACAAATAATTTTTACCTCATGCAATGGTTTTAAAGTACGTCTTGTGATAAATGATGTATCATCAGTAAACAAAGCTTTTTTAGGTCCTATACATTCTTTTTCTTCTAGAAATAAAATAATAAATAAATACATTAAGTGGATATTATATTAATATGAATTTATTATATTAATACAATATTTATTAATAGGTATTATAATATTAATTTAAATAAATTATTTTAGTTATTAATAAGATGACGAAGATATTTATATTCAAGTGGTTAAGTAATATAATATAATCATTTAATTATTGTAATATTCAAGTAATAAATTTAACAAAAGAAGAGCTGATACTCCTGCCGCATGGGATACAGGTGTGCAAATCATCGCGTGTAATTTTAATTAGAATTTGAATGCAATGATAAACCATTGCATTCGAAAAAACGATTCTGAGGGAATTTCAGTAAGATTATAATGTAGGTATTTTTTAAAATATTAACATTTTTTATCCCATTTTTTATTAAATATTTAAAACGCAAAATCTTATTACATGTAGTGTAGTGTAGTGTAGTTATTACAATTAGAATTTACAATGATAAAGCATTGCATTCAAAAAAACGATTCTGAGGGAAGTTCAGTAAGATTATAATGTAAAGATTGTAATGTAGGTATTTTTTAAAATATTAACATTTTTTATTAAATATTTAAAACGAAAAATTTTATCACACATATAGTACATAAATGAACACTCTATATAATTTTTATATAATTAAATTTTCAAAATTTTTAAAAAATATTTGTCAATTTCATTTAACATTATTGTAAAATATTGTAATATAATAAGAAAAATCCATATAAATTATTTAAATATTGATTTTACTGAAATTTCAACTTAAAACGGCTATAAAAAAAAATTGAAAATAGAGATCTTTCTAATATTTTTATATAGCGTTAAGTAATATGTATATATACTTCAGTAAAATTTTCAGACCTTAATATCATAAATTGCCAATTTTACGAAATATTCAACGTCCTATATTTTGTAGAAAAATTAATGTAACATTTCCAAAATTTTACCACATATATATAGTTGCTATGTGAAATTCCAAAGAAATTTTCAAGTCTCTAACTTAAAAATTACTCAAGATATCGTGAAATATTGAAATTAAATTCGTCGAAATTTCATTTTTCGTGAAAAATGCCATTTTTTCATTATTTTTTCTACTGCTTAGAGCCAATTTTGAGAAATTCAAAAAATGACCTAATTAAAGTACCAACTACATCCACTTTCCTACTGAAAACATATGCTATTCGTGATAATCGGAGCATTATTTCAGGTAGTAAAAATGTTTACAGAATAAAAAAAAAAAATCACACATCATTGTAAAACTAATACATTCTTCACTTCGCTTAGAATCTAAAATAAGTGAAATCAAAATCATAGTTTCTGCAAATCGTACAATTTTTCATTTTTCAATAGTTTTTTACTATTAGAAAACTATTAAAAAAATTCTAGAATGATCTAAATAAAGTAATAAAGTATAGATGAAATATTTTACTGAAATCATATACTATTCATGGTAATTGTACTATTATTTCTAACTAAAAGTGTTTTCATAGTTTGTACGAACTAAAAATGGACACTTCATTGTAAAATTAATATATTTTTCATTCTAAAGATAATATATAAATTAAAATAACTAGTATATTGAACGTAGCAAATATAGACATGTAATTTAAATGTAATATGTAGATATTTTGAAATGGCTTTTAAATTGCCATCAATTGTTATTTTGTTTGATTAATTATATTGTGTATCATAACAAATAAACTAATATCTATTATACATATTATAAATTTAATTTATTGTATTTTGCAAAGAATAAAATAATTTTTATTTAATAATTAACAACTTACCATTATTGCATTCAGGAGTAAGTTTTACAAGATTTCTCACTACACTGCGTCGACCAACACGCCTTTCTTTATTCATTTTTAAACTGCAATATGTATTATAATTGTGAATGAAGTGAACATTATTTTGGTATGGTAAAGAAATTATAATAGATTAGGTATTTTATTAAAATAATAAGTCGTAAGTATCTATTATTTTAATATTTTATAAACAACATTATATCATACAAGTATTACAAGTAAGATTATTTTTTAAATAATTCTATTGCATAGCGTATGTATGTAAAGTCAAAATATTAATATAAAAAATAATATTGATTTATAATTAGTAAGTACTCACAAAACACAAATCACAATCCTGTTAAACTGTTAAAACATCGGAGTTTATGAAAGTACGAAACGAAGGCTGAGAAAATAAAAGTCAGAACAGTAGTCTAACTATGTAGTTATTAGTTCGTTATTCTTAGCAAATACTATAAAACATAAATGTAAAAGTGATTACAAAGTATAAACTATAAAGTAATAAGAAATAAGTATAAATACTATAAAAATGACAATACGCGACACTTATAGTATTTACTATTTGTCATTTGGTTTTAGTAAAATAATAACAGCAGCTAACAGACAATTTAAAACGTCGTTAAGGAAAAGTAGAAAAAAACGACTGGTTATTTGTGATAATATATACCCAATGTGGTTATTTCCAGTTTACCATGGTTAGAATGTATATTCTTTGACTATGGTAATTGGTACGTCTCACAGAAAACTGATAATGAGACAAATAGTAATCATTGAACTAAAGTGGATATCCACCTTGCATCACGATTTAAGATATTATCTTTTAAGATATATATCTTAAATCGTGCCTTGCATTGAACTATATAGTTATAGCACAGAGCACGGACTATATAGTCTGTGGTAATACGGAATTACGGAATAGCACGATGTAGAAAAGAGATATCTTCTCTACATCGTGGGGAATAGAAATAGAATACGATAAGTACGAGAGCCGATACCCGAGAGGATGATAGCTAAAAACACTAAACAGTAACAACAGCTATAAACTATAACAAGTTAAAATAAAACAAAATAAAATCTATAGGTAATTGACAATTATCTAAATAATCCATTGAGTATTGACTACGGACTAAGTACCAAAATATCTTGACCATAATAAATCATAATGGTCTAGTTAACACCATAATAATTAATCTTGTATTGTTGTATTTGTCTAATTTCCTAAAAAATAGTCTATTTAGACTAGGTATTATATATTTATATAATTTTAGATGTCAATTAAATGTAAAATGTTTATATTTTATAATTTATATACAAATGTTATTATGTTAAATACAAAAATGGATTGTAGATATGGATATGGTAAATTCCAATTATTACTTTGCAAAAATTGTGATTGGATAGGATATTAAAATATATTTAGATTTAAAAAATAGATATAGTTTCACTCAGAATCTAAAATATTGCCAAATTATATTTACTTAAAAATATTATACACTATTTTTCAAAAAACTTTTTTATGAATGAACCATTTTTGGTCTGGAAAACTGTAATGTCATTTCTTTATACATAAAATAAAAATTCTTCTTTAATAAATTATGTCGCCCAATCTTTAAAAATACAATCAACTAGGCGACAAAATATCTTTGCTGAGCAACATTTGTGCCGCATCAGTTTACTAGCTTTAAAAATGCACTGATTGTTACTCAAGAAAGAGTAATACATTTTTTTAACAGAGGAAGTGATTGGTACAATAAATATTATAAAATCAAATATTTTTTCAAATTACAATTAGTTTTATTTGCTCCAGACACAGATATTGTTACTTGTTTTATACAAAATCATAATAATCTGGTAACAAGTTTTGTACAAAACAAGTACAAACGGAAAATAAATATTTATAAAGTAAAAAAAAAAATATATCTAAAACAATTAACAAGGAATATAATATAATATAATAGGTACTATTGCATGTGAGTTAAATACAAGTAATGATCAAGTGGGAAAATTAATTTCATTAATTTGTTATCTAATAGTTTTATTTTACAAATATTTTAAATTATTTTAACATAATATATAAATTTAAAATTTGCTAGATTTTTCCACGATTATATGCAATATAATATGAAATGTTAACAAGTAATAACTAAAAAGAATTGTTTAGTTTGGGAAAATTTAGAATGGCAGTGTGTTTGCATCCTTTAACTTTAAACATTCCCACAAATTTTTACTAATTGACAGAAAAAAAACAAAACAAAAATTACCGCTTTGAGCATATCAATTTTTATGTGTAACGCGTGCCCAACATAATTAAGAACCAAATATAACAGAGAAAAATATATATAATTTCCAATTGTTTTACATTCAAAATCACAGACCACATTGGACAATATCCTCTTTTCATCAACCACACCCAACAAACTTTAACAATCCTTTAGAAACTTTTTCCAAAATAAAATTTTAAGTACGTGAAAAAATCTTAAATTATTAACATTAAATAATAATTTTTGAATAAATATTTAAAATTTTAATAGACTAGAAAAAAGATCTGTAAATAAAATAGGTACATGTAAAGCTGACATACATATATGTTTTTCTTTTAACCTAATAAACATTAATTTTTCTCAAATATCTAACACAAAATAAAACATATATATTATATACATATAAAATATTACTTATTAGTAATATAATGGTATATATTTAAATTGTTTTGAAAATTATCATATGTATTGGAAAAATTATCTAATTTTTGTACTTTTGAGACTAATTTTTAAGCACTATATGAAAAGGCAAAAAGAAAAAAAAATGTACTTGTTATTCAAAAAATTAAAAATCTTTAACTTGAAATTATTGATGTAAAAATCGTTAGATTGTTATTTAATTTCAAATAATAAATAAATTTTATATATATATATATATATATATATATATATATATTTATTTAATCTGAATTTTGGAATGATTAATAAGCTAGAACAAAAATATTTAACAAATGTCAACTTTTGGGATAAAATTTAATTAAAAATGTAACAATTTTATAATAAAATATAAAACAAAAACATCAACCTGGTAGTCATGTTATTAGAATTTCAAAAAGAAAATCTATCAAAATGTTCAACAAAAATATTGCACTAATAGAGAAATTATTATGAATGGGGTCACTTAAACAACAAGCTTTACAAGACATTGGCATTGCACAATCAGTTGGTAACTCATGTGCAAGAAGAACATAAATCCGATGCCTTAGTTAATTCTCATTCCTATAGGATGAAAATCATCCCCACCACCTTAACATTATACTATTCGTTAGACCAGCTAAATTTATTATAAACAATTTTTTTTAAATTAAATTGTTTGGTATGAGTGTGTGTGAAAAAAAAAACATTTAATTATATAATTTTTAATAACTTTTAATAATTTATGGAGGTTTATTGTGGACTGGCGCTTTCATCAGCTGGTATAGACGTTGCTACAGTACTCTTTTCATTACACTCGGCCATTTTATCGCAATAATCCCTGAAGTAATCGCGGAAACGGGACCATGACTTTTCAGGCACAGTTATTGCCGTTCTAAAGTTTCCTTTAACCTGAAAAAATATTAAATATTTAGTTTATTATTTAATTTTAAATGCTACCCAATAGTTTATTGAAGAATATAGACTTGCCGTAGTTGTTACCTCCGATATACGCATGTAAATGCCACGATTATTTTGACCAACATCAAAATAAAAATTTTTGTTATCAACCCTCATATGACGACCATCAGGTAAATCACCTTTAAAGCCACCATCATCTGTTCCAAATTCATCTAATAGATCTGTCAAATTATCACGAAACTCAATCATCCCTTGTGCTGGGATAGCAATTTGAGAGCGTGGTCCACCACGAGTTATGGTTTGGGACACCTAAAAAATAATACATAGAATTCTTAAAATAAAATATACTATTGTTTTGCAATGGAACTAGTTTATATTAGTAATTTATAGAGGAAATGAATAATGATTCCCAAATTGAGTAGACCTTTTATAAAACCTATATATGATCAAATAAAAAATATTTAATTTTATTTACTCGAAGAAATCTTCCACGTGCATTTTCTTTAAGGTCTAAATAATAACGACGGTTGTCCTTAATCATCATTTCGGACTTCAATTTTCCGTCTTCAGGAACGGTTTCTGGATTTGGTGGCCCTAAACACAGTCATTCATAATTACAATTAATAAAAAGATGAGCTGATATTCCTGCCACACAGGATACAGGTGTGCGAATCATAGCGTTTAATTTTACTTAGAATTTGAATGCAATGATAAACCATTGCATTCGAAAAAACGATTCTGAGTGAAGTTCAGTCAGATTATAATTTTCGTTTGAACTAAAAATATCAACTTAAAACAGCTATAAAAAAAAAATTGAGATTAGGGATTTTTCTAATATTTTAGTATGATGTTAAGTAATATGTAAGTATACTTCAGTAAAATTTTCAGACCAAAATACCCAAAATTGCCAATTTTATCAAACATTATATACGTAAAAACGAGAATTTTACGAAATATTCGAAGTCCTATATTTTGTAAAAAAATCTTAAAAATTGCCCGAGTATCGAGAAATATAGAAATTGAATTCGTCGAAATTTCATTTTTCGCGAAAAATGCCATTTTTTCGCCGTTTTTTCTACCGCATAGCGTCAATTTTGAGAAATTCAAAAAATGACCTAAGTAAAGTACCAAGTACATCCACTTTTCAACCGGAAACATACCCTATTCGTGAAAATTGGAGCATTATTTCGGGTAGTATTTTTGTACACAGACATAAAAAAAAAAAAATCACACATCATTGTAAAACCAATACATTCTTCGCTTCGCTCAGAATCTAAAATTGAATCAAATTTAATTTTTAATATTAAAACCAGTTAATCTTTATCTATCAGAATATTTACTTAAACCAGAATAACGGATAAACATTTTATATATACGTATAAAAAAAAAAAAATTATATATTAATTTTGTACTTCAACTGACTACTGTAAACATTAATTTTAGATAAGTGTGCAAAATAAAAATGATTATTGGCATGACAACTAATTTTAATTAAAGATAACTAATATACATTTAATAAACAAGGTGAGATTTAATATTATTTTATAATAACTTAGTTTAGTGTTTGTCACAAGAGTTTTATCTTAATTAAAGAAATAATAAAAATAAATAAATCAAGAGCAATTTTCCATAGACGTAATATTAAGTAGTCAAGGTCATACATTTGTAAATTTTATACTTAGCTGTACAACAAAACACATTAAAATATAATAGATATATACCCACCACTCAACAAATTTTAATTTTAAGCTATTCAGTCATTACACTAAAGTTAAAGTATGAAACAATCCAAGAATTTTTATAATATATTACCCATTCTAAAATTTTAGTGATGCAACACACCGAAAACTGTATATTTAAATTACTTTTGATAAAGGTTATAAACCTTTTTATGTAAAATAAAATAAAATATATTAAGTGTAAATGTAAAGTGTTTTATTATATAGCTCAAGTTTATTTTATTATAATAAATAAATAATTAATTTAATATAAAACTACTATAAAACATTGTATACATTATGAATTATATAAATATCTATATTAGATGTTTATTAAACAATTTTACCGTATCATTCTAAACCACAACTTTATAACACTATACAACTGGACGTTTAATATAAATTAATACAAATTATCTTTATTATAATTTTATATAAATCAAAATCTTACATTAGTTCCTTATTTTATTAAAAAATTAATATAAATAATATTTACCTAATTGTGAATAAAACTCGCTGAAAGTACCAAGATGATCTCTAAAATCAGCTGCAGTAGATAAAGCCAAAAATATTTGACTTCTTCTGCCATCAGCTCCAATCTATAAATAAATAATTTATAATATATTTGTATTCTATTAATTTTTTTAAATTACTTCTCACAATTCAAAAGTTTAACTCAATAATATTTTAGTTAAATAATATAATATTTATAATTACTTCGGCAACTTTTATGAATTTTCCTCTTCTGTTCTGTTTAACATCCAAGTAAAATCGTTTTGATTGTATTTGAAGCATTTTGGTTGCAAGTTCTTGTTCATTGCTTTGCTGTTGTTGACCTAAATTAAACAAAAAATTGTACTAAAATTAAGAGATTTGTACACAAACCGTTAAACCTATAATAGATGCATAAAAATGATCCGATATTAGAATGGACAACAATTATTAATATATTTACATTATAAATAAGTACTATAAGCATTTATTATATTTTACCGAAAATAATTTCGTTATCAACATCATCAGACGACATGACGAAATAATATTTTTATTTATCGTAAGTATACAAGTGTGTTATTAGGTTGGTATAAACTACAGACTAAATATAAAGTTTTTTTATTGTAATGGAAAACGACAATGTCTATAGTTCTTTCTTCTGCGAATATAATACGCTAGATAACAAAAGATCAACAGCAGAGGTGATCAGAAGGGTACAACGCTCGGGGATGGTAACAACACTACTACCAAGGATTAGGTCAGGACGCTCAATAAGTGGGTCATGTCAGCTGATTCGCCGCATAGGGACCATCGTAGCAGGGATATGCACCTGCATTATAAATCATTTTTTTTTTATATATTATAATAAATCGTCATTTTACTGATTCACGTTCGGATATAAAATATTATTGAATACAAAATAATACGAATCTGAGAATTTCACCAAAATATTTTTTATATTTAAATAAAATTAAAAAAGTGTAATAAACTTTATTTATATACAAAATATAACGTATATTTAAAATCTAATTATATTTGAATTATTATATTATATACCTACCAGTGTAATGAATCACTAGCAAAATACGTTAAACAATTAGTTATTGAAAACGTATGCTATTTTAATAATATAAAATTGAAACTTGCATATTAATGAAAATAAAAATGAGGATAAAAAATATATTTGTACAACATAATATAATTTAGAAGTATTTTATTTCAGCCAATAAATAATTGGGAATGTATATAGCATATACCTAATTTTCTATTCGTGCAATTATTGTTTTATAGTTGCATCTTGCATGTATTATATGAAAATATAAGAGAAAATAATAATTTAAACGGTATAGTCCATTAAGTTTTATTTTATTGATTATTATTACTTTGTACAACTAAGTTATTGTGTATAATTAATAAATACACACAAAAAAATTTTAATTTCAAAGAAACAATTGGATCCTAATTGTTCATGGGTTCATGCATTATTACCATCACGTCTAAATATTGTTTATATTTATTATTTTTATCAATAAAATTTACAATTTAAGGGAAAATCCTATGGAGCACAAACCTTAATAATATACATTTTGATATTGACAGTTATGAATATTATACAATTCTATTTTGACTACGAACACTTCTGTAGATCCATAATTATTTTTGTATTTACTTCTTATAAATTGACAATAATTGATTATGCAATATATATATTATTGTTGAAAATTATTTTCAATAATTTAATAAAAAAATGTAATCTCACATTTCCTTATTTAATATTCTTAAATTATTTCCATTAAATAATTGTAGTTGATTCATAATATTAATTGTTATTAATTTCTCAATTTATTTATATAATCCTATGAACGAAATTTGAAAATATATGTTTTAATGTAACTAAACAAATTTAATTATCTTAATAAGTGATAGAAATATATATAATTCACCGTTTATTAATTATGTGCTAAAATTGTCTATTATTACGACCTTGAATTTCATTTCTAAAGAACAAATTAATATCATAGAACTTCACAATCAGAAGTAGGTACTATAAATATAATATACCTATCTATTTAAGAATTATTTTACACCCAACAATTGGGTTATCTTAAATATAAATAACTATTATCTTACAATTTGTTTAAAATAAACGTATTGATTACTAAATATAATTTAGAATTTCCATAAAATTATTATCATAAATAATGACAAACTATTAGGTATATTTTTAAATTTATTGTTTTCGTTTTTTTATATACAAATATATTAATTATAGTTTCATATTTAAAGGTACTCCATATATAACCTATATACGATATACCTATAATAAAACTATATGTACAATATTTAAATATTTTATAGAAAAATTAGGAATTACAATACGAAGTTTATATTTTACCAATAAATAATATAAATGTATTCAAGAAATAAATTTCGTATTAAATAATAGAATATTATATTATCAATATTGTAAGTACAAATTATTACCACAGATTATGTTTCACACAATCCGTGTAATTACACTATCGAGCTCATATCTGATAAATAACAAAAACGACATTTACGTGTCAAATATTCAAATTTACGACATAATAATTAAGTTTAT
This sequence comes from Tetraneura akinire, assembly GCA_021307375.1. Taxonomy (NCBI): domain Eukaryota; kingdom Metazoa; phylum Arthropoda; class Insecta; order Hemiptera; family Aphididae; genus Tetraneura; species Tetraneura akinire. Next base: position 4,383,360 of record JAIUCT010000020.1, on the reverse strand, counting down.
ATAATAAATAATATTTATTGCAGTACACTAGAACATTCCATTTTAATAAGCATAGTTATTTAAATATTTTAACATTACACAATAACACGATTTTAAATGTATCTTGATTTTGATATTTGTGATTTGTCCTTCCTACATCAACTGCATATTATTATTTTTAAACGGACTAAACTAATTTATTGTTTTAAATAATTGTGATAAGAAAAAAAAATATAATTTTTAAAAATGTCTTTAATTACACGTTTATTGTAAATTATATTATACAATGTATTTTACTAATGAATTTATTAATTTCACTAAATCATTTTAAGTACTAAATTATAATTAATCAACATATTTTACCAAGGGATGACTGCCAATAGGATATTCTTTCATATTTCCAATTTTTAACATTTTCCGAAATATGATTAACGTTATTAGCTTTGAATTTTTGATCCATAATAATAAAAGTATAAAACGTAATAGAAACTCATACCAATTGACACTCAATGAAAAATTAAGTTACTACCCAACCTTAAACATATAATAGGCACACACAAGATCAAAATACACAACTGTTACTAATACTATTAGTTAACTTAATACTACACCACGTGATTCACAAGAATTACTAAAATATTTCGTCTATTGTCTGTGAAAAAGTGGTGATATATCTAAAGGTAGAATGATTAGAGTAAGATTGCACTAATGCAGAAGACTGAATGACTCAGACACAGAAATCCCCTGCCTTTCACGCTTAATAAATAATAAAAACCATTGGTAATAATTTATACTTTAATAATTAAAAATTATGTGCACACAGCACACATGAACTGCATAATCAATACTATAATAATATTCTGAGTCCATGGAATTACCCTAGTGTATATGTATACAAACTAGAAAGTAAGTAGGTACTTAAATCAAAATTAATTTTTAGAAATAAATAAATAATTAATATATTAATGACACATAATAAACTGTGAATGACATGTTTGTATTGTACATTAAATACTTATTTAAAAATACGAAGATAAATATGTACCTAATAATAATTGTCTAATATTACATTCTAGCTTTATTTGTTATAATTTAAATGAATAAATAATTATTTTACCTTTTTAGTGTATTTAAGATTTATTTTGAAGAGAGATATGGATTTACTTAGAATTATTGTAATATATACATGTCATAGATAAATATATAAGTAATAAAAAATAGAGAATTATGATGAACCTATAACTTGTACTGTAAATACATACACTGTGTATAAAACAGATTACTTACAAAAGTAAATATATTACATTAAAGCTAAAATTAATTAACTTGATTTAATAAAATACATTGAATGTATTTTATAAATTTCATCACTGACACATTATGAATACTTACTCAAAATCATTAGAGTTAATGTGTTATTAGAGGTTGAAATGGTTCATTTACAAAAAAATTAATTTGATAAATAATTTTTTATATTTAACATTTTTGGATCGTCTATTTTAATTGGTAAGAACCTAATAAAATAAGTATTACAATATAAATAGTTTACCCTTTATTTTTTATATCTCATTATTAGTTAATATTTATAAACGTTAAAAATATTAAAAAGTATTTTATATCCATGTGTTATTTCTTAACTATTTTTAGGTCTAAAATAAAAAAAGTAATAGATCATAAAAATATTTTTGAAAAAATAAATCCTTAATTAAGAATACGATAAAATCATGAGTAAAACCTAAACGACTGTAAAATCAAAAGTTGATAAATTCATAAATTATATACATTAATTTTTTTACACATTAGTCTTTGAAATCACAATATGATCAATTATTTATGCAATGTGCATAATATATATTACAATTGTATTCAGTACTCGAATTCTCCTGAGGAAGGAGAAGCAGCACCTCTTTTTTTTTTTTATTAAGTCCTAATTATTAAATCCTCATGGTATAATATATAAAAACAAAGAAATGCCAATTTTTTTGAAAGTCTGATAGTCTCTTACTTCTTTTTTTTCAAAAAAATTCTAGCATTGATTTTATTTATATTTACTTTGAATTATCTAATATGATTAACATTAACCATAATTTTAATATAACTATTCACTAACATAAAAATGAAATTTAAAATGTAACTCCATTAATAAAATTTTAATAAAACAGTAAAATATTATTGATAATTAAAATAAATGTTAAATTATTAATAAATAAAAGATACATTCAAGATTATTTTTAATTTTAATTAGGCAAGTTAAACCTTGTAAAAATTATTATATACACTTTATATTACAAATAACACAATCAAAGCTCTAATTCAATGTTTTCAAATTAAAGAAAACTAAAAATAAATTCATAAAAATTAAAAATAGTTTAATGAAATTTAAGTAATAAATTATATTTAAGATAATTAAATATATATATATATATATATACATATTTTTAAGACTTTTGAACTGTATATAATTATATTTATAATAGATATAAACGTAAATACACTGTGTCACTGCATTGTCAGCTATTAACCAAAACAATATTGGGTATTATATTATTATTTATTACCTATGATACAATGGATCATATGAATGGTGGTAAGAACCAATTGTAAATTTAAATTAGATAATATATAGGTAACAAACTTATAAAATCACTAAAAATATTGTGATTTTATTAAACCTATTTAAATAAATCCATAAACATAAAACAGATATTTTAGTTATTATAAAGTTTACCTAAATACTTAGTTTTGTACAATATAAATTAAATATAACAAAAATAGATTTATTTTTAAAACATTTTTATTAATCTCTAAAATGAATTATCTTAAATTCTTCTACTATATGTACAAATAAAATAGATTTATTTATTATATCAATTATACTTATAATAATAACTATACTGGGTACCTATAGTTATTTACTTATCACCTTTATTTTGTTGAGGTCTGACAGTCACCCTGGCACTTCCACAATCAAATTTTTCTTAAAAATTATGTAATTTCATTTGTAACCTACTCCAAATACGCCAAAAAATTTATTTCTTATGGAGGTGCCAGACTGATGTCAGCTCGGCATACCGTTTGTTTATAATTTTCAAATGTAAAAAATAACTCTGTTCGCCTGCCTATTCCGCTCACTTGCTCAAGCGAATGTAAGATTTTATATAGGTATATATAAAAAATAAATAAATTTTTAAATCATAATGTATTTTGAGAAGTCAGCTCATCAACAAATAAGCATTACTTTTGGATGAGCTTGCAACAAATTTAAAAATTTATTGTATTTATTTTACTGTTTCAATAAATTATTATTATTAAATATATTAACATATAGTAATTAAACTTTTTCTTATTAATAATGCTTTGTCAAAGAAGTAGATACAATATTTGAGTATCGAGTACTTTTTAGGAGAAACATTAAAAAATATGTCATTTCATTTTTAAGATAAATTTATTGTTTTAACACCATCAATTTGCCAAGTACTGTTATATTATAATTAAAGCCTAATATTTTGAATACAATGTTTAACCAATTTAAATTTTTTTTACAGATATTAGCTTTACTGTCTTTTGATTGTAGAAAGTTTAAATGTTAAGTAGATATGTAGTTTAACAAAATTATTCTTACCGGAATCAGAACCTGTAGCTCCATTAGAAGCCTGCCCTGAAACAAAAATTTTTAATAACGATAAAGGTAGTGTTGATTATGGTTTTATAATTGTATGTCGTATTATTGCTACAGGGTCGTTTGAAATAAAATTTCAAATTGGGTACCTCGTCTGCGACTGAGTCGCTCGTCTCCGGACATTTCACCAGACCGAAAAGACATTAATCGAAAACAAGGTTTTTGAACGAATATACGAAATTCAACTACAGCCTAAAAATAAATACATATACGGTAGTGTGCACTGTACGTTCCGTATATTATCGAGTTTGGTATAGATTTTAGTATTTTACGGAGTTTTGTTGGTCGTTGTTTATTTTTTATTTCAATTGATAATTTACGTAATATTAATTCTAAAACGGCAGAAACAATTAACCAGCAGCGAGCACTCAAACATATGTTCGTGGGGAGAATGCAAATTGCAAAGCACCGACAAGAATAAAAAAAAAATTATTTACAAAAATTTATATAAACTGTAAATTAGTAAAATCGCGAGTGAGACGACATCCGACAACGGGAAAACACGACACTCGTATTAGTATACGGTATACCCATAGAAACGACTAAACGAGATAACAATTAACAGTACGGCATAGAAAGTCGACTACACGAAAAGTATACTGCCGTGCCGTTTAGCCGTCGTATACCGGCTGGCGGGGTTGGACCCTGGGTTGTAGGCGGCCATCTTGGATTTGCCAGTTTGTTATCTCCCGGGCACGGAGCAGCGGCGGCGCCATTTTTCGTTACGCGGACAGCGTGTGCCGCGCTGATCCGCGTTCAACCATTTGAGTCTGACGCCGCGTTTCGCGACTGTCTATAATCAAACGTAGCAATACCCAGGCATTTTTGTACTCACTTTGGCTTTGAGGCTGATCATCGCCGCTCTCTCGGTCCGACATCATCCGACAACGCACAATCACACAAACCGCCGCCGCCGCCGCCCCGCCACTACCTAACCTCTGCGCGGACCGAAACGATCGCCACGCAACCGGCTGAACGATTTTTTATTATTATTATTATTATTTCTACCGCCGCTCGTCCGTTGCCCCGTTAAAGATGCCTCGTTCATACGACAGCAAGCAGAGGCAGCTCTTGCCTCTTACTCATTGGATCTGTGACGCGCAGGCGTACAAAATATTTGCTTTGCCGCCGCCACGCGCGCTAATTCGGTTGTTCTTTGAGTCTTTGACCGTCGATTATTTTCACGCACCGGAAAATTCCCTTGTACGGAAAATCAGCTGATCAGAAAAAAGATCCAACAATCGTCCGTTAACTGATGAGTGGTGGCGCGAATTTTATGTACATAGCGCTTGCGCTTAGCGATTACACCTACGTTAACGCCATCTACTCGACAGTTCCGGGATACGCACACGCTTACGAATTATTGTAATAAACTAATAAGTATCAAAAATCTAAGTAATATAAGTATTAAACTTTTAAACTATGTAGTAAATACCAATCTATAAGTATTTAATTAAAAATTAGTTGTTGTTATGAAATATGGGTAATAATAGTAGTCGTAATAATACATTATAATATTATATATTATAATATAACCGTTTGTATGAATTGCAGATAAAAGCTCAAAAAAATTGGATAAAAATTGGTAACGGAAAAAATATACTACGGAAAAAATTTATTATTATTCAATGTAATATAATTATTTAAAACGACCATAATACACTTATAAAAATAACTACATAACTTAATAGATCTATAGATAATTCTTTAAAGCTCCTGAAGCTTCTTCCCACCATTGCCCATTGCATTGGCCGCACTTCAACTTTTTTATTTATGTATTTTTAGTATTTGCATTGTATTGTGTAAAATTAAATATTTACTTTTTGAGAGTATAAAAATACCTACATCATATTATTGTAATTTGTAATTAATTTGTATGTAATTTAATAAAATATACAGTATTCAGTGTTAAATCAAGAGGGCAATTTGCAGCATCTATAATTTTCCCTATCTACTATTTGTTAAATTTACGTTGTAAACTTGTAAATCCGTAAATTATGTTGTTTTTCTTTTTAGCCTATGGCCTATTCTCTTTTTTTATTTTGCACAGGCCGTTGTCTAAAATCTTTTCCTGAAAATGTATTTTTATATGAATAATACTGACAAAACCAAATTCAAATTACTATACATTATTAATGTAAAAAAATGATATTAGGTACCTAGCCAATAATATATAATTATTAATTAGGTACCTACCCTAAATTACTGCGTAGAGCCAGAATGCCAGATTATAGTTTTTACGGCCGTAAGTATATTTATACTCGTACCATAAAATTTTAATATTGATTTTTGAATAGGCTCATAGGCGGAAATGGAGGGGGGTTGAGAGAGCTTAACCCCTTAAATTCTAAATTAGCCCCCTCAAATATTTGTGGAAATACACTATATTATTATATTTATGTTATCAATAATTCGATTTCGTTTTTGGAATTCTATGTTTATAATATGTACTGTTGTACTCTAGTCTCTAATAACTAATAAGTAATAATTATTAAATTGGATTATCTTAACATCAAGGCACTCATCTTGATGTAATCTTATGGTAAGTAGTACTAGTAGTAGCCCTTAAAAATTTCAGTGGATTTCGCATATGATGGTCTATACTATAACTATAAGTCATCAGTCATCACTATATAAGGTTAGGTACCATACATGCGGATTTCAAACATTTATCCGGATTTGAGAAATATCCGGGGATTTTAAAAGGTATTCGTTTAACATTGTTATATTAATACAAAAAGCTATGTCACGTGACAATTTTCGTGTTCATTCTGTATAAATGTACAATATGTAATTTCTATTTTTATTCATATTTTTTCCTGGAACAACACGATAAAATTAAAATTGACAAATATTTTCACGAGGAAAATTACTGCATTTGAAAAATATGAAAAGAAAAAAGACGATGAAGAATGTAGTGAATCAGGACCCAACATGAACTGAATAATGAACTGATAAAAATTATGTACCTAACACATTTTATTTTTATATATCGTATAATATCATATTTTTATTATTTCAACATATTTCACCTAAATAACTCTTATGTAGACTTGTAGACATTTTATTCATACATCTAAGATCTAAGTAAAATTGTATTAATGAAATAATAATATTGTTAGCGTCAATTTTTACCCCCCCCCCCCCCCCCGTGAAATGGAACTGATGTCCGGATTTGGTCTTAAAACATTATGGAAACCCTATCACTATATAATATTATAATATCATCAGTATTATTTTAAAAAAGATAAATTATATCTTCGACTATAATTAACACATACTTATCAATAATTTAATGTTTTAGTGGTTTCAGACAAATTAATTTACAAATAAAATAGAAAATACATAGGCGGAAATCAACATATTTTTTTTTCTGTGGGGGAGAGTAAATAATTACCTAAGCATTACATCAAGGCGAGTGCCTAATTCAATTTAATAATTATTACTTATTAGAGTACGTCGGTACATATAATATTGTAAAAACGAAATTGAATTGTTGATAGGAAATATAAATATTAAAATATTAAATAATAAATATAAATATAATATATTAATATGTAACAAATATTTGAGGGGCTAAGTCCCCTTAGGCTCATCTATTTCCACTTATGGGAAAATAGTTACCTAATTTAAATTAAATATTACATTTAAACCTTTGTTTTTTATTTATTTAGAAACTAATTTCTTGTCTCTATAAAAGTTTTATTTAGCAATTATCTTGCCTAATCCGGCTCTGCTACTGCGTTCATTAAAATTAATAATTATGTTAAAAATGAATAGAAAATTGTAAATATTATTTATTGCATATTATAACTTTAATAAAAGAAATAAAAATAATATGACGATAATATCTATGACGTAGAACGTAGGTATATTTATTTTTTAAATTGCATAATGATTAAATAATTTTTTCCGTACCTATAGTGTTTGTCATTTGGGGTTTTTTCAGTTAGTTACCGGTTTAATTGGTTTATGCATATGAATAATACTATTATAGTCAGTTTACCTTTACCAATTTAAAATCATAAGAGATATTGAGTCAATGAGATATATTTAATATTTATGAGATGCACACTATGTAATGTTTATTAATTTATTATAATACCTATTATTTTTTTTTTTTTTCAGGTCCGAAATTTCGAATTAAATATTATTTTTATTTGACAAGTCACATCTCACATTCTCATATAAATATAATATATATTGATATTTGATACCTAAGTAGTTTATTTTTTTTTTAAACGTTTTAAATCATCGTTAAAAATACATGTTAAAAAAAAATCATAAGAACTATGTTGTTCTGTCACTCGTGTAGTTTTTCTAAAGTGAATTGTTTAATAATAATAATTGGTTTATATGTTGAATGTTGAAGTTGAACTACATTTTTATTAACCGTAGACCGTAGTACCTATTATTATTTGTTCACTGTCACTTTCTAATTCCATCAAGATCTTTTTCTCTCTCACTCTCTCTCTTTTTCTTTAATATGACTCACTCTAATGACTACACTACTGTAGGTGCAACAGGTTACTTCTGGCGCTCACAACACCCATACCATTCTACGAATTTCTGTGATAGTAATATAATATAAATACAATAATATGGTGTTGGATATATTTTGAATTTAAATTTTAGCTAAATCACTACAAATATGTAATAAATTTTCGTAATTTATAACTAAAAAGTAGTTTAAGCATATAAAAACATAATTTTATTTCAAGTAGGTAAATTATGTGTTCAGTTTTAGTGACCTGCTTGTTATATTTAATAGTTTTCCCGGAAAGTAAGTGGAAACTTTAATGCTCAAAATATTGAATTATTTAATTTAATTTTTATTTTTATAGGTTATTATGTTATAAGTATTGATTATAGAGGTAAATCATTAGGTACATTGAATTCATATCATCATCAAGTAGGTGGTGAAGTGTTTGCTGTTAATGAATATACATTATTGATATCCGATTTTACATTCGATGGAAGTGCTACTGATGCGTTTTTTTGGGCTGGAGCTTCTAGCAGACCAGGACCTCAAGGATTTATTTTATCTAATGAATACGGCCGGTAAAATATCTACTGTACTTGTTATTTTAATTAAATTTATTATAGGTACAAATATTTTAATTTAAAATATAATAGAATACGTACCTATCTATAATTATTATGATTAAGTATGATAAAGTGTACCTACCTATAAAATCTTTTATGAATTAGTATTTTGTATTTTATTACTATTTACTACACATTCTGGTGTAAAATTAGGTTAAAATTTATTGTTATTTAAATAAATGATGAAAAACAACTACATATATAATTTATTATTATTTATTACCCCATTATATTTACAGAACTGATGTACTAAAACGTTATTTGGGAAAAGAATTGAAATTGACACTTCCTGACAATAAAAAACTGACTGATATTAATTGGTTTGCTATTTATGATCTTTCAAAAAATGTAATATTTCTTTTTTATTTAATGATGAGAAATATTTAATTAATAATTTTTTCTTGTATATTTCTGTAATATAAATAGATTGCATTTGGTGATGTTTATATTCCGGAAGATTTTGAACCACCAGTTAAACAGATAATTGGTGATTTTACTACTAAATCACATGGAGTTTCATCAGGACCAATAGAAATATTAGATTCTAAAACTATTAAGATACCTATGTTTTCTTACAATGGTGCTGGAAAAGGTAAATATTAAATATAATTTCATAACATTTTAAATTATATTTTATTTTTCTTGATTTTTTATAGACACCTATTTTATTGTTGGAAATGGTCCACAACCTTCAGCAAAAGGCAAAAAAATTCCAGATGAGTCAGGATAGTAAGTAAAATTGAATACAATTTTTCCAAATTTGATTAAAATACATTTTATAATTTTACTTTAGCTTAGATAATTTAAGAACATATTTAAATGAAACAATTATACTGGAACTTGTTGGAGATACAACTGTTTTTGATATAGATTGGTTAAGTGTATATAATTTACAAACTAAAGAAAATTATGGATGGGTTTTAATACCGGATGAACCAAATGTTCCTCCATCTCTACAAAAAGTTGCTGTGAGTATAATTTATATAGAAATTTAGTGTTATATTATTAAAGTATATTTTTAGGATAAAGTAGAAAATATAATGCATTGTGTTCAATTACATAAAAAACTGCAATTAAGTTGGCAAGTATTCGGTCCTCAAATTACAATAAGACTAGCAGGACAAATTGAAGAAGATAATTACATGGCATTTGGATTTAGTGGATCAGAAGAAGCACCTCAAATGTTAGGAGCTGATATTGCAATAACTTATATTGATGGGTTTAGAGGCCAAGCAATCGATTACAATATTACGGATAAATCTCCAGTTTGTAGAATTTGTTTTTAAATTAAAAAAATATTATTATTTTAAAATGTTTTTTTTTTATAGTGTGTGAAAGTATTGGGACAGTACAAAGGAGTATGTCGAGATACTTTAGTTGGTGGGTTAGATGACAATCAAGTACATACTGCAACTCGAGAAAATGGGATTAATGTAATAACATATCGAAGAAATTTATTATCATGTTTGTATAATCACATATAATATTATGTTTCTTTAATATATTAATTTAATAGTTTAAAATTTAAAATTTGTATACTATCGAGAGTATTATGTAGTAATATATTAATATAATATTTTAAAACAATTAAGTATTTTTTTTAAATTTTAAATATTTCAATATTATAAACTCAATAATTAATATTTAAATTTATTATTTTATTTAATAAATAAAAAAATTTTAATTTCAATTATTTTAGTTTGTGTTTAATAATACAATGATTTTAAATAATTTTAATTTATATTTTAGATGATGTTGGAGACAAAGAATTTAAAACTGCTACTTTAAATTCAATGATTTGGGCAATTGGTCGATTAAATCATCAAAAAGAACCTAGTGTTCATGATTATTTTCCAAGAAGTGTAATAAAATTAGATCTAGATCCTAAACCTCCAATTGATACTTGTTATCCTTTTACTGTGAATACTGAACCTTTGAAAAAGTAAATTTAATTCTAAATTTCATATAGAATTTAATTTACAAATAATTTTTATTTTAGAGATATTTGGGAACAACCAAAAATTATTGATTCGAGTTTACGTATGATGACTGCTACCTTAGGTCCATCTGGTGGAAAAAAGGGATTTCAAGGTTTAACAGGTAATAAATAATAATAATAGATATTTAACAGTGATATATAAATAAAAAGTGATATTTTAAATATATAAACAAATTATAAATATTACTTTTAGGTATGCCATCAACTGGACTTGCATGGTATATAAATGGATATTTAATACCTGAAATATGGCTAAAACGGGGTTTTACATACGCAGTTCATATTTATGGAGGTAACAATCCACATAGTTCACAGTATTATCATCCTTTTGTAATAACGGATGAACCAAATGGTGGCTACGATGGTATGACTGATGCTGCACAAAAACATACTAGAATATTAGCTGGTGTTCAATATACATTAAGAAGACAAGCTAGACCTACTTCTGGTATATATATATATATATATATATATATATATATATATATATATATATATAATATATAGTGTATAGTGTAATTAAATTTAAAAAAATTATATTGATTCATTTTAATTAAATTTAGCGGGGCCATTATGTTTACGTGAACGAAGAGGATTTGATCGGCGTTTAGATGATAATTTTATTACATTTAAAGAATTTAACCGATCATTGGATATGAGATGTGAATCAGGTAATATTAGAACTAGAAGTTCTTAATTCTATATTTTAAACATAAATAATAATTATTCATGAAATTTTTTGGATTTATCTATATATATCGTCAGTTAAGCTAGCCATACACGTTCCGGTTTACTGGAGAGCTCGGATTGCATAGACGGACTGCACAGTTTATTCGGAACGTTTGTGTGTGACAAGTTTGTGCAGTTTCCAGGGACTGTACAGGCGGCTGGAAAAGAATTGAAAATTGATTTTTTGGTTTGTACAGGCATACCGGAGCGAGTGTGTTTGTGTTACAACTAGTTGGTTCGCCAAGTTGGCCGGAAAGTGTGTGACTGCACAGCCCGGCATCTCTGGCAAACTGTAGTGTGTATGGCTAGCTTTATAAATTCCATATTCAGATTGCATATTTACTGTCCGACTTCATAAATTTGAGTTTATGATAGACATACTGACTATAAATTCTGAATATGTAGCTGAAACATGATTATAAAACTGAATTTCATGAATGATCTGAAAAAGTTACATGCAATTAGAAATATTTAAATTATAATTTATAAACATTTATTTAATGTATTAAATATTAATTTTAGGAGATCCAGCAGTATTGGAATTTAAACCAAATTCTTCTTGGCCAGATATTGTTTATTATCACAGTTTTGTTCAAAACAATATGGGCTGGAAGTTTCATATTGTTGATAAATTTAGTACAGGAAGAAATTCTACTGCTCAAATACAATTTAATTGGTTTTTAGGAATACTTTTTTATGTAATTTTTATTTGGATGTGATATTTTAGGTTTAAATATTTTTATACAAAATGAAAATAATATGTATTGTTACTTATTAAAATTCATTTTTATTAAAAAGTGTAATAATTATTGATGTATAGACTTTGTAAAAGTAGAAAAATTAAACTTTTCTAAGTATCTACCTACCTACTCAATTTTGTTAAAATAATAAATTACCTATTATAATATAATATAAGTATTTATAATATATGTGAATTATTTTTTTTCATAAATCATGATACTAAAAAGTACAAACTATTATAATATATTAGCCCAGGGTTGCCATTTTTTTCAAATTCATAATTCAGGACATTGTAATTACCCCCCCCCCCCACCATACAAAATAAACATTGTTAATTAATGTTTTTCATTTTATTATTTTAACATTATATTTTTCAAAAACTAATGTTATATAATATAATATACAACATTTAAAATTTATAACTTTATTTTATCTTGTTCCCAATTATCTATTAAATATTTTTAACTACCTATATAAGTAGGTACATCATTAAATGGTTAATTAAAAAAAAAAAAACCGGTATTTTTTTCATGTCCCTACTGGGATTTACAAAATATCGAGACTAAGTATTAAAAACCAGTAGTCTTCCAGCTTAACGGGATGAATGGCAACCCTATAATAGCCCATACTAAAAGGTACCTATTTTAGATTATAAAGTGGCATATTAGTCATTATTTGATATTGTTACTCATAACAACAGTCAACAATAATATATTAAATAAATAAATAATAATATTTATTTCTGTTGAAGTATTATTAATTAATTGTATTTAAAAAATTATTTTTTTTTTTTGTATTTATCTATTAATTTAAAAAGAGTTTAATAAATATTTATCAATACCTATTGTATTAATAACTATATATTTAAAAAAAAAATTGACAATGATTGCAAATGAACTGTTTTCTAGTAATGATTTGGTGAATAACATACAATTAAAACTGAAGTCATTAATAAAATTATTATCTGAAATAAAAGAATCTAATCAAAACAATGAATTTGATCCACAAATTTTAAATGATATTTACACCTATATACAAATTGTACAAACAGATTGTCAAACAATTATAAATAATAATTATAATTTGTCTTCAAACAAAGATGACATTCATAATATTTATAGTAGATATTTTAATTTTTTAATTTAATTTTATATTAAATAATATGAATAGATCAATAATTAATAAATAGTAATTTTGTTTATTAAGATAATATAAAAATATCAAAGCCAATACAGATAATATATAATAATGATCGTTATGATAAAACAATAAATAAGTTTGAAAGTGAAATCGATTTTCATGTTGATGAAGTATTAAAATCTCTCGTGATAACTGTCGATATTTTGGACACATGCTATAAAAAAATGTGAGTTTTCATAAAAATTTTATTTGATTGATAGGTAACTATAATTTTATATCTATTGCTTTTTTATTTATACTAACTTAATTTGAATGACACAATTACTATATACCTGAATCTAATCTATTTAGCTCATTACTTGATGATCAAACTAATGGAATTTATCAGAAATTAAATTTGCAAAAAAATGTAATAAATAATGATATTCGTGAATTTAATGATGCAAATAATATCATCGGAAATACATTTATCAAATGGAAAGAAAGTCTTAAACAACTGACTGATGAAAACATTTTGTTCACTAATGAAGTCCATAAATTAGTATTCAAATATCAACAAAAAATGTATGGTTATAATTTGCATTAAATGTTTTAATATATAAAAATATAATTTATTATAATTTTAAATGTTTTTAAATTAACTTGATATAAAAAAAAAAAAGAACTATTTTAAGAAAATATATCAGGCATCAGCCCACTTTGTTTAATTGTTTAACTACCTATCTAATATGCAGGATTATTATAAAATAGATAGGTACCTAACTCTAAGTGTAAAGTAAATATATTAAATTTATAGGGTTTAGGTTACATTTAAAGCTCAAACGATTATTACCTATACCTATACCTATGTACTTACCAATATTAAAATCCAGAATATTGTTGAAATAATTTATTAGATATTGTGCGTAATTTCGTAGAATAACTCCATTAGGTAACTAATAATATTATTTTACATAACTGAAATAAATTATATTTTATTAAGAATTTATAATGAAAATAATACCTAATAAATATGTTTACTCTATATATTATACCTATTTACACAATTTAAAGACATATATTCGATACCTTTCGACAGCACCTAATAATAGACAGGTAAATTTTTAAACCTATAGGTATCATTTATGGATTAATGGACATTAGTGATTTAATATAAATATAAATTAGTTATTACCACGGACTAATATACTACAATATCTTAGTCCGTGGTTATTACCTATATTATTGATATTATTATTTGGTATAATTTAGGTTAATGGTAAAGAATAACATTATGAATATAGCGGAGTCAGTATCAAAGTGTTTGTTACTAAGAACAGAAAATTTAAAATTAGAAATTAATATAATTCGGGAGGGTGACACAATTTTAGAAATCTATAAAAATATTGATAAACTTATTAAAAATAACGAACAGAAATTCAATTGTTATATCGACCTTCAATCTGAAATGGGGAACATTAATAAAGAAATTAAGATAGATTTGGATTATATTATATTTACAAATTCCAAAATGAAAAATAATATATTTGATCAGATACAAAATTGTAGAAATATTGAAAAACTTACAGAAGAAAAATTTAGACACATGTGTGTCTTAAATGATAATATCCATAATACCGAAGGACTTCTATCAAAAAGGTTAGGATTTAAAGAAAGATCATCTATATATTTTTAATAGTACCTATTTACATGTTTTTTTTTCTATATAGACATTTTATTTTTTATTTGGTGATTAATATAATATCGACGAACAATCAATTTTAAATAATATAATTTTAATAGTAGGCACGATGTACAAATTAAATTTTAGTTAAAATTGTATTTATAATTCAATCTATATATTAGGTATCTATAGTATATTATATATTATTTTATTATGTGTAAATGTAATATTAGATTTAGATAGTACCTACCTTCTACCTACCCTAAATTATATAGGTATATATTAGGTATATCGTATATTCGTATAACGCGTAAACTGAATATGCCAAGAGAAATATTTTTACTATTTAATAAAATTTTAAAATAAAAAATAATGTATATTAATTGTTATATAATTATTATTTTAGTCAAGAATATTTAAATAATATTGAACATCAAATAAAAGAAAACAACGATGAAATCATTATAAAACGTCAACAAATCTATGATGAAAATATTAAAATAAAATATATTAAAAACGATATCGTCAATAAAAATAAAATTATAGCGGATAATCAACATTTAATTGAACAAAAACGATTACAGTTACAAGTATGAATAAATATATATATTATATACATACGAGTATACAGTAAATAGCAAATAGGTATATACAGTTACATATTGATATTATATCTTCAATCTTTTAAAGTTTTAATCGTGATTTAAAATTAAGTTTTTCCATAGTGTATTTATAAGATTTAGGAACTAAAAATATTCACAATCAAATTTAAATTGTTGAGATTATTTTAATATGTATTATAATTAATTTATTAAATAGGACATTAAATCAAAAAACCAAAAAGAAGTAAAAGAATTAGAGTACAAGAGAATAGAATTTGATAAGAAACAAGTTAAATTGGAAATAATGAAGTCAATAACGAATCACTATAAAAAAGAAACTCAAGAAAAAATACAATTTTACCATACAAATATTATTCAACCTCTTGAACTTAAGCAAGTATAGTACCACCTATACTTCCACACACTTTAGTATTAAAATTAATACACCTCCATTCGTATTTATTAATACTTTAATAACTCGAGAGTCAAGTTAAATACGTAGGTATGCTACGCAAGAGGTCTATTTTTGAAATTAAACAAATAAGTAAATAAGTATTTAAAAAACAAAATTTGACAATCTTTTAGGAATTGCGAAAATTAATTTTAGGTTTCCTACAGGACACAAAATTTTACTTAGGTATCTAAAAATTATTTAAATTAATGTACCTATAGCACACAGCGCATGTTTGTTTGGAACTAATGTTTGAAATAATGTAAATTATGTATTTTCCCAAGAGATACTTATATGGACGATAACATCATGGTCTACGGCAGTATATTAGTTTAATTTTAAATGTGTAATTATTATTAAGCCAGTAGAAGGTGTAGTTTATAATTATTATGAACTGTTACAGTGATACTATGCGAGAAGATATATTAGTGGGTTGTAGTTTGTAGGTTTATTATATAATATTATAAACCTATATATACTTACCTTAAAAAATATTAGCGTTAATAGACTTGGTGAGGGATTTTTTTTTTTTTTTAAAAATAGTCACGTATAACTGTATAACGTATAAGGATAATTAAAAATGTCGAAAAGTCTATTATATGAATTAATAAATATACCTCCGACCTCACACCTAATATTAACGAATATTTTTACATTAGAGTAGGTAATAGATTTACAACTTACAACTATATGTATTAGGAATTTAGGAGGATTTCTTTAGGATTTTCTACTTCTTTGAGGGATTCTCATTTCTTCGACTAGGTTCCTATAGGACCCTATGCATTATTATAAATAGTTTAAGTATATATTTTGAACACTTTATAATGTACTATGTACCTATACGTATAAATTATTTTAATATTGAACATACTTGTATTCTGTTTTTACTCTATATATATCATTAAAATTATTATAACATAATAATATAATATTAGGTATGTAAAATGTAATATAATATTATGTAGATTAGAAAAAAACATCGCATTGGTTGAAAATGAAACATTAAGAAATATCGAGTTAAAAAACTGTACATCTGTAAATTTAAGTCCAGAGTTTGAAAATAAAATCGACAAACTTCAGTTACATATTAAAAAACTTGATGTAAATTTTTTTAATTATTTATTCAAATTATATAATTTTAAAACTATGAAATTTTATTTAGAAGTTCATAGAAAAAAAATCCAAAAGAATGGCCGAGTCCAAAGAAAAATTGAAATGTATTCAATTGAATGTTTTACATCAATTAGACATATCTACAACGAAAAATGATGAATATATGAATATTTTACAAAATTCGATAAATTACAAGTAATTAATATAAATGCACCTATATAATTTTATGATCTATATTTTATAAAATAGGTACCATATATGTATTATGTTTTGGTAAAAAAAAAAAAATTTAGAACTAAAATGGCAGAAAATATCGAGGTAAAGCAAGCGAGTTCAGCATTAGAATGCGAATTATTTCAAAAACGATACGAGATAAAGAAAAAGAGTGAGAAATTGAATGAAGAAGAAAAGTCATTGTTGGAACAAATAAATAAAATGAAACAATTAGGCCGCCAACAAGCAATGTACAATAAAGAATTATCTACAAAGTATATGAAGTTAAAAAATAAATGAATATTATATAGGTATTAATTTCTTATCGATAGAGAATAATTTACATTTGGTATTTTATGTATACGTGTAATGTTAGGTAGGTATCTACTAGATAGGTATATCTTAAAATTCAAAGTTTCAATAATTTTTATAATGATGAAAAAGTATATTAAATCGAACATGTCCTCTGATACTCCTCTCTACGGGTGCTCTTGAATCAAACACAAACAATATTGTGTTATGTCGGTCATAATAAAATGTACGACTACAATGGCCACTTTCATAATATTATATTTACTCCCATTGAAATATAGAAAATAACGTATAATAATTAATACATAATAATATACAAGTATACCAATATTTATAAGTTGACAATTTTTCAAGATAGGTTTGACTGTTTAAGTTTAATTATTGTTTCAAAATTCAAAAATAAAACTTTCAAACAAAATGTATTTAGGTTTTCTTCTTTAGTCTTTTTAAAAATTTAAAGAAAAACTACAAAAATAATACATTTCAATCTTAGCTGAAAATTTCAGATTATCCTAAATTTTTTTTTTATTAATTCTACTAACCATCATATTTTTAATAGGTACAATCGAAGATCTTAAAATTTGTTTAATAAAGGCAATACAGATATTTTTTTTTATTAAGTTTTTTAAAATACCAAATACAGTGTACGAATAATGCTTAGACAATATATATTATATTTTTTAAATCATTGATTAAATTAGAAGTATTATCGTACATACACCATCATAATATATATTAATATTAATTATTAATGCATCGTTACCTATTATACTGCTGTTATTATTTAAATAGTGTATTTGGTTATTGTAAATATTTTTTTACTTTAACAGAAATATGTTTCGTTCTCATACATTATAAAATAAAACGCCATTTTAAACGTCAAGTTTAAGTTTATAATTAGGTATTTAATAGGTACATATAAAAATTGTAACATAATGTGTTGATCGTGTATTCGTGTTTGATTAATTGGTTCCATTTTAATATTTTAATGTATGTTTTCATGCTTATCATTATTAATATAAATTTTATGTTTATACTCAAATATAGGCTACATATATATAGCTAATTTATCTAAATTACATTCTTTTAAAATTTGAAAATAATATACTTTTTAGATTTCATCGGACTTATTCTTAAATTTGGTTTCAAATTCACACGAAACAAAACATTTTACAATATTTATATAAGTCTGGGTAAATTTGATTATAAATAAAAGTTTTTAATATTCATCTGATTTATTTATTAAAAATATATAAAACGAGTGTTGTTTTTAATTCTAATTAAATGAAAATAAAATTTCTTGTAAATTACAATGTATTTTAGTAATTACTAAATAAAGATAAAACAAAAAAAAGTCATTATGATTACTGCCAACTAGTATCTATTGTCCAATATTTATATTTTATAATATCAAAAATGTACATCCATGTTGGTCTTTGTAATGAAAAATAGACTAAATAAATATAAAGAATTTTAATAAATAGTAAAGATTAAATATAAACACAACTTTCAAAATTAAAAATTAAATTTAATGTGGAGAGAATGGTAATTTATTATTTAATATAATTTTAAACATATATGTGTACCTATATATATATATATATGATAAAAACTGTTCATATTAAATTTAATATAAAAATCATAATTTTGTCCTAGATCCTATCACTTTAGTAAATTGAGAGAATTATTACAGTAATTCATGTAGGAGGTACCTTTCAAATTTTCATACTACAGACTTATAGTCAAAGTAACTTGTGGTTGGAGACTCTGACTGTGGTATTTTTAGGAAAAATTCACATACCAAAGACGTGTATTATAAATAAGCTATTTCTTTTTTGAATTTCCTGCTAATACGAGTAATCATTGATCTTCAGTATATTATTACATAAGGATGGACAGATTCTACAACCACACGTTACTTTTGCTACAACTATACACTTAATAAGTTAATAATCATTATGTTTTTTTATTTGATTTTAATTGATTAGTGATCTAGTAGACCAAAATTATTTCTAGATTAAAATTTATTGTTTTAACAGATTTATGTTCTAGTTTTTTAGATTATATACTAAATAGTAAATATGAAATTTACTTAGTACTAAAAAGTATAAACTTTTTTCTTCTTTCGTTTAATATAAAGGTGTATAACTAATAATATTGTTAAATAAAATAAATAAATTATGTAAAGGATTGTTTGTGAATATCAGTGATATAGTACTAGTATTTTGGCATAATTTCTTTTATGTTTCAACATTTACATATAGCTTAATGTCATGGTAAAAGTAAATAAAAATAAAATTATATAAAAAAAAAACATGATAATATTTAAGAATGATTTACACATACTCAGTCAGTAGCAACAATACATAAATTAAAATTCAAAGTTAAGATACATAATATAAAATTTAGGAATAAAATTAAAACAAATGCAAAAAATGTATAAATCATAACATACAATTAATAACCTAATTAGATTACTTACAAAATGTGATTAGTTTAGGCAATTAGTCTAAATCAATTAGACATTATAAGTTTATAATGGCGTAAAAAATAATACAATAATACTTTTTTGACCAAAATAATAAAATATGTAAATAATAGAATGATTGAGGTCTTTTAAATGCCTTTTATCCTTATATAAATAGATAAGTTTACATTTGTATTAGACAATTCTATAATAATGATTGAAATTTATTTTTTGGTCGGTAAAATTAAATAACAAAAGAAAAAAAATAAATAAAAAAAATAAACAATAATTTAATTGATATAATAATTACAAATATCTAAGTATTATATATTTATATAAAATAATAATTAATAACCGGATTAATATTATTTTTAATCATATACATTACAATTATATCACGCAAATTAAAATCCAAAATTTGTAGAAAAGATAAAAAGAAAATTAGGTACTAGAAAATTTGGAAGAACCTTAAAACAAATTTAATGTTAAACCATTACATTGAATGTTTCTTAATATACAACACTTTCAGAATATGCATTATTTTGTACTTAATTAATGGAAATTACATTTCTAAAATTTTACAAGCAATTTTTGTTTTGATATGTTCATGGCCAATTATTTTTATATTACATTTTAGATGGTTTGACTAGTCATACTGCAGATACTTGGGCATCTTCATCGTCTAACAAATTAATCATTGATATTAAAATATCAAATTTATTAAGCAATTTTAGTTTTTAATTAAATTACCATCATCATCATCACCATCATCTCGTAAATAATATGTTGATGTAACACCTTCATGAGAATGTGCTCTACCTAAACGGTGCATTCTGGCTGCCATTTGGGCAACACTTGTATTGTAAGCTGGTGGTGGTCGTGTTCGAATGCAGTTAGTTGATGATCCCAACATCTGCATATTTGATGAATATATAGGACGGTTTCCAATCTGATAATTCGCTAATAATAATAATAATAATAATAATAAAATTAGCATTTTAAATATTGATATAATTGTATGTGTAAAACAATTACCAGGAGGTTGTAATACAGAATGTCTCCTTAAATGTAGTGGTGGTGGAGGTGATGCTCCTGGAGGCATACAAACATCTGTAGAGCCACTTGTTTGTGTAGAGTGTCCGGAATCACTGGACGTTACTGAACCCGCTAGGACAAACTTTAAATGAGTATACACTTGTGTGTTTTAAATTTCATATAAATCAAAACATACTAGATGTCACAGTTTTTCTGAGTGATAGGTTTGACAAGCTAGTAACACTACTGCTTTCAGCATTTAAGTCGACAGATGATAATAGTAAAGGTGGTAGAGGGTTTAAAGGTGTAGTATCTGATTGAGAACGTTCGTGAGATGTAGCTGGAATACTAGGTGGTTGGTGAACATTTCTCCGAGTCGGTGGACCAGGAGATGGCGCCATATGATATCTGGGCTGGTGTAGTCTGGTTTTGCTTGGCTCGCTCAATGATAATAATTTTCGTACAGCTTGTGGTGATGCAGAGCCTAATAGTTTTATTTGAATATTATCAAGCATACAGAATATAAGTCATTTGAGTGTATATTTGGTAATATAATAATTACCGAATTTGGGACCAGTATTTTTCAGTCCTTCACTAGCACTACTAGCACTACTAGCTGTTGAAAGTGTAGGTGACGGATGGCGTTTTCTAATTGGGCCTGATCCCATTATAGATCCACCAGCACTAGAACCTTCACAACTCATAGATAGTTCATGTAGTTTTTCTTCATCGGTGATGACTTTCATTTTTGCAAGATAAGCTTTCACTCTTCTTACCATTTGGGACTAAAGTAATTAAAATGAATAAAATATTTAGTTTTATATTGGAGAATTTTTATGTTGACTAATTATTTATAGTTTATGGATAATCTATAATTTGGGGTACATATACTTACTTCTTCAAACATTTTTTTTGGATTGGGAGCAGCAGTTGACTTTTTTCTCCTCTTGACTGTAGCTGCTCCACCTTGATGAGTTCCACTACTTACACCTGTAGTAAGTTGATTTAAAGCTACCATTGCATTAGATGTAGGCTGTCCACCAAGTTCTAACATTGTAAGTAGATCATAAGGAGACGAACACATGTTTGTCAAATTTCTAACTTCTTTTGCAATCATTCTTAATTTTTCAAAATTAATTAAATTTTCTACATATGTATCATTGCCAAGATGAATAAATGTTAAATCTTTTTTAACTACTGGATAAAATGGTATCTAAAAATATACCAAAATAGTCACTTAGTAAAGTTTTTATTTTTACATTCTTTATAATTCAAATACAATAGAATAAGAAAACCCAAATTTAATATATATACTTGTTAACTTACAATGGGAGGTTGAGATTGTTCATTGCTGACTAGTTGACGATATTTACTCATATTCCGTGAAGGATCCATTAAATCTTGCAGGTCACTAAATAATCTTTGATATTTTGATGGTAATTTTTCCCATGATTGACGTAAACGGCTAACAGCTCCATGTCCAAGTCCAGAAATAATGGCAAACATAGAATTAAAATTTTTACATTCCTTACATTGACCTGTGTAGTAAATTATGCAATAATTTATTATTAAAAAATAAATGATTTAATTATAATTTTTTATAAACATACGTGCTACTTTTATAAATTGTTTGATCATTTTTGACCGCCTAATAAGGTTGTGTTCAGAGCAAATTTCTGTTACAACCCAAAACATTTCTGTATTTACCAACTGAAATAAAGATTCAATAATTTAATTATATTTTATATAAAAATAAATTGTTAATATAGAAAATACATACTTCAGCAAATTTAGAAAGCATTGGAGTTCCATATCGACTATCTAACAAAAACAAGTCGTCAACATATTCTGTTGCTTCAATTTGTCTAAATATGGAAAAGTCTTGTAATGTTAGTTGTACAGCAACTTCAACAGCATTCAGTTGTAAAAAATGCACATGACTTTCTCTTATTAAATCAGCTGCAAGTTCATCTCCAACTAAAGTTTCTGTATTACCGACATTTTTTAAGTAGTATCTATAAAATTAATAAAAAATAAAGAAATTGTTTAAATATTTTTATTTTATAATCATAAATAAATAATTAAGTTTATAATCTAGATCATAATATTATATCTGTATGGATAGGGAATAATTGATTGTATTTATATTTATTTTTATTTTTTTATTAACTAATTCAAAGTTGTACTTTTGATTACAATATTAATAATCTTAAAATTATAATTAATTATTATTAAATGTTTATTTATAATTATTTTACATGTATTACGTTATTATTTTAAATTTTGTATAATTATAAAAACTATTATAAAAGTGATATGTATTTTATGCATTATTATTATTTAATATTGTTAATATTTTAATTTATTTATTTATAATTAGGTTATACGAGTATATAAATTTACAAATACATATAATTGTAAAAAATTAAGTAAATCCTAACTATCAAAAAATTGCTAATACTGACCTACTACTAAGTCCAATTCGTTCTGCTAAATTTTGAAGTTGATCCGGCAATCTTCTTTGTTTAATTATACCTCCTTCAGAAACTGATACTTCACATAAAGAATAATATGAACTAGGTTCTGTGATTCCAAATTCTTGTAATGCAAGCATTACAACTTCATGAGCGGTAGTTTCTTTATGCACCAATAAATATTTACAGGTCTGATCAGGTTTGTAGACTTTAAGTACGTGTTCAGGATAATCTGCTGCTACCCGAGCATCGTCTAGATACGATATTGAAGTTAAGTCTGGATGGCTATGTGACTGTTTAAAATTTGAGCTAGAGTCAGATTTAGCCGATACAGAACTATCATCACACACATCACCAATAATATTTTTTGGTAAAATATTCATTTTCATCAAAGCTCGTTGAAGTCGTTTTTTAGGGCCAAGAGTCATAAAACCTCCACCACTTGATGAATTAGATGTGTTTGTCTTAATTGGTTGTTGGATAGGGGGAGGAAGATTAGCAGTGAGCAAAGGCCGTGCTTTAGGATCATCTTGAAGGCGAGCGATTTCAACAGACTGTTTTTGTCGACCTCTAGATCGCGGCGAGTTGTCTGGAGTAGCAAGCATTTCTTTGAACACTAAAAAATATAAAATTTGTTAAAAAAATAATCTATTATTAGGTAAAAATAAAAAAAATATTTACTTAAAAGATTTGATTTTACGGTGATACTCAAATGCGTAGTCCCACGGAGAATCTCTAAAGCACGTGTATGAGTTACATGTTCGAAGCTTTGTCCGTTGACTTCCAAGATTTGATCACCTCGTTTAAGACCAACCTCTTCAGCTTTAGATTTTTTATCTACCTAAAAAAATGAAAAATCAAAAACATTTAAAACATACTTTTAACGTTATTTTAATACTCGTATTATGATAATAGTTATTATAGTTATAGTATTTGTGTAGGAAGTATTTGTTATACATGTGTTTAGCAAAGGAATAGGTTATACATACTTTTGAAATAAATATTCCGAATCCTCTCTCATATCCTCCCAAAATAGAGAAATGTAACACCTGATCTCTGGACGGTCTAGCCAGAGTGACGCACCTAGTTCTTGCTTTGGCGGCACAAGCGATGTTCAATAGTCTCAGTTGACCACCCATTTTATTCTCTTCCAGGCATGCTTCGAATTTCTCTACAAAATCCATCATTACCGGGTCCATTTCGAAATCGGTGAAATGATTATTCACCCACAGTAGCACCACCCTGGTAACACGATCCCTGGCAGAAGGCTCGTTAAACCAATCCAATAATTGATTGGCGACTTCCATCGAGTTCTTAATAAAAGTTCGATGGGTCAATAGAAAATCTTCTACGTATGTTGGATCTATAACCGAATTCTCTTCGATTAATTGCAACATCAGTCTTTCCGGCGTTCCCTATAAAATTACCATCGAAAGAACATGTTAAATAAACATCATCGTAACATTTGAGATAACAGCAAAAATTGGATATGCATACGTAGATAGAGCAAAATCATTATGTCCGAAATATATTTTATAATATGTTTCAACTAACCCTAATAACTACGTGACCCCGTCGTCCGGCTTCTAATGTACCCCTTTGTTCGGTGACCATGACCAATTTTCCATCATCGTCTTCGTGTTTTTTCGTGTTCTCCTCGCCCTGATGGAGTATCCTGTAATAGTCAGTCTGCGTGATGCAAACGAACTGGCAGTCATCACATTTCGTGCGCATCACGCCTCGGTGGTAGAGCCGTTCCATTGTCGGTACAATGCCGAAACTGTCGCCCATGTGCAGTTGATCGGGAATGCCGTCCGCGTGTTCAACTTCCACGTGGCCGTTGATTAGCACGCTCCACGAGTCCAGTTCTTCGCCGTCGTTCATTACCACGGTGCCGGCTTTTTCGACTACCGCAAACACCATGACGCCACACAAGGCCCGACGCACGGCCAACGTCATGTTGGTGAACGCTTTTAGGTGTTGCGTGAACTCTAACAGCACCTCGACGTCATCCTCAGCTCTTTCCGACGGATCCTTCTCCAGGCACTCGCGGACCGTATCCCGGACTGTCAGGCTCTCGCTGCTGTCACCCAGGTCGTCCTCGTCAGAGTCCACGATCGATTCCACCAGGCCCGAAAGGTCTACTTCATCCGCCTCCACCGAAACGCTCCCTGAATGTACGCTGGTCATGGTGTCGCTACCCGAGTACGCCGAACTGGTGTCCGAGCTATGCGAGCTCCGATTGCTCTTCTGGTACAGTTCAGGCCGGATTGCAGCGATATACTACATATAAAATGGTATAGAAATCACAAAATTTAGTCAGTATGTTATGGTAGGAAACGAGATACTCAACAAAGCATCGTATCATTAGTGTGTTTGTTTGTTTTTAAGCACGGACCCTTTCTAAACAATACTATCGTTAGAAGGTGACACCACGCTAAGGTGTCACGTTCAGGATTTAGCTGATTCTATATACCTATATAGTAAATAATTATCTGTAAAATGTCGTTGAAACTGTTTCAGTTCGTGTACAAATAATCACCGAATCTGATTTCTATTAAATTATTGAGTGCGTCTTGTCCACGGCGTGAGAAAAAGAAAGACTGCGCCTTTTATTTTCATTTATTACTATTGTAGGGGTTTTGGAATTTTATGTATTTATTATTACAGCTAAAGAAATAAATTGTTATATAAGAAAACAATTCGAAATATCAACAAAACATAATGCACCGTATTAAACTAATTTAGGTTTACATATGTTTTGAGATTTTTTAAAAAAAATATAAGTATATACATATATTGTTTAATATATACTTTAAATAAATAATGAAATAATTTGACTACAGTTTCATATATATATAATGTTAGGTTGTGTTAATAGTGAAGTTTAAACATATAAATAATAATAAGGTAATATATTTAAATATAATTATTATAATAAATATATTATACTATTATAGTACCTATAACATTTCTTATAATTTTATGTTTATTCTAAAGAAAATTATCGATTTCTCCTTTCTCTTAATTTTTGGTTATACTCGTAATATTGGTAAAAGTATAATGCGTATGGACGGAAATAATGATGAAGTTAGCGAATGAAAACAATATACTCGTATTATACTATATTGTTAAAAATCAAATTAGTCATTCTCCTTAAACTTAATTAACGAAAAACAATTTTTTATATCTAACTCATTCATCATAACTAAACTCAATAATATTGATGCGTATTTCCGGTCATAATATCGTATTATATTTTCTGTAATTATGTTCTCACAATATTTACTGATAAGTACAAAAATGTTGGAATTGAAAATAATAACTGTAAAATAAAACTAAAAACAATCAATCAATCCTTTTTCAATCAATATAATTTAATTACGAGTGCAATAAAATTACAATAAATTTGTTTACTGTTGCGGTATAGTAAGTACTTAGATAATTTTGTAAAATTAATGGAAACAGAAACAGTATAATATAATATTTTTTATACTTACGCTGTCGTCGAATACGAGGTTTATCGCTCCACCACGTTCCATGCCGGGGTACCGAGGGATTGAAGTACTCACCGAACGTAGACCGCTTTGAGAGTCCGCATAATCCATCTGAAATAATTAAATAAATATATTATATTTATAATCAATTTGGCGTAATACTCATTTACAAATTACTAATCAATTGGAAAAACGGTTACAGGTATATATTATATAAATGTGTTTTAATTAAAGCATAATATTTTTATACGGGTATATAAAAGTTCTTCGCCGCCGCCGTACAAACATTAAATACTCGATACGATACTCGTATAATACCTACATAAGAAGCTTATTAATAAAAAAAAAAAAAAAAATAAAATAAAAACTGTTTGGTGTAAATTCATCGAATAATAATATAAAGGAATTAATAAGATTTATATATCACTCTTTAAAGAATATATAAGTTTATATAAATTATAATAAAAAAAAACATTTTATTGCGAATAATAATAAAAAAAAAAACAACTAGCAACATTCTTTATAAAATAAGGCTGCAATGAATATTCATGTTCTCATTTATAAAAGGTTTCCAAGTTCCCATAAAAATATTTAAATTTATATACTGATTTCGATTATTAATACAAAAAAAGAAAAAAAAAAAAGAAAAGATTTTGGTTAATATACAATATTGAAAGTGAATTAATTATTATGAATTTGAAAACAAAGTACCTTTATAGGTATATAATGGGTTTTTAACGATGTAAACCTAATACCTACTCATTGATAATAATTATTTTCTTTAAATACCTACAATAATGACAAATATATTTTATAATATTTATTTAAACGCCAACGCAAATGTATTATTACATTGAGTTATATTAATAATTGCAGCTTCCGACGAAAATAATAACAAACGGGACATTTTTATTCGATAAAAAATAAGGTATATTAAATAAAAATAAAAACAAGTACTTATATATTTTGTACGTAAATATAATCGTCGCATACCTACACTTTTTATACCGAAAAGTATATAATATAATAATAATAACATCTTCTTTTGCCGTTTACACGTTTATACATTATTATTATTATTATTATACATGAAATTACCATCGAGATATGAAACTTATATAAATATACAACCGGTTAAACAAGGACACAAAAATTCTAACGTATAATAATAATATAATTGAATATTATAATTCGTATAAATTAGAAAAAAACGGTCATTAATGTCTGAGGAGCGTGAGCATTTGCCATTTCGTATATTATGCATACAACATAATACGATAACGTTTTTCACATTCTTATGTAGACAGTAGACAATTCGGATTTCATTGATTATACAATACAATATTATATTATGATAAAACATTCGTATATTATAATATAATGTATATAGGCGTACTGAAAAGTAGGGTACCTAAACCCTTTATAAATAATTGAAAATAATAATTTATATTTATCTATAGCGTATACTTTGGGACTTTGGGTAAATATTAACCAAGCGGGAATCGTGAATTTCATTTTAAATTAATATACACGTGCATCGCACAAGACGTGTACCAACTCTATTTCAAAAACCCGTCCGGGCGATTGTAATATTATTGTTAAATATTAATTAATATTTATATATAAGTAACGGGCACAGGATTTGATGCGTTTTATAAGAAGTCACGAGTAGTATGAGTATCCCTTTATAGTCCTCGTTTTAAGACATAATATTATAATAGTATATAAATTATACACCCTTTGCAGGGACAAAGGAAAGAAATATTACGAGTGCGTATATATACAAAGCGGAAATATGCGTTTACGTTTTAGTTCCTTCTTTTCAACTGTATTATTATTCGTTTAATAAAATAATATTGACATGCAACCGTAGACAATAATTAAATAGGTTGAACCCAAGGAAACACGAGTCCACTATGCATATATTATTATAATATAATATAAATTACATAATATAACATAATACGGTTATAACGAACACTGAACACGCCGATGCAAAGCATTATTTTGTACGTATTGTTTACGTCCACTTTTAGTGATAGAAAATTATAAATAACGTTATTTTGTTTAAGTAATAATACGAGTATAACCGAAGATAATATTATAAAAACAAGGACATACTAATTAAAAAAAAAAAAAAATAATAATAAATAAAATAAATACCGGAACAAATTATTATCGTTGTTATATTTCCCGTCGTTATTACAAAAAAATAAATATTACATGTGCGGTGTGCCTACAAATTTAACACGTCCATCATATCATACCAACATACACCGTTGTCAATATTTTAAACAAATTATTTTAAGAAAAAATAGTTTTTCTTAGCTATTGTCTATCAATGATTACTGTTTGATGTTTAACTTTTAACAAAGCTGCGTAGAATAGGAGTCTGTTAAACAAACGAATATTAATTAATAATATTATAGGAACAAAAATTGGAATTTAATAAATTTCCATTTATATTTGGTATAAAGAAACGGGCAATGTTTCTTTTCGAATAAAAATAAATAAATATAACAAATATAACATAATAATGTATAAAGTAAATAACGTTTTATTTTATTTCCGTTCGTATAATATGTGATTGAAAATTTTTATTTTATTTTTTATTTTCCGAGAGTTTCATCTAATGCGGATTTTTAAATCGTAATATTTTTCTTGACGGTTATGCTTAAAATCAATGTTTCATCTAAACTAGATTAATTCGGTTTGAAAAACATAATAAACACATATTGTATATTTGTATGTAAATCCTGGCGAAAGATAATATTCTTTTTATAAAAACAATATAAAATTTCCATTTCCGAGACAACAACAACAATCTATATTTATATTATGTATTGGCGCAATAATAAGAATTAGCATAATATAATATATTATTGTTTAAATTCTTACGTCAAACCATTAAAAAAATAATTTTATATAAGTTTTGATATAAAGTTCCGTTATAAAACTATTAAAACAATTATTTTGATTATCAAATTAAATAGAAATGAAATTTGTTTTGTATTTAATTATATTTAATATAATACGCTGCTATACCTGCTTTACATATACACATTTAAATAATATACCTATCATAATTAATGTGAGAAATTATTTTTATTTAAATTATGTACTGAATAAAGTTGCTTAAAATTCTAAATGGTATAATTGATATAATTACACCATAGCCCATAATACACATCGCAAACTGTTTTAAACGCAAGTTGAGATTTAAGATTATTTTTTATGAATTTTATATTTATAATTTATTTTGGATTTTGAGCGAAGCGAAAAATGTATTGATTTTACAATGATGTCTGTCTTTTGTTTTTGTTTTTATGTCTGAAGAAGTTTTTCGACCCGAAATAATACACTGATTTTCATGAATAGAATATACGAGTATGTTGCCGGTTGGAAAGTGGATGTATTTGGTACTTTATTTAGATCATTTTTTGAATTTCTTAAATTGACCCTATGCGAAAGAAAAAACGGCATTTTTCACGAAAACTGGAATTTCGATGAATTCGATTTTAATATTTCACGATAACTCAGGCAATTTTGAAGTTAGAGACTTGAAAATTTTATTGAGTGTTCAAATAGGTACTATATATAATATATATGTGGTAAAATTTTGGAATAATTACGTTAATTTTTTTTAAAATATAGAACTTGGAATATTTCCTAAAATTCTCATTTTTATCTAGGTAGGTATATAATATTTGATAAAATTGATAATTTTGGGTTTTAAGGCTTGTAAATTTTACTGAAGTTTACTCACATATTACTTAACATGATACCAAAATATTAGAAAATCTCAAGTATCAATTTTATTTTTATAGGTGTTTAAAGTTGAAATTTGAATAAAATCAATAATTAAAGTATTTATATGAATTCTTCTTATTATATTTCAATATTTTCCAATAATGTTAAATAAAATTGCAAAAAAATGTTGAAAATTTTTATTGAAGCTCGAATACATATTACTTAACTCAGTTTTAATTAATTATGAATATTACATTTACGATTTTTTTTTAGCTGTTTAAAGTATAATAAAAAGCAAAGGAAAAGATACAGGTCTAAAGAGGAAAGAGATAAATTTTGAATGCAATCATTAAATCGAAAAATGATTCTGAGCGAAGTTCTGTTAGATTTTGGTATTTAGGTAACTCATTTAAGGGTATTATGGAAATTTATATTGAATGTAGTGACTAATGTATACATCATGTAAAAATTTTAATCAATACATACATTATCTGATAAATTTCGCGCAAAATCATATTTCGGAAGATTAATGATTTATCTCTTCCACAGCAGTATCACCTCATTATTTAAAAAAAATTTCTACTTTTTTTATGGCCGAGTTCAAGTATAAGTATTTACCTATTTTACCCTATAAATATTGTGATACTATGTAAAATTTAATTAGCATATAATATACAAATAATTTTTATAGACAATGAAGGGCGTATAAATTGTATATTATACCCAAAGTTTCGCCCTATATACACAATATACTTGTATATTCTGCTCATGTAGGTGTAAGGGATAATTATTTATGCTTGTGTTCAAATTCAAACCCGCGCATAACTTTGCCAACTACCTACACGAGAACTGAATTATTGTATATTTCATGTATAATTAAACATTCTTTTCCGAAACAATAGTTTCAACGAGTAATAATAGTAAGGTATCTATATATTATTATAATACGAGTATATACATAATAATTAAATAGAAACCGAAGAATGTGTTTCGTTCTATTTATATATTACAGATTCTGAAGAAAAACAATAATTATTGTATACCTAGGTATACAAAAATATTTACAATTCTTCACAGTTTAAGTAAAGTAAGACAATATAATAAGAATGAAAGTAGTAAGATAGTAATTATTAGTAGGTTAAAAGGGATTTAGGTATCAAACCAAACCAAAAAAAAAAAAAAAAGAATGTTTGTATTTTAATTTTTGACAATAAAAAAGTAAATATATTTTAATTTTTTAATCTAACCGATACAATCAAAATTTCATGTTTCAAGTTTAATGAATTATTTACTTCAAAATTATTAGGAATATTAACTTATACGCATGGTTTAAAATAAGATATCTGTTGATATTTAGAGATAAAGAGATAAATGGAAATTATATTACAAAATTATTAGATTACACCTACATAAATACATAATTGAATACATGTATATGAGATACAACATAAGCGACATAATATAATATTACGATATACGTACAACTATATACTGTCTAAAATAATTAGGTTTGCATAAATATTATACTAATTTCGTTTGTAAAATTATTTTTTCGACACCGTTATAAGTATTATAGTATATTATATTAACCTACTAATATTAGATTTCAGCGTTTCACATTCACTTTTAAGTTTCAACAGTGAATATAAAAAGTATAAAAAAACTAAAAAATACATATATTTATTTATTTTATGTAATTTATATTATTATTATTTTAAATGTTAAATCAACGTGGTACTATTAAATACTTTAAAATATTATATTGTTTATTTTCTTTTGATTTTGAATAGTTTTAACTCTTCGAATTATAACATTTTTATTTCTATGTACGTATAATAATAAAAATCTGGTTTATTTGGTGAAAGTTTCATCGATATTTGATTAGTATAAGCTAATACGAGAGTATCAACTAATAAAATGATAAAAATAGGTCTTAATAATTAACTGGTTTGTATTGTTTATACCGATTAAATATTATATATTATATATAAATTTAAAAAATGTATTTACTATTTACAGAATATTTGCTCGCATTTTAAAACCATTTTATTACTATAGATTGATAACTTTCGAGGAGAGGAAAAAACTGCAGTATTAGTCATTTATGGATTACCACATTAGTACGTGGGAAGAATTCCATAATAAGTTCTTTAAAAAATACCCAGACTATCCAGACTCGCGATAAAAATAGTAAATATTAATGTAACCTTAATGGATTTTTTTAAGGAACAAAAGAATAATTTAAATCGATTAAATCTTAATTAAAGTATAAACTATAAATACAACTATAATACATCCATGTTATAGATGTCAATCAAAGTATATAATGACGTAAAAAAATCTTTTTTTTCTGAATTTTATGCTTACTAAAATTTATAATATTTTATTTAGGTACCTACCTATTTAAGTAAAATTATGTTAAATAGTGGTACATTAAATTTTTTAAAAGGCTCGTATTATTTTAATGGCGTATACCGTTTATTTGGAAAAAAAAATAAGAGAAAAATTGAGCAAATATTATCGTAAATAACGCAGGTATACCTATGCAAGAAATGGGAAACCTAATAAATATGAATAATTAATGCACTACACACACATACCGAAATAATACAGAAAATATCACTTATTGTATAAATTGGGTTAAAGAAGATCTAAACAAGTGCGCCCAGGGATTAACTTTAGAAGACAGCATTGATAGAGATAGTTGGAAAAAAGTAGTAGAGGCAGCGAAATTCCTTCAAGGACAGTAAAAGCTCGAGAAGAAGAAGTATAAATTGATATATTTTAAGTTCAATAATATATAGAAAATAACAATTAATATTCACTAATTATATTATATTATATATACCATTTATTAAGACGGAAATTACACACAGGAAAACACGAGTATAATAATATAATAATAATAAGGTCGATACAAATGTTCAACAAAGAACACAGAGGAGGAGTATTAATATATAATGTGTTTAATGCATATAATGTGAATTTATACAAACTGCTTGCAATATAATAAAGTTAGCAGTTTGCACATATTACGTTCAATTAACGTTCAATTTAAATCGAATGACATATATTGTATAATTTTGATTATAATATTGGCATATAAAGGGTAACAAAATTATGATTTTGTATTAAACGAATAAGTCTAAAGAGTAACAATGAAAGTTACGATTAATTTATTTTTGAAATATATAACTTAAGATTTAAATTTTCGTACGCCGAAATGCCGAATTATTAACATAATACTTAGGTAGGTATATCTTATACGACTATAATACGTATATTATATACTAAATAAATACATTTTCTAGTAAATTGCTTAGTTTGGAAGAATTACTTTCGACAACAAACAATGTGGAACATAGAAGTTTACCACCAAATTGAAGTAATATAATATTATGTAATAATAATAACAAATAATATTTAAATATTTTATTCTTAATTAATATTATTATCCATGTTAGGCTATTTTGATGTATATATAGTATACACTACAAATTATTATTCACGTACAATACGCATTGTCGTCTTATGTGTCACGCAACGATTGCAACAGGAAATTAAGTTGCCAATAGATAACTTA
This sequence comes from Tetraneura akinire, assembly GCA_021307375.1. NCBI lineage: Eukaryota > Metazoa > Arthropoda > Insecta > Hemiptera > Aphididae > Tetraneura > Tetraneura akinire. Next base: position 4,348,827 of record JAIUCT010000020.1, on the reverse strand, counting down.
TTTGCGAGGAAAATTATAATGAAAAAATTCTAACACAATAATATAATATAATATAATATATACGCATCGTAATATATCTTATAAATTTATAAAAATAATTGAATCTATACTTCATCTGTTTTATTATAAAACGTTTTAGTGATATTATTTGTGGATGACGAAATTGAAATAAAAATAAAAATAAAAATAAAAATAAAAATTTTAAATTATTTTCGTTTCGTGTTAATAATTGAATTTTGCGAAGGACGTTTAAAACATACATTTTTTCGACCACGTCATTGCGGAACAGTCCGGACCATGTAAAAAAACACAGTAGGCGTATTTTTATTTTGCATATAAATATATAAATACAATTCACCGGAGAGGTTAGGTAAATGGACCGAATGTAAATATTGTTCATATTTTTCATAATATGAAAACGTTCGTACGAATTATTATGTTGAAATTTATAGCAATCGAAACGGTAGACGGGGGAAAAAATTAAAAATTAATTGATAATTATTACTAAATAATAAATTAGGTAACTACCAAATAAATAAAATAAATAAATCTATAATTTTAAATATAACGCATATGGTATAGATTTTATGTTGATTATAATAAAATATTTACACGGTTTGTTGACAAATAGACGCAGGATTTACTGCGGTTTAGTATATAATACGGTTTACTATTATTACATAGGTATATGAACTATATATAGGTATTTGAATATCATAGATACCGCACACCCAAGAAACTCTGTTATTACAGAGGCTGAATCATCGGCTCGAGAGGATGGTATACCTACTGTAGTATACGTATAATGTAAATTCGATGACGAAACTTTCAAACAATTATAATACGTATTGAAACGGCGTGTCGTCATGATGATAAAAAAAATAAAATAACCATTTCCGTAAATTCATTTCATTCAACTCAAAACTCAATTGAAATGTACAAAACGATGTAGTAAAGGTCAACACATCGGTTTCCGGAAGTTCAATACGTACCACTATATATTGTGTATAGAACCGAGTTCCGTTTATTGACGTATTTTTTAAAACTAAACAATATTCCCCGATTTAAAACTACGCAAAATAGATGGCGATTATAGAATTTCGTGTTACAAAAATGGTGGGCATAACATACGGGTTTAATATTATAAATTATAATAATATATAATTATGTTTATTTCAATTATACATTTTGTAATGCGTATACATCATAATATTAATATACCTACTGTAGGTCGATTTCATTAAATTCCACATACGAATATTATATAGGTATTATGTGAAAAGGCGATTGATTATAATATTATCCATCGATTATATAACGTATGAATATCATGAATCACACGATACGGTAAATAAATACCGACGAACCATCCCGCACACAATTTCAGAGTGTATTTTATATTTAAAAAAAAAAAATACTGAATAAAAATATTTTATTTTCGCGCGTTTCTGTGTAGGAGTAGGAAACGGCTTGTATTATGCGCGATGCGTGGTTCGTAGCCCTGTTGCACGTTTTTCGCCCCCTTCTATCGTTCTCTATATTATTATTATTATTAATATTTATTATAATATAATATGTATAATAATAATAATAATTCCAAAGACGAAATGGTAAAAACGATCACACACACACACACACGTGGAACAGAACGGAGTCAATCATTTTATTTTATGCGAATTTCGGATGAGGAACCGCCGAAAAAGGACGACGGAGGTGTATATAACACGACGCTGCGTCGCGCGCGGCGGAAAGGGACTCGCGATGTCGGCGTCGTTGTCGGTGGCGCGTGACGTAGGACGGTCGGCGGTGGGCTTCGGCGGTACGATGCGTGGGCGTCCGTCGCTACCGCTGACTGCTGGCGGCGGTGCTTTCGGATCAATATTGCGTTTAACCTTCTCGTATTATTATTATTATTTCCATTATTATTATTATTTTATATTAGGTGATGTCTTTTTTTTTTCCCCCCCACTCTGAAGGCATCATATTATTATAATAGACCCAAATTCGGTTGGTTAGGAACACTATTATTAATTATATTATTATATAGACGAGGGGATAAAACACAGCCTTCCGCCGTCGACGGACGTATGATATTAATTAATTATTGTTCGTTCATAATATTATATATTATATAAAACGCGAGTGTCGCGCACACGAATAATTAACGTTAACACGCTGCACCATAAAACGGGATGCCGCTGTTGAACGCGGCACGGGATGTCGTCCCGTTCCGTCCCGTCGCGAACTACCCCGCCATGGGACCGCGTGTGCGTGTATCGCGCGCGTTTGAAGCGACAGTGACCGCCGGTCGACACGACCATCACTCGTAAATTTCTCGTCTCGTTAAGTTTTCGTCGCCGGACGCATATTGCGTTATAATATTATTCATATACTGTTCGCGGAAGAGGTCAGGTCTACGTACATCATAAATAAAATTGATTTTACATTATAATATATAATATTATATAGGTCTATTATATTATATAACGACGGCCGGGGACTAGAGAGACGACGCAGTTTTCCCAATTCGATTTTTTTTCCAAAGCACTCGAGTTTACAAAATAAACATTCGTCAATAGTTGGTTTCAGAAACACAAACAATATTTTCAATTTAATTTCATCGGTTCAATTTTGCGCGACTTCTACTTTTCTTTTTATATAGGTATATATAAAAATTATATTATTGCAATTACTTTAAGTATTTTTGTGGTTAAGTAGGTCACATCATAGGTTATAAGTGGTTACAATGTTACATAATACATTATATTATAATTTATAAATGGGTTTTAATTTTAATATCGTATATATACACATTATAATATGTAGGTACCCGATGGAAAATTGTATGAATGTGAGTATATATTATACGAGTATAAGTGAGTGGGTTGGCACTCTCCGCATCGTTTATAATTCATATTATAATATAACATATAGGTAGGAACGGCGTTTATATGGTATGTTGGAGCGTTTCTCGATGAAAAATTCACGAACATAACATGGCCTTTTTCTTTATTTTCATTTTTCATCCTAACGTTTTTATATTGTACTATAATATATTAATACGGGCACGCCACATGTAAGATATTACACGTCGTCACGCGTTTCAATCAAATATATTCATCAATAATAGAATATTGGGAAATGCATTTATAAATATTAAATTATGATAGTCGGGTGAACTTAGAATATTTTCTGGACATATTTATATTCGATATACTGAATATTTAACAATATTAGAAAATAATAAAATTTTCGTATTAATAAAACTAAACATAAACATAAAAAAAAATATATTTTTGTCGTTTTATTCGATTATATAACTAACGTTGCGGTTTTTGTCTATACATATATAAAAAAAAAATCACCGTCCTTCCTCGTTAGTATAAAATATATATCGCCATTGTTATCAGCGTATATATTATACTATATAATATGCGGTACATTATAAAATTATATTACTATCATAAATATATAATATATATATATATATGTATGACACGATAAAGAAGAAAAATTTAGAATAAAAAACTATAATAATTTTTGAAAAGAAGACACTTTTTAATATCACATTATTTATCGCGCGGGATAAAATTATTATTATTATTATTATTATTATTATTACGGTAATATACCGACGTTGAAAACTTTAAAACTAATAACGTGAACTATAATATTATAATATATCTATATAGGTATTATGTTATTATGCTGACCCGTTTTATAACTTATCTCGTAAATTCGGACGCTCGTATCGCCGTCATTGACGCAGTTAAAAATTTAAAATGGTTTATTATACGTACACGACAAAAGCGGGGTCTGTGTAAGCACGCGAATATTTTTTAATACGAGTACGGAGTACCTATATATTATATTATTATTTGTTTTTTATCATTGTCCTCGATACGATTGTATATCAATAATATTCATTTAACGAGAAATCCGAACAGATGCGACACGTACAAACGATTATAAATTATACATTATTAAGACTAAAGAACGTGTGGCCGTGTGGGGCAGTGGCGTCATTTCAGTTTTTACTAGAGTAGGGCAGACCCATAAATTTGACGACTGGTTTCAAAAAATGGAAGTGGAAAGGATATATATATTTGCAGGCATGTATACAAGTGGGGGGGGGGGGGGTTAAGGGTACAACCCCCAAATTTTTTTTCCAAAAATATAAAAAAATTGTTAATAAACAAGTAGGTATTTCATATTGACATTTATATTAAAAGGTTGTGTATTAGATTCTGAGCGAAGCGAAGAATGTATTGGTTTAACAATGTGATTAATTAATTTTAATACAATATACATATTACATACCTACATACATTATACATTTATTAGTAAATATGTACATAAATAAATAAAAATATAAAATGAAGTATGTATTTGTGTTTTCAAATGAAAAAAATATTTTCGATAACTTGAATTTCTTTGCCGAATCAAGTTATCGAGATTTTCCGTAAGTAAAATTTTTTCGGTCCCCTATCGATTCAAGTTATCGAGATTCCACTATCTATATTATTATAGTCGAATGGATAGGACATAGGAGCATAAAATATACAATTACATAGTACCTAATATAGTATAATATATATATTATATAGTATATTACATAGAATAATACAATTACAATTACCTAACATTAATGTAATATTATTTAATAAATATTTAAAAACTTTGAAATAATCTACTTCAATTCCTTATAAAAAAAACCAAGTACGAGGGGCAATCAAAAAGTAAGTTGCATTTTGCCATATTTTTTGTCCTGGTGAATATTTTTTGTTGAAACTTTGGGGTAATAATCTACACATTATACTTTAAACGTATTAATTCCTAAATTGATAGTTAGTTGTTAAACTTATCAGTAACAAGTTGACATTCATGGCTACTGCTACTATTACGCCGTCCAAAATTGAAATTCGTGCAGTTATTAGATTTTTATAGTTAAAAAATTATAAACCCGTACAAATACATGGGGAGGTGTGTGAAGAGGGGTGTGAAGTCTATGGTGATAAAACAATTTCGAGATATGCAGTTGAAAAGTGGTGCAATATCTCGAAATTGTTTTATCACCATAGACTTCACACCCCTCTTCACACACCTCCCCATGTATTTGTACGGGTTTATAATTTTTTAACTATAAAAATCTAATAACTGCACGAATTTCAATTTTGGACGGTGTAATAGGGTAATGCACTCGGGCATCCAATTAGTATACAAAAATGTTAAAAGAAAAACTCGATAACCTAGTGTGTACTGTGTACAATTATACATATTTTAACAATAATATAAAAATTATAATCAATTAGGTTTATAATCAATGATATTACCTTATGTTAAATACACTCTATAATAGTGTATATTATTATTTATTGTACAAATTATAATAACATCAATGATATTTTTAGAAAAATAGGAAAAATTTGTTTTGGGAATACCAACGACAAGTATTGTTGTTATCCTGATAGATCACAGAGCCCACGGTAATATATTATACAGTAGTTATTTATACAGTATAAGTAAATTTTACACTGTGCGATGACAATCTTATCGTTATTTAATATAGGTTATACATCGTGAATTTATAACATTGATTTGTAGTTGTACTATCTATATTTAAATTTTTATCAAATATAATTTAATAACGTTTTACACTAATTATTTTTAAGAATTATTTCTTAAAATTATTACATAATATGACAATTGGATATAAAATGAACATTTCTCAATTTCAAATCTGCCGACTTAAGATTTGGCTAAATAATAGACTACGGCAAATGTATGAGTCGCCCCCCCCCAAATGACGCCACTGGTGTGGGGTAATACGCACTACAACTGTTGCTATGATTGTCTGCCGTTGGGGTAATAATATAATAATAATATATTTAATAAATAAATATGGTTTTGTAGTTCATAATAATTAATAATTATATTGTATCGTGTAAGTAACGTAAGTTAAGTGCCCGCATGTGAGCACGTGCACGCGTACATATAATATACGGACAATATAATAAATAACAATTAAGAAAAGTGCGGTAAGTATAATTGATCGATTGCATTTTTTCTCGATTAAAATCCATAAATTAAACATCATAATATAATGAATTTAGATTTAAAAGCCAATAGTCACCATAGTATAATATACGAGTAACGAGTATTATACTATTAATTATTATAAAATGTATATGCGCATTTTTTTAAATTAATATATAAATTCAACAACATAAAGATAGTGTAGTTATTTTAATATTTTACTTAATACGAATTGAAATACACGTGAATATACAGTATATACGATTATATGTAAATTTGTACCTAGTCTCGTGTCATTATGTCAACAGAGAGAAACATAAAATTAATTATAGTAATAAACTAATAATCCATTGCAGTGGTAAATTGTTCAAATCAATCCCCAACAGGAACTCCAAATCTTACTGACACACACAAAATTGTTTACCCTTTTAGACTTTGGCTTACATTTTCAATAAATTTAAATTACCCAATACAAAATATTCTCAATTGTATTATTCTATAAAATTAAATTTTCATTGTTGTATGACATTAATCAAATATAAACAATGGATTATGATTAATTAGGCACCTACATTAGAATACAACTTGGACAGAAAATAAAATAAAATATTTATTTAAAAATTGTTTATTAAAGCAAACTACTTGAAAATCCTACACAATGCCAAGTTAAGTATGTTTATTGAATTAACTATAAAATATGCATTTATATAATGTATTCAAATTGAAAAAAAATAATTATACATAATATAAATATTTAATCATTAATAAATATAAAGTTTAGTGTATTTCATGAATATAATGAATATTGATAAAATACAAATGTATAAAATTATCAATAAAATTGTGATTAATTTTATATCCTTAAAAAATGTCAAAGAATTTTAACGTAAAATGTATGGGCAAAAAAATAAATGATAATCATAAGTTTTATATTAAATTTATTATTTTTTATAGATACCTAACAATTACATGATATACTTGTAAAGAGAGACAATATGGTTATACTATACTATTGAACTATTTATTATTACAGAATATGATTTGGATATAGTCAAGAAATAAAATATAAATGTTTAATCACTACATAAAATATACAATATGATATGATTATAAAATATAAATGTTACATAAAACAGTGGGGGATGACGTGATTATTATGCTATCTTTTCAATTTTAGTAACATAATTTTTTTCATTTAGTTTGACAAATGGACACATTAATAAAAATTAATAAATGAATCTAGTGAATCTAATGAATTGAGTGTTTACTATACGAATTAAATTATGATGATTTTAACCAATGCGCATTAGCTATAGTAATATTGTTATAACTTATAACTATATAGATAAGTTTCAAGGTGATGTATACGCTCAAAACGAAATGATCGCACAAAGAGGCGAATAAAATTGCATTATGAGTACTCTGTTGTTATAATTAAATATATATATATATATATGCAAATGAATGGGACCAGAATTGATTTAAATGTTAACTTAAAATAACTCTAATTGTACACACATATATACATTTTTATCATACATACTGCATAATATATATTCAAAATTGTTTTAGTATATTAGTATACGTAAATACAATAGGTATTAAAACTGCACTACATTTATGTAGTACAATATACATATTATTATGCCTTTAGTAGTTCATATTAAAATGCCGACAAACGAAAATATTTGTTTGGACGCACAGTGCACACACATATTGTAATATAATGTGTACATAAAATAATAATAATAATAATAATAATAATAATAATAATAATAATAATAATAATAATAATAATAATAATAATAATAATAATAATAATAATAATAAT
>JAIUCT010000020.1:4268936-4340950 GCA_021307375.1 Tetraneura akinire | reverse complement strand
ATAATAATAATAATAATAATAATAATAATAATAATAATAATAATAATCGGTGCCCCAATCCGAGTCTATTATTATATCGTGTACCTACTTTATTATTCGATATGAAAATCGAAATATGTTTTATTTTTTATCGCTTGCTCTACGATTATAACCAATATTTTGGCGTGCGCTGTGGTATTATTTTTATATACGTACAGAAAAATTAAAATACACGCGGCTTGCAATTAGAACGAAATTGGCTCGGAAATTGGTCTACACACAGCCGCCGATACTGTGTTGTAACAGTATATATAATTCTATACATATTAATATCGTATTTTAGATATACGTTATATTTCAGCAGTCAAAAAAATAAAACTGAGGTCAATGACTAATAATAATAATAAAATAATGAAAAAATTAAAATCACTCACCACCAGCATCTCCGATGGTTCCAACACGAAACATTCGTTGGATCGTCTAGCGTTGCTTCCGGTTCGTTTTCCAAAACTAAAAAAACACCAAACACATTATAATAAGTACACATCGTATAAATATATATTGACATATTAAATTAATAAAAAAAAAAAAAACATTTGAGATATATAAACTATTTAATATTCGGTGAGTACGCATAGTATAAAATTAGGTACGTATTATATTATAAAAATACAAATGAATAGCTAATTTGTATAAGAATACAGAGACGCGTTATATATTTACTCCCTATTAAAATTTTAATTAAAATTTATTTCCATCCATAATTAATTTATTGTCGTCACAAAAATATTTCTGCTTAGCTCAGAAAAAAATATTCGAATACACAATACTATTCTGAGAAATATTAATTTAAATTAAAAAAATATATATTATAATAATATGGCATATATTATGTACTATAGAGGTGTCACTATCTATAATAACATTGCGTGCCTTTAAACCTGCAGTACCTATACTTAAATTTAATTTAAAGGCAAAAATAATATATCCGGTGTACTGCATATATGATTACTTACATAGAAAAAAAAAATACCTAGAATCCTCCGGGTAGCTGAAACAACCACAGTAATATTATATTTTGTACTCGGACGGAAACAGAGTCGTTTTATTATAATGTACGACACAATTTTGTAGAAATATTCCAAACATATGTATCCTTAAAATGTGAAAACGTAAAAATAATATAATATATGGATCGGAGTTAAATCGTGCACATGTCGTAGAGTACAAAATATATTTACATGTATATTGTATATATATAATATATTATACATATATATTATATATTATACAAGGCTATACAAACACCCAATCTGACGAGCGGATTTCAACTCAATTATACGTATATATATATATAATATAAATGCGGACGACGAGGGAGGTTGGACGAATGTGTGCGTGTGATATAGGGATTGAAATGCAACACGGTCACGCCGCTAACTTTTCGGGTCACGCGTATATAAAGGGATTTGGCCCTCTCTCCGTCTTGCCGCGCCAAGCAAAGTACTCTCTCTCTCTCTCTCTCTCTCTGTGGTAGACCACTACTATGGCTAACGCTCATATTATACTCCTTTTTTTTTTTCGTACAATTACCAAAAATAATAATATATTATATGATATCGAACGAGAGCGATATAATATATGTGTTTGTGTGTATATAATACATTTTTATATAAGTTTTAAATGTATATATTGGTATATTGTGTAAAAAACGCGTGTTTCGTCGTCGTTTTAATTAATAAAGTATATAAACCGCCATGGCGAAAATGCGAAAAACGTATTCATATAACTATATATAATACATTACGTAGGTACGGAAAAGAATTCCAGTGGAACTTTATTAACGAAATTACTTATATAAAATAATCGAGAAAATAATAATATACACAACATAATTTGTTCGGTGTGTAATGCAGTAATATTATCACTGTGCTCAAGGTTAGGTTAGAATTAACAGTAAAGTTATATACTCGCGGAAATCGTTTTTCTAGTATTTATATATACACACGTATAATAAAATAATACATAATTTTATTATTTTAAAAAACGCGCAGTCGCGATAGTCGCTCGGTTTGCATATATCTATATAGACATAAGTATATATAATAAGAATAAACACGATTCATGGCTAGATGTTATTATCGTGCTAAAATACATAATATTGCTCGTTTATAAGTATACTGGTTGAGTAGCCCATTATCTATAATTTAAAAAAAAAGGATGCAATTATGGGACTGATTGGACCCAAACAAATTGCACAACACGTTATCTTTTTTCAATGATATATGAATATAGTAGGTATATAATAATATGTGTCGCCACGCCATAACGTATTAACTTAATATTACATTATAATATAATTTCGTCAAATTATTTAGGGCTAGAAACGTATTCAAATTAAATTAAGTAAGTCAATAATTCGTACAAAATTAAACGGGTGTTAGTATATTTACATGTGAACGATCGATTAGCATTCAAAATTAAAGAAATAATAAATAAGTAATGATTTACGAGTTTATCACATATACGTTGGTAGACGTGTCAACGAATTTTAATAATTAAAATAATAGTGTTGTAGTAATTATATATATATATATATTTATCATATTAATTTCCAAAGAAAACAATAGTTTTAATTCGTAGGTACATAACTAGGTATACAAAGTAAATTATTGTGATTGTGCACTCTGCGTCTTAAAGCTCTAATATTGTTTTATACGACTTTTCATTATACACAATAATATTATTATTATCGTCGCTATCAAGTTGCATTAACGTACCGTAGACAAATTAATATGTACAAATTGTTACTTTCGGGGCAGAAAATTATTAACTTTAACTATATACAGTATACACTATTATACAATATATTATGACTTATGACATTATGTAGGTACATTATTATAACATTGTGTAGATAAATTTATATTGTTATATTATACTATCTTAATAATAATATTCGATATAATATTTACATGATTCGTTATAATAACGCGGAAACTATATCACGAACATAATATTATTATGTTGACTAAATCGCGAAAACGTCAACACACATTATATAATATGTACATATTATGCATGTAAAACGAATACATTTTCCTTTTAACGCGTTTCATAACCGTTAATTTTGAAAACTAAATGTTATACTATACAATTCTCTGATATACAGGTAAAGGTAAGTAAGTGAATAGTACAGGGAATAGTATACACTACACACACGAAATTTTAATATCATCTTTATTACGAGGAGCTACTCTCGTCCGTTGTGTGGCTAACACGCCATAGCGACTACACTATAGTATAGTCGTACTTATGACTATACGACATCATTATTACTGTCAGTTTCTATATATATATATATATATATTGTTTGTATATATAATATGTACCCATGTATATAAAAACATAATGGTTAAAAGTTACAATAATCGTTTACGATGATTAACGCGTGTATGATTATATACGTTGTATTTTTTAAAAAAAAACCGTGATTCACACACGCCATCAAACATCGACCGCCAAAGCGTATAAGTATAAATTATTATGTTCTATAAAATAGTATATTAAAATTGTTACGAAACGATTTTAAATACGTTATATATTTTACAATACGTATCGCGTAAATTTATAATGATAATATGCTTTCAAATCGTTAATGAATCGATTGAAAATTCGGTTTATCGCTATACGAAACAACCCAATCGCAATATTGACAATATTATATTTTGTGCGCACTATATAATAATATTATATTGTTTGCGAATCTTTATAACCATTCGAATCGATCGATGTATATAACTCGGTTCACCTATATATACATATAAATCCACACTATAATATGTATTATTATGTTAAAAACTGCCACTCCGTTACACACAAGTGTGTCAACCGAATTTTCGACTAATTGTACCGATACGCACGGTGCTTTTTTTAGTTTTTGCAAAACGATAACGTAAATATTATAATATGGATGACCTTATTATTTTTTCGTGCACGCATTGCAAAAAACCTAAAGATTCCACCAGCGCGCAATCCGAATAAAAAAAAAACAAAAACAAAATCAAATTTTCGGGTCTAATTATTGCGGTACCGAAAACGCCGAAATTTTTAATATTTACGTATATGTACGACAATATTAAATTGTTTCTTGTGTATACCCACTCGAGCAGACACGGTGAAAACGCTTAACACGTGACGATGTAAAATTAATAGCTGTCAAATTCATATTATATAATATATTATAAACAAATATAGCCAAAATATATAGGTACAACACACGGAGCGATCAGAAATTCACGTAACAAAAATGATGGGCGAATTTCATAATATATCATGTGAGTGCGCGGTGCGCCCCATAACATTATTTCCGTATAACAACGGTATCATATTTTGATCGCCCTGTATAAATGAATATCGACGGCGTTTTTCATCACAATTACCGCACACGCTGCCAAGTGACTACTACCGCATGCACGTGTATATTTATTATATAAAAATAATAAAAGAAATAATATTTAAATTGAGGTCGAAATGTATTTTTATTATTATTTTGCATATACTCGTATATATATATATATATATATATGTACTGGGGAAATATTTTCCGAATACCGTCGCATCGTTATTACGTACTTAACCGCGGTTATTATTTATTCATGTTATAAATTGGAATTGCGAACACCAAAATATACATATTATATTATATATATATGGCAACGTCATCGCCAGGCTAACCCGCGCAAAACGCACGCGCGCTTTTCGATATTGCATTAACATTAAATAATAATACACACTATATATTCAAATCGCACATATAACATGTAAGAATTATCATATATAGCGCATATTGTTTAAAATTCGCCAGACAAATGAAATAGATTAGGAATAGGCTCCTCTTTTCTATAAATAATGCATTCTCGAAATTCCTTTAAAATGCCATACTACACGTTTAATATCATGCAGATACGTTTCCAGTGAAAAGTCACATTGTGATCTCGTACAGTATATGTACGTGGAAAATTGAAATCGTCCAGAACGACAACAAGCAAAAAACTATATGTATACCGAGTTGTACATATTATATAACAAAATAATAATATAATTTATTGCATTATTCATAAAATCTACACTTTCCATATAGTAATATTAAATTATATTGTTATTTTAAATACAATAACGGAGATAGGTATTATATTAATTACCTACAGGTATTAATGTATTATGTACGGATTTTACTACACACGTAAATTATAATTCATAGTATAATAATTAATAATTAACAATTAATATAATATTGTGTATTATTGCTAAATAAAAATATAAGATAATATTGATATTTATTAAATAATAAACAGTGCATGTAGTTGACCAGAGTTCGAATGGCGATTGAGGAATTCGCGTCGCACAGGATTTTATTTGAATCTAAAACACGGTTAGGTTCGAACTATTTAACCGCAACTAATTTACGCTCGCGGTATGAAAACATGATATTTTGATAGGTTAGGTACCTATAAAGGAAAATCGACGAGAGTTGACTAATAGAAATAAAACCACACGTCACCCGAATGCTTTGTGTGAATTTTAAATATATAACCGCGCGCAACTATGAGTATAGTCCAAATGTGAAGAGAAATTGAGAAATTTTCAATACATAAAATTTAAAATCGATAAGTTTATAGAGTCTCAGTGTTTCTCTGCTTTCTCTATAATTATGTACGTGTTTGCACGCATATACGAGTATAACAATAATTATTAATGCGATATATTATGATTATATGATAATCGATCATATAATATATGATGTAAATGTAACAATATAATAATACGAGTAAATGATAATATATTAAACATAATATGATTTTTAATTATATTAAATATAATATACACATTAGGTATATTATAACCGAATCCGTGTACTCGCGCGTGTAGATGTTTCATTAGCAATTTTTTATCTATTATTAATTTAATTTGTTATAAAGTAATTATAATAGGTTCTTTTCATGCGAATAAATAGAATGAATAGATTACGATGCGAAATCTAAAAAGTTTAATTTACCTAAATTTAATTTAATTTTTCAATATTGTTAATTTTTCTCAATTAATATTCATTTTAGAGTTTTAAATAATATAATAGTTAAAAAAATAAGTTTCATGCAAATAATTTAAAGTTAACTTGTTGAACTCCTAAATAATTTTAATTTGATAATATTTAAATAAATGTATACTAAATGTTCACTGCTAAGATATAATATGTTCATATTTTTACAAGATAATAGTGAAATTGTTTTTTTTTGAAACGTACCTACCTATTTTTAAATTTTATATTATTATTTTGATTAACTTTCAATAGCGATAATATATAAAAGAAATTATTATTTTATTATAAAATGATAATAAATGTTTAATTCAGAATTATAATAAATGTGCTTTCAAGTGTAAAATGGAATAAATTTAATACACAAAAACGAGTCCTGCGTTAATAAAATAACACTTCGTTCTATCGACCATAGTATTGTACTATAGTTTGTTATTTCCGCGTGATAACGTTGAAATTCTCGCGAAGTATAACAACAACTGACAACTCATTTGTCAACTATACTTTTTTTTGCGCGATTTACGCAATAACATTCGATTACTGACCAAAACGAGTATCGGCGGTGCGGAGAAGACAAGTCGACGGCCAAATACGACGACGAAGATTTTTCCGACATCGAATCGGCACGTATCGCTTTGATTCGAGGCACGGCTTCTTTGTACGGCGCGATCGGCGTGTCGCCTACGATGATGGCGAACGGTATTTTCGCCGAAGAACCCGCGGTCGCGTCCGTTGCGGCGCCGCAACTATTACTAGTACCTGCAGTGGCTGTGATATTGGCTGCTGCAATCGGCTGTTGTTGTTGTTGGTGGTGGTGATGGTGTTGTGGAGGTGGTGTTTTCGGACGTCTTGCCGATCGACGTGGCGAATTCGTCAGACTGGCACTGTTACCACCGCCACTTGTTCCAGCGGCGGAACCTTGTTGCCGGCGGTCGTACACCTGCAGCAACAGGTTAGGGCTGGAATTTTGTTTTTTTGCCGGATTTCCGGCCGCGGTATGGTGTTGTACCGGCGACTGAGTCGCCGAGTACGTTGCGGCGGCCGCGACACCGAGAACGGGCGCACTTTCAGTCACACGGGGTATTCTAGGCAACACAGATTGCGCGAGCCGAGCACAAGCGCTCTTCGACTCCCGTTGCAGGTTGACCAGAGTCTGAAGATACGGCAAACTACTAGTGGACGACGGCGAGGCAGGAGCAGCCGCGGAATCGTCTCCCGCAGCGGCAGCGGAAACGGCTGCCGCGGTGGACTTTCTCTCGCGACTGTTGTGAAACGAATTCCACCGACGGATCGGTTCCAGGAAGTATTGCCTGGACTTCCGGGACACGGGCCGCGACAGTTCGGGGCTCGATTCGTTTTTCAATATGCCGTTGTTTTTGCATTTCAACGACCTCCGTCTGTCGGACCCAGCCGCCGCGGCCAACCGTTGCTGGTCTTCGATGCGTTTCTCGAGCTGCTTGGAATGTTTTTTCATAGTCGTGGTAAACGGCCGCGGCGTACCCCCGCATATGTGTGTCGTGCGCGCGCAGAGCGACGACTATACAACGACCCAAAACTCGCACGGACCGACGCGGACGTCACGCACGATACACCACTGCCGGGACGACGGTGGCACTGCCGCGCACTGGGCCAAAACGCATCCCCGGCTACACAGTGTGTGTGTTTGTACGTGAATGTGTGTGCGCGCCGCGCTGCGGGCATGCTCACGCCAGATGGCACGTAGTGCGTCGGTGCCGGTGGCAGCAGGGTCGTCCCTGTTCACTATCGCACATTCGCGAGAATTTCGGCGCGTTTCTCCACTTCCTCTCGTCCCGTTTTATACGGTTTACTCGTATATGCCGTGCGCTACTCTCCGAGAAAAATAATAATATAATATATAATACGCGTGTTTAAAAATGTATAAAATGTAAAGACATAATATTATAACGTAGTTATTATACAACAAAATATGTTATTATACATTCTTCGGGGGGAAGGATTTAAGTATATTAGTTATGTGCGTGACGTTATTGTACAACGTCTGTGTTTTTCCGAGAAACGAGTACATCGAAATAATATATAAAGACATATTGAAGCGGTAGATTTTCAAAATGTGTTTTACGAGTCGGTCCGCAAGACGAGGATCCTATTCGACTCACTTAAACGGGCCTACATACGATTAAACCGCAGGCCAAGGGTGCTTCCGGTTTTTGAAACGTGCATAGTATATTATCCTTCTCACACTGCATAAATTGTCTATGTATGTTATTACGATATATTTATCGTACTCGTATATAAACAAAGATTTTCTTAAAAATGTAACTCTCTAGTCTTTAGTTCTCTACACGTGTCACGTGTGAGTAGTGAGTACATAATATTGTAAAGAGCATAAAATATTATGATAAAAGAACGACGTGTCACTGACGATTTACAATAAATTGTAATAAATAATAATAATAATAATATAATAATAATAATAATAATAATAATAATAATAATAATAATAATAATAATAAAAAAATGTATTCAAATCACGTTCCGTTGACGAATTGGAGCGATGTCATTGCTATTCGCACAAAACACTTTTGACGATCGCGTAATTTATCGATATTCGTACACTCGCGGTCGTTTATTACGGATCCGCGAAGACCGTGACGAGGAATTCGCGTGAAACACATTGTGCGACAATGTATTTATTCGACCCCGATTTTGTCCGCGCGTCACAATCATAGTAGACGAGAGAATAAAATACAACAATTATTATGTTTTAAGACATAATGTGTATATCAATATTATAATAACACGAGTAACCTATATCATACAATATTATAAACGTTGATAACAAAATGGTTTTGTCGTATAGTTAAAAAATCTCGTCCATAAACCATTATTTACCCTCCCTTAAATCTACATCTACGATTTCGAATATTGTAAATTTGTAACGATTAATATTTAATCTCGTATTTAATAGTACGTGTAAATCGATTATGCAGAGATACAAAACGAAATTCACACGTTTTCTACGAGACGCGTATACCTACAATACATAATAATATTGAAATTAAACGATATTACACATTCGACCGTAGAGCGTAATCCAAATTTCTCGCTGAAAAATGTTATCGTCATTATTTTCGTAATATAATATTTGGATCACCCTGTATGATAATATGTATCGAACGGACAGACGAAAAACACGGGAACGGTATTTCAATATTTCCATCTCGTCGTGTACTTACTACTACACCTAAACAATAAAATAATAATAATATATAAATATAAATGTACAACACGTCTTATATATAGTATTATGATTATTATTTTCGCATAGTGAAAGCGATTGTGGCGATCAACATCCGTAAAACTATAATATTATGTTCCTACTGTACGCCTTCATAAAATGCGAAACAATGGACGCGATCGTTCGGTCCAGTATTTCTATTTAATGTTTTTTTCTTCCGACACGTTTATACTATTAATATTTCACGATTAGGAGCAATAGGCTATACTTCACATTATTATAATACACCGAAATCCAAGTGGTCACATAATTGCTCGTTTTAGACGACATAAAATATAAATTATAAACCCAACCTATATCTATATCTATTATGCGATTTGCGCGAATTTTGAACACTGTATAGTATACAATTGAGTGAACATTCATTTGTTACGGTTATACTTATAATAATTTCGTACATCATTTTTAGCGTAGGTAACTGGTATTTAATAATTTCGATTTAAAACGAATAATTATGCCTGTGGAATACAGATTGCTATTCTATTTTTCTGTTCGTATACTTTCGTGGTGAAATCATTTGAAGATAAAGTATAAATATAATTTATAAAATTAACAAATAGGTATTTTGTATTTATTTAGACTTTTAATGAAAATAAAAACGAACGGAATAATATACGTAAAAAAAAAAAAAAAAAATGACAAAAAATTAGAATAAATATTTTAGGATTCTGATCAGCCGGTTCTCAATATATATATATAAATTTGACAAAAAATATATGCAATTTCTTTATCCCAGTCAAACATGGATTTTATATTATAGCGTATTATATAATATTATTGTAACGTATTATACGTATAAAAAAAAAAGTGGCATAAAAATAGAGTTAATACTATTTTAAACTTTATTTGTCGTCGCTTCGAAATGAAATAAAATAAGTCGTAATAAATACACAATTTCATTACATAATATAATCGTATCATTGAATCGATAAATGCGTTTTATTATTATTATAATTTAAAAGTTATTATAACATGCACAAAGAACAGCGAAAAACTTGAATAATTTATATTCGTGTTCGATACACAATATAATAATAATAATAATAATAATAATAATAATAATTAGGTATAATATGTACAACTTAATTTACTCATAAAATGTTGAAACCTTAGAAATTTACAATAATAAATGAAATACTGGAAAAGGTATAAAATAAAAACTTTAGAAATATTGTCTTGTGATAAATATTAAATATAATTATATTTAAAACAACGAAAATAATAATTAAATAAAGTATTGCGTAAAGACCGAAATTATTATATGATATAATTCGTTGAAAAACGTTACGTAAATGATTTTTTTTTTTAAATTATTTATTTTTATTTTCACCCTTTATTTACATACTTATAGTTATAATACCTTTATATATACAATATATAATATATATACATAATACGAGTATAATATTTAATATTATGCTAATTAAATTAATTATCGCTTTCCGTGCACGTACCAAATAGAAATATAATAGGTTAGATAATAATATCGTTTATTATATTTTCGTCCGTCGATAAAATATATACGACCGCAATAAATGTAAAAATATTATAAATACGTAAATCCAGTCCTTATTTATAGGTTACGTAAGTATAATAAGTATAATATAGTAGGCAAACTACAGAAATAAAGGACACAATAGTGTTTTTTATTCGTTATCGTTATCCTATTGTTCCCTGTACTAATATAAGCGAAACATATAATGTGTAAAGGGACAGGACACAGGACATAATGATATCTTTCACATTTTATACGTTATTTGTTTGATTTTTTCAAAATGAACTTTTCACATTTCTACATCGAAATCACTACATTCAGCACTAACCGATTCATATTATATAAATTGGATTACAAATAGTGGCGTAGCCAGAAATGTGTGAAGGGGTTATTAATTAAATATTCATATAGATATACAATTTTACAAGCTTAAAATACAACATTACCATAATATACACATATATATATGAAGTCAAAGGGGGTTTGAACCCTTAACCCCCCCTGGCTATGTCACTGATATACAAATATACAAACATTGTACAACAATAATTTACATTTTAATACCGATTTATATCGTACTTTCGTTATCGTTGAAATGATTTCATAACAAACGACCACGAGACGAATAGACGATGACGCTTTCTCCGGCGTAGAATATATTGCAGTTTTTCGTGAAAAGTTCTTTCAGCCGCGCAAAATATACGTATATATTTATAGGATAGTGCAAAATAATAATTTACAAAAAAACTGTAGTATATTATATATAGTATAGTATTCGGTCAATGAAAATATAATATTACTACTCGTTTGTGTGTTTGCGTGTGAGTACAACAACAATGGGTTTATTATTATTATTATATTATTATTATAAAATGAAGAATGCGTCGAACGATCCGTGACGCCTCGCCCATATAAGCAGTGCTCGTCATTACTATACCACACACACACATGCACACTATTTACGCACATAACGTATACAGGGTATCCGGTATGAGGTTGGTCGAATATACGTTATTTTACTTATTTTTTCGGTCTGCAGGGAAATGTATCTCCGGTCTCGAGCATAGTCCGAAACAGGTTATCTTAGTTGTTTTATCAGTTAAAAAAACAAAAAAAAAAAAAAACTATCATAAATAACGTCTCGTATTAAATACTTCTGTTATAAATATAGATATAGTATATACTATATACAGTCATGTTCATTCTTTCACTGGACACCGTATACGCGTACGAAAAAATGACTGTACCTACATTATTATAGGTCATAATATAGTACAATGCCGTCGCGTAAAATATTATTTATTATACACCGTACAACGAATCAACCACAACGACAATTTCGTGTCGTCGGTACTTGATACAGCCATGAGCATGTATAGTTACGTTATTATATTATTTTATATGTACCAACAATGTATTACAGTGTCATTTTTTTATGAACCGCCGCCATACAATTATTTTAATAAAAAGTTACGTGAAATATTGTTAACGATTTTTATGGTTTAATATCAAATAATTATATTTATTTATTTTATTTATTACAATTAATTTTTTTTTCAAAGAGATTACTTTTATATTAAACTTTTTTTTTTACGTTTACATAATATTATGATATCGCTAATCATTATCGAAAAACCTATAGGTATAAGTAGTTTATGTTGTTCGTAAACGTTTAGAATTATTAAAATAAGGTTTAAAAATATTACATTGTTGATATAAACAATCGCCCTGTATAGACAATCAAAGAGTATAAATATACGGTGACATCGTCGTATATTATATAGATTATTAGACATACACATTATATTATTATACAATGCGTATATTAATATAAGAGTTGTCTATATATATATATATATATAATTCCTCGGCAAAATAACCTCTAATATAATTGCGGTTTGGAGTACTTATAATAAATATTATAAATTTATAACATATAATATACGAGTATATGAATATTATACGTCGATGATTAAAGAGAACGCCAAATAAAATTTTTATTGTCTCGGTCAATAATGTGCGATAGAAGATAGAATTCATATCGATCGACAAAATTAAAGAAAAAAAATTTGTGTCACGGATTAAATATTTTGAATGTTCCAAAAAAAGTATTTATATTTGTATAGTCCCTTATAAATAATGTACCCATAAATTACATCCATAAGAGGGTTTAATCTGAAGTCATCGGCCAAAATATTTTTTGTAGGTACTCAAAGACTGGAAACGGTCGGTATAATATATTATATAATATTATGATGTATTACAATAGAGCAAAATATAATTTTTAGACCGTAATAAGCCGTTGACCGAAACACAGAGAAGGTCCATATCATAATAATATTATCATCACACTATGTCTATATTTATATTGTAATGTAATTTGGAATCTGTTATAAAATATTATAGGTATATATTATTATAAATTATAATTTAATATAATAAACGATATTGTTATATAGGAAATATATTAAACACGCCGAGACGTGTATATTGTATTCATGATAATAATATAATACATAATATATATTATAATATTATAGGTAAATCGCAGTCAGTATATAAAATTTCCATAATATATTATTATATGGGTATACCTACCTATTTAGACAATTATTATACAACGTGTACCTATTTGGGACTTTGTGAAACCGACGACGTGCTTGGAAATATTAAATGTATAATGATAATAACGAAATTCTCGTGCGACTGATTGCGTATAGGTGCCTTTATATCCTGTGTATATTATAATAGGCATGTAATACAAGTAACCTAACCTAACAAGTAAAAATAGGTCTCAAACATGTCAGCTAAACGGAGCGCGCATACATAAGACGTTAGAAGAAAAAAAATGTATAATATTAAAATTGTGTACTTATCCCTAAGGAAGATTTCAGATTTGTAAATGTTTACAAGTAATACGCACGTGTCACGCAGGGATGACTTAAACCGCTTACTAGGTTTCTGGTTTAATAACGACGATAACGGATAGAGTTTTCGTGTACGCGGATATAAACATGTTATTATTATTATGAACTTCCTTTCGTCGCATTTCCGATGTTCGACGATAATTTTTTTCGTTATTGTTATTTGTTTTTACTAATCATCGGAGTCGTATATTATAATAATAGTTGTCACTTTCGAATATTCGTTACGGTAATAACGAATTTTAATATTATAATAATGCACGCCGCGCCTATATTAAAATTTCATATTACAAAAATTATGGTAATTATATTTACTAATTATACAATATAATATTTACGTTTTCAAAGTTATATCCATTATTCCGATCGTTCTTTATACAGTACTATACCTATTTTACAATAAGTTATTCAACAAACAAAAACGTTTAATTTTTATATTTGTTTTTTTTTCGTATTTTAAATAGGTATATAAACAATAATAATAAGAACAACAATTTTCTTTTTTTTTCTACTATACACAAATTACGCCTAAGTTGCGGTGCAAGATCGATTTTATATTATATGTATTATTAATTATATTATATAAACAGTTGTACTTCGTGGAGGCGTATATTATATTTTAAATTACAATATAAATAATAAACAATGAGTGACGATTCTTTCTTAAGAACCCAGCCCGAGATTATTTTATATACGTTGGCAATTTCAAGTGAATAAGTATAATACGAGTTATAATATGTATTATGGGATTAGTAAAACAATGACAGTGTATACACAGTATCCCTTTATATATTATTTTATAACAAATCATAAGCGAACCTTATCACAAACGATTTTTTTATTTTATTTATTTATAAAAAAAAGGTTTCATAATTTTTTTTCAATTCCCCTGTATTTTATAATTATAAGAATAAACACGTTTGTTTCTAGGCGGCTTTTTATATATATAGGTATACCTAGGTACCTACACATTTTTAGTGCAAGTTTATATTTTAGACAAATGTTGATGTAGATTAAATTAAAATATTTATTTTTATTCTAATGAAATAAAAAGGGAAAACGAATTTAAGTTGAAAATAATAAGCGTATAGGTAATAATTATTATAATAATACAATATTATAAAACACATTATTAGCATTGATAGGGTCAATGATAATCGTATAATACCTGTGAGAAACGATGATGGAAATAAATAATATTACTTGCTTCCGAAGAAGTTTTATCACTATAAACGTATAAATATTTATTTAAATATAAGTAAATATACAGTGTCATATTTTGATATTTTATCTAAATATTTAATATATAAGTATTTGTTGGTTAGTAATTTAATACATTTATCATGGGTTTCGTGTTTAATGTTTAATGATGACATACGTAAAATCGTAACAAATAAGCGGGCACGTGTTTGCCATTCGTTTTTAACGAGGATTTTCGGATGTAAAAACAAAAATATGCGGTAGAAAAAGACACGCGTTATCTACGTCAAGCGTATAACAACATTCGCGCTACAAACGTACTACAGCTATATATTATAATATTATCAAGTCTTTTGACGGAACATCAAAGACACTTTTTATAGTAGTTTTTAAATAACAACTAAAAATAAGAAAACGCGAAAAATATTATAATATTACGAGGTATTGGCGATGCAATCGAAATAACGTGAAATATATATTTATAAAAAAAAATACATAGAAAATCAAGTTAGATGTGTTTTTAATAGATAATAAAATATATTATATGTTTTTTTTCTGCGCGTTACGCGTTGGTAGTTCGTTTCAGTCTGCAATGAAAATTTTTTTTTTCAAATTTCATTTGGTCATCGAGACGCAACGTATATTATTATTATCGTGTCTCATAGAAATCGTTAGAAAGTCCTGCGCTAAAACTCATCTATATACCTACACATAAATAAAATATCGAAGCAAATTTGTCTGCGGCGACAATCCGCTTTCCCCGTCATAGTAATAAAAATGTTTACCACTAGTCGTAGAGTGTCGACTGCACGAAATCGCACGCATTATAACGTCATAATATTATATTAATTCGGCATACGACTTGGTTGAAAACGAGTTTCGGTTCACTTCCGTACTTTTAAAAAAGGCGACCGCGGAAATAGGTAAATCCAAAATAGGAATAATCGGTCGTTGTTCGTCGACGGGAAGAAAAGTATAATAATATGCGCGCGCGCAATCGTAACACGTAAAAACCGCCTATAGTCTTCGAAACGGGGAAACGAGAGGAGAAAGCCTATATGAAATTTACCAAACAAAACGCGACAAAAATTAACGACGATTTATTATTATTATTGTTTGTTAGTTTGGTATTTGGTTTTACATTTTACGAGTATTTATTGATTTCTCCGTTCGCGATCCATCGGACGCCGCAGTCGTAAACTACGGACGATTTTTTCCTCTCTTTTTATAATAATATATTATATAGAGATAGACTGAATGATGGATACTACGAAATAAATGAAAAACACGCGTCATTATTTAAATCGAAACGAAATAAAAATGTACAAAAAAAAAAAAAAAAAATATTTATTATGTAGGTTTAATAAACATGAAATATATATCAATATCGTCAGCCGGACGAGGACGTATATAACACGAATGAAATAGAATTGTGATTACACTTTAGTTATTGTCGATAAAAAAAAATTATAATAAATATTATACATGTGGTATCCGGGATTCGGTCCGTTTTTGCGATAATTTGCCCGACACAACCGACGGACGATGAGCAATGCGTTTTTTGTCGAAACAAATGAATCTCTTAACGAAATAATATGTAATATAATAATAATTATTATTATTAACATCATGACGCGCACAATATGCCATAATAATATTATTATATTGACGAAATACAGAATATTAGTTCATTAACGTGCGAGTCGACAATACGAAAATGTGATTGCATATTTTTTTCAATGCGGTTCACTGCGGTTCATACCACATACCATAGTACGGTATACAATTATTATACATCAACGGTTACCAATATTATATTATTATTATTACGGAGTAGCTGCCAGCGGCCAGCCGGTACAGAGAGAATGTGGCGATTCGCGTACGGTAATGCGGTTACGACCCGGTTGCATAACACCGAGAGATCGTGATCAATATTCGAATTTCGTCGGTACACGTCTAATATTATGTTATTGTTAATATTGTTATATTATGTTAGCAGAGTCCCACTCGCGCCGAGCCATATTCGTTCGTTCACCGCGAGTGGCAATTAACGTGTCGAGACAAAAATAATAATGGGCGAGCGGGTTAATTAAATTTTTAACATTATGCCAAGAATTTCTGGCGATTGGTGCCCAAACTGGTTCGGTAATACTGTAACCGCCATTAATAGTAAATTATAAACAACACGACGTACCTGCGCATTTCTACAGTTTATATATTTTGATATTATTTCGTTGAATGACCAAATATAATAATATTAAAAAAAGTAAAAACTATCCGTTGTTAAAATTCGGATATTATTATTATTTATCGTGCGTGTTTCCAACGAATCGTGTGACTCACTACCGTTCACGAAATACAAGAAACACATTACGTTAACGAATATTGAAATTGAATAATAATTAAAAATAATTTCTAATTTAAATCTGATACCTATACAGGTCGGGTTATAAGGATATCGATCGTAATATTTAATCTATTTTATTTATTCATTTAAATATTACATAGGTACCTAATAGGTAGGACCTACACAATAACAATAATAATTTAGAATATTCTTATATATTTATTATAATTGGACTAAATTATTGTTTTTATAAATAACATAATTAAATCATGATTCATTGTTCCAAATGACGTTCGGAACATAATATTATAATTTAACGACATAATTATCGGAAATTAAATTAAACTGCAAGAACTATTATGAAATATTTGACGATAATTAAATTTAAAATAACAAAGGGTCAAATAATTTCAAAAAATAAAATGCAAAAAGCAACACATCAAACGAGCGAAGTTATACGATTTTACAGTAATTAATCATAATAAATTGTACCGTACGTCATATTTTGATAATTATTTTTAAATCTACATACCTCTATACGGTATTTACTTAATTCCTACGAGAATTTCGGAATTTATAATATTATTTTTGCAATGATAATCCTACGCGTATAAATATAAAACACTAAATAGTCATTCGTTCGCCATCGACAGCTATGGAAAATTGGAAATTCGTAAATCATTCGTTGTCGGATTAACGCGTATACTTATTATTTTTATGCGCGCATAATATATATACTTTCATTCGGGGATTAACACTGTCAACTTGGAGGATAATAAAACGATTTAATTTATTATCCAGAAAACGCGTTGCAACTTGCAAATAAAAATAAACTACGAACGGAAGCAGCAATTATTTTTCGTGAACGCCGAATATAATATTGAACTTTGTCCGCCACTGTGTGTTTACATTATTATCACAGCGTGCGACGTCAAAACTATTATCACCGAATTCCACAGTCGACGAGATATAACGAGATAAACGATACCGTTTTCGCGTGATCGCACACGCGACTGATTTCTGACACGAAATATTGAAATAATAATTATTAATTTATTACATCGAGATTTGTAAAACGGCCAGAACGAAACGATGGTCCAAGCCCGGAAAATACGAAAAAAACGCAATCACTCCGACTTTGTCTCGACCCGTATAATTGCCATAGACTAGTAAAAGTTATATGGCAATAATTGCCGTGCGCGTACATAGAGATAGAGATCTCGCGATTGATAACACGGTTTATTTATTGGACTATCAACGTACAGATCTGTGCGTTACACATACGTGACGTGCTATTGAGTATTGACCGTATTGTCGTCGAAAACGTGATCGAAAACGGATATTTTCCCATCCTGAACATAATATTATGTACAATACCTATTGTAGAAATTGCCACACGGAGGAATTCAAAGGAACGAGTACATCTAACTCGTGCGACGTTCTAAACAACGCAATAATTGTTATTAAACAATATTGCGTTTCGTAAAGGTTCACAGTGTACCGATGAACACACGGAGAAATAATAAAATAACACAATATCGTTTGTCCGAAGGGCAATTACAAGCGTATAATGTCCGAAGACGACCGACTACAGGTAAGACAGTATTATCATGCGTGTGTGATATTTTAAAAAACTCATTGTTTCCGTCAACGTTACCACCACACACGTACAACCATTGAACTATCATCTCCATGTCGACGTGCGTCCGTCGGACGATCGTTGCGGTTCATCGCCAAATACGACGTTATAAAACGCACTGTGATGATAATAATTTATTATTGACGTCGTCGAGTAAGTTCGACGACACACGCGACAAAGAGATTATCGCCGTACGTGTTCGAGTGTATACAGTATTATAATATTATTACTAATACAAACGTGAAATATCGTTTACCTTTCATTTTCCGAAGGCGATCGACGCTTATCCAGAATTCTAGATCGTGAGTTGGCCGGACAAAATCAACGTGCGTTTGTAACGAATAACGCGATATTATCCAGATACGATATTGTATTATTGTTGTGCGATTATACGCGACGAACCTTTCACCGTCATCGCCGATGTGCCGCGACGGTCAACATTGTTTTCGCGTGTTAAATCACCACACGCAGCGCACATATTTCATACGCGCGCGCGCAGCACATAGAAGTACAGAACCGCCGGACATACGGAACGTAACACTAGCACACACGGACCGATACCGTTTCGTTTGGTTGTGAACGGTTACGGATTTATAACTTCGTTGTTGTCCGGACGAAACAGTAAAAAGAGACAATTTTTTATTTATTTATTTGCTTCTTATTCAAAACAATACGAACATACACGCACGACAAGCGTGGAATGTGCACTACTGGCATGTAACTTGCGGCAAGTAAAATGCTACGTTACGTGCGTACGCGACGAACGCCCGACGATGATAACGATAACGAGAATTTTTCGTTTTTGCTTCTCTCTCTCTCTCTAACTTTTATCTCTTCGCGATAATACGAAACGCGCAAGCGCAGAACACTCGGATAACGACGGAATAACAGTTGTTTCTATCGTGTACGGATAAACTGTGGTAAATTTTTACAAGTAGTCTCTCACGAGAATCAACTTATCAACTTATCAACTTATCATAATAATAATAACGTGAAAAAAGAAACATAAAATAACGAATATTATTTTGTCCACCGCGCGGCGCACTGGTACGTTCAACGACGGTCGTCGTCGCTTCTGTGTGCGTATCAGAGTACGTACGTGTGTGTGACGACACGCTGCCGCCGGACTCGGTGTGCGTGCGTGCGTGCGTGTCGTGAATACAGCGTGCGCGCACAGACAAGACGAGTGATCGACGAGTGGGGATGGAACGGACGGAAACCTGACGGCCGTCGTCGAGGGTGTTACGATCCGTGAAACGTATCCCCGCCACCGCGACCGGAGCACCACCTGGCCACCGCCGCATCGTTCGCCGTGCCCCATTCATTGTCGAAGGGCCCCTTTCTAGTAAACGTGTGCATGTGCGTGCGCGAGTATGCCCGTTGCAATGTTGCGCTCACCGTGACGGGGATGACGCTCCTACTACTATTACAACTACTAATACTACCTACTATAATACGAGTTACAACCGATTGAATATACGACTGCGAATACACCGCGTTCGCCGCGTCATCAATGCGGCCGCGTATGACGACATCGAGGCCGCACTAAACACACAGCAGTTTAATATTAATATTTTTATTTTCAACACGAAATTTGTGATTTTCTTAATAATTTTCCTATTTCGAATATTAAACGAAACAAAACGGAAACGGTTTCGTTGTTTTAAGTATAAAAATTATAATATAATAAGTAAAAAAATACCGTAATACCGTATTGGAAATTATTAGAATAAATTACGATACGGAAATAATAAGTGTCAATGATCATCAAGACCAACCGTGATGTGGCGATTCCTATATTATTATATTAAACGCACTTTTCGTAATAGAATATAAAATTATTACTTATATAATATTGAGACAATAGGCGAATCTGGATTTAAAGTATTCGTACGTTACTTTAAAGAAATTTAAAAAATCCTAAGTAACAACTTATAAAAATATTAACGATTAAAAAACAAAAACGTATTTGTCATATTTATTTTTAAAATCATAAATATTAATTTACATTATAAAATTAATGTAAATATTTTCTTTAAAATAATAATTCCTGTGACTATACGATAATTTCAGAGTTTGTCGCCTCGTCTATAATCAAAATTTTATGCTGTGACTATTGTTTTATTTCGTGTTGGTTTATAACTACCTACGTTAAAAAAATAAATAAATAAATAAAAAATACATAAATTCTACGTTGTTTACACTAAAATAAAATAAAATTTAAAAGACATCTCATATTATTGTATATAAATTCAAATATATTTTACTTCATTATTGTCTAAATATTAATGGGAGGTTCCGTGACCCGTGACGCCTACAAAATTTTTGCGCTCGGCACAATAATTTTAGTCGTTTTAATCCCTAAAATGCGGCTCTGATATGTTTAATCTTGAGCTAAAAGTAATAAATTTTATATGCATTTTTTGTCATGTATAATTTTAGATTATCGAAATCCCAACATATTGTAATTAGTAAGAAACTAAGAAGTAATTACACATATAATAATATATCTCGTTAGTGTGTATAATATAAAGAACTATAATGAACATTTTTATTTCAACGGGATTACTTCTATTACATTATATATTATATACCAATAGAAGATTTATATAATATAAAATTATGACTTTAAGCGGTTTTATTTTGAATTATGTCGAATTTTATACTATATTGTAATATAGGCAGTGTTTGATTTGGAGAAAAAAAGAAGGGGGACTATAAGACTTTCAAAAAAATTAGCGTCCTCTCTGATATGCTTATGTACATGTAATATCATAGGTGATTTAATAATTAGTAAGGGTACGCTCAAAAAAATAAAAAAATAGAAGAGGTACTCCGTCCCCCGCGTACCCCTCAAAACAAGCACTGATAATAGGTACTTACTTAGTATAATCAGTGCTTGATTTGAGAGGGACGGAGTACCTCTTCTATTTTTTATTTTTTTGAGCGTCCCCCAACTAATTATTAAATCCCCTATGATATTACATGTACTTAAGCATATTAGCGGGGACGCTAATTTTTTTGAAAGTCTGATAGTCCCCCTTCTTTTTTTTCTTCAAATCAAACACTGAGTATAATACGGTGCATCATTGATTAAATGATTAATGTGAAAAATATTGCAATTTACTTGCAAGTTATATGTATTGTAATACATTTTATTGTAGGTAAAAAAAAAAAAAAAAAATGTTTACGATACGTACACCGATACGAATTGAAACCTTGAAATTTAAACGCGTGCCGTTGCGAGGGTCAAACATCAAACTGTTATTATATTGTAATAATATATTATATAAAACATCGTGGAGACTTGTACGTGAAAAGTGTGCTCATATTTTCTAATGTCGTACTCGTGGCACTGTGTTTCGATCGTTCGATAGAGGGAAAAGGCGAAATGCGGAAAATTCATCCCTATATATTATTATAAGTTTTATTTACTGTTTTTTTTTTTTATTATTATTATTGTAGGTATACTTTTTTCGCCGTGTAATATAAAATTAAATCTATATTTGCTTCCTATTTTATATTTTTTTTTTTAAAAAAAAAAAAAACACAATTTTGAAACTCGTCGCAATTTCGTGATCAGACGATTTTAACCGCGTGGTATATGTTATATCTTATTATGGTATATTATGTAAATTAAATAGTCTTATATATGGATAAATACGGTTGCGATCGTGTTGAAATAAAACGCGGTAGCTAATTAAAATTTTATGAAACAGAAATTTTCCTATTTTTATGTGCGAAATCAAGAAAATTGTTGATTACCTACCTATATTTTGTACATGTAAAAATTATTTGATGCATGAAAATATGAAATAATAAATTATATATTTTTAGAGCGTAATATTATACATATAAACTAATCTATGGTTATACTTGAACGCACGATTTTATTAATTTTAATAAGAACGTATTTACGTTTGGTTCTGTATCGTTTATTTCAAATATTTCTTTCTTATTAAATTATTTTTTACATTTTTTTATTTTGTATTATTAAATCATTTTTCATCGATTAAAAATCAAGTACCTACTCTCGATATTTTTTAAAATTAAATATATCCAACTTGTATAATACTCAACTATCTACGTTATAATATTATCATATATATAACATATCTTATAAATACGTATTTTCACGAATTAAATATCATTTTAAATGTTCATAATCAATACAAATTTTAATTATTCAACGATTTCAAATAAACTATATATATGAAAAAAAAAAGTCTTAAAGTGAATATAAATATGTATGTATATTTTATATTATGAATAACGTGATTTTCACGTACACGATTTTTTTTTTTTTTTTTTTTTTTTTAATTGATATAGTTGATTTCAAAAGTCTGAATCGAGTAAAAAATTATTAAGGCGGACTGCATAGGTATATAAATTAAAATAAAGCCCTCGCACATTCGTATCCTGCATTATTATAATGTAGGTACGAATCTATATACAGTCGTGTGTGTATAATGTATAATACACATATATACAAATATATTATAATATAATATGTAGATTACCCAGATGATATTATGTATATTATAATAATATATATAGCCTGCAACAATAATAACGTCCGAATTATTATATTTTATCCTACGTATTTATACACTTCTGTCGTACAAGGGCTCAATTCCTATATACACACAGAATCAACAACGGATTATAAGAACACCCATGTTTATTGTACGCGCATAATAACGTGCAGATTATGTCCGCACAATAACGACATAAACCATATTATTATATCGTAAACAATATTATAATATTGTACAATAATCCCGATTTGTCATATTATATACGTACACATTTATATTGTTCGCATAATTTAAAATATTATAGTGGGTATTATAATATTTTTCATTTTTTTTTTTTTTTACGAATTTTTATATTATTATTAAAAGAATTAATTATATTTTAAAATTATACGTTTAGATCGTATATTTTTTTCTATATCAAACCGTATTTGTCTTTATCAACGATTTGCCTAAAAACTATATAATATGTTTTACCGAAATAATATATTATAATAAAATAAACAATTTGTTTATTACATTATCACGTGTTGTTGTTTCATTATAATATGATGGTAATAATAATTGTTCAAATTCAATTTACTAATATCGGATGTAACGCAATAGTAATTTAAAAACCTAGCACTGATAGTGTATTATTAATTATAATAATAATTAATAATATTATATGCTAGTTTGTACCGAGTGCAATAATATTATTGTGGAAAATGTGGAAACATCAATAATTTGATGTGACTGTGACTCACACGATAACTTATTATATGCGGTTAATAATATTATTTACTGGTAAACAAATATATTATGATACAACAATAATTTTATATTACTATAATAAGGTAACTCAAAACGCATTTTTTTTTTTTTTTAATTTTAGCTATATATACCATTCCTTCATATACATTCAATAGGAAACTGTAATTTTTTTATACTTATATTTATGTTATAAAATATCCATCATCCGAAAAAATGAATGTTGAAATTGTATAATATGTTATCGTATATAATATTAAAAATATTACAATATTAAATTTCGAGCGAATCGAATAGGAATACATATTTATTTTTTTCATTCATATTGACGTAGGTATATACTTGAAATAATTGTACTCGTATATAGTTTGAAATAAAAATCGTAATTTTTAAAAAATCGTTTATAAAACAATATTACGTTCTCACGATTTATTTTCTGTGTGTATTCAACGCCATAGACCTTAGGGCTTAGTGTGTTTGGTATTTTTTTCTGATTTTTTTGCGGGGTCGAATTTAATATTGTAAATAATATAATACGCAGTACACAAAACACACTTGTTATAGAATATCGCATTTGTATGAACAATTTATTTTAATGACACGTGGCAAAAAATAATATAATATACTTTATGTTTTTTATATTGAAAGAACAAAAACGATTTTTCGACGAAATTCGTGGTTATTATTGTTATTGTTTAAAAATTAAATTCATCGGAAGGGAGAAAAAATTTAGATTTTATACATATAAAAATACAAATACTTTAATAACGTATCAGTATCACACGAAAATATGATATAATTATATAATAACACGTGAAATACTAAATTATAAACATTGCAAATTCGAAATATTCTTAATTTATTAAATACTTACAATTACTGTATAAATTAAAATTTATAGTGTAAATACAATTTATATTTATTGTGTACTGTACAATAATAATTAAAATTTGAATTGTATGATTCAATTTTTCTGACCAAAAATATGTCTTCTCACTATATAAGAAGAGTTCTTGTGGATATTTTATAATAATAAATAAAAACCCAAGTCCACAAAAAATTTACTTTATTTTTTAGTAAATACGTATTTCGACAACAATGTTATCATCCATCATATGATCATATGATCAGTTTTTGTTTAGTACTGAGGATGATAACATTGTTGTCGAAATACGTATTTACTAAAAAATAAAGTAAATTTTTTGTGGACTTGGGTTTTTATTTATTATTATGTCTTCTCACTTTTAAAACAATTATAAATCACATATTTAGTTATATATTAAATTTTGAATGAAAAATTTGAACAAAAACATATCCTATTCGAGGTTATCAGACCACTTTACTGCCTGAAATAGTGTATTCATACGAATGAAAAAAAGACGCAAACACATTGTATATTATAACCAATACATTCTTTGTTTCACTCAGAATCTAAAATATTATAATGAAGTTTACTCGTATAATCTATTAGGAAATTTAATTAATTAAACTAATTTAATGCAAATATTGATCACGTATAAAATATTTTTTAATTAAGAACGTCACATTAATAATAATCTTTGTACAAACAAATATCTAATTAAACTATCACTTATATTTTAACTAATCTGAACTTGTAATAAATACACATAAAGATAGACTAATTTTTAATTGTTAACCTAAAATAAATTGACTAAATACGTAGGAAATGTACGAGTAATATATTATAATTAGGTCTTAATTTGTTAATAATCACCCAACGTCCAATAATATTATTACCTAATATTATAATAATAACTCTTTGTATT
The DNA here is from genome assembly GCA_021307375.1 of Tetraneura akinire. Taxonomy (NCBI): domain Eukaryota; kingdom Metazoa; phylum Arthropoda; class Insecta; order Hemiptera; family Aphididae; genus Tetraneura; species Tetraneura akinire. Next base: position 4,314,917 of record JAIUCT010000020.1, on the reverse strand, counting down.
GAATGAAATTTCTTATTATACATATTTGTTTTACATCACATGTTATTAATTACGATACGTTATAATAATCATAGGCGTACATTAGGTGTGAATTTTAGTGGTGCTAAAATTTTTAATTAGATCAACAGACGAGGCAAAATTTCTACATCTATATTATTTATATAATAAAAATAGGCTTCATGTTTTTAAAATATAACAAAATTATAATGTAACATTATAATAAACATTAATCAATACATATTGGGAGTGCTTATGCGAAATGTGGGGGTGCTAAGTAAGTACCCTTAAGCTCTCCTAATGTGCGCCTGTGATAATACCTAATATGACGTGCCTACATTTTATTCGATCTTCCACATTGTCTTTAATATAATGTAATAAATAATATATAATATACGGATGCGACGTTCGAAGTAACACGGAATCATATACTTTATAATACACAATGCACGTCAAATTATTATTATATTTGTCTATTCGTTAGTAATAATATTTCCGTGTGTCCGTGAATGTGTGTGTGTTTTTTTTTTTTTACAACTCCCTTTGAAACAACACGTGTAATAACATTAAGTTCCACATTACTTCCCACATGTTGTATCAATATGGCGAACAAAATAGGTAAGTATAAAACGGAGACAAGTTATTTGCTATATATATGTGTGTGTGTGTGTGTGTGTTCTATATGTTCACAATTTTACATAGTATTTGGCGTAGGACGAAGATAAAAAATTATTAACGTTTTGGATTGTCAGAGGAGGTTTTTTTTTTATTCGCTAGTCCGGACGTCATTATAATGTTATACGTAGTTCGTTCTTTTGCAAACATACTACACTTGAGATCCATATTTAATCCGAACCCGCATAGGAAGCCTCGTTCCCCGCGTAATATAAGAGGGCTGTAAAGTTAAGTCCAATTTGAGTCCCTATTGTGATGACGTGGATGATGCTCGATGGTCGAAATCCGATATTAAAATACGAGAGTATTTTAACGACTATGTTGTACAGTATAAGTAGTAATGCTCGTTTACAAAAGTATTATATTATACCATATTGACATTACAATAAATTATAATCGTCTACTTGATTCGTATAATTATTATACAGAGTCTACTCTATAGTTCGATACACAATATAAAAGAAAATAATAATAATAATAATAATGAAATATTAAATAATATATTTAATTAATTACTTTTTTTTATAAATTTTACGAAAATTATAGTAAATATGCTAATTAAGTTTATCAGTAAATTATGATAAAACAGAAATAAAATAACTTATCGGTGTCAGCATGTGCCAGGGCGTTTTCGTATTACGTATTTGCCGAAGGCGTCATTGCACTCGGATAAATCGTATCATATCGTTAAAATATAACAATGTAAAAATAATTCAAAGGCATAAAACACAATATTTATTGATTATGTCACAGTGTTCTGGTTCATTTTTTTTATATCTACTCGATGCAATTTAATATACAATATATATATATACAATATGAATAAGTTAATATGATAAGTTTTTATAGTTGAAATATATTTTAATATTTATTTATTTGTATTATATAATTATTAAACAAATTGAGTAATTTAAATTCTAATCGAAATATTGTAGCAAGGAATTTCATATGGTATCAATTACAAATATATGAACGATTTAAATAAATATCTCGAAAATAATACTTTGAGTAAATTATGTGTTGTAGTCTGTAGATGTATTCAAGTGTCTCGTGTCTAACCTTCACAATAATTGTTTACCAATTTTATTTTGTAAATACTTCTTGGTTTATTAAAATTTCAAAATTTAGACAATTATTAATGTTATGATTAAAAATGCAAAATAGTTTGTAAACTTGATTTTTTTAAATTACTAGAATTAAAACTTAAAAGTTTGTTTTCATTAGATATACCTGTATTGGTATTATAATTTGCTGTATTGATTTTTAAAAGTACGGGTGAGAGGTAGACAAGTGTACCTAGTACTTACTTCTATAACCATAAATCAACATAAAATTACATTTATTCTTTAAATTTTAAATTTTTTATATTTTATAAAATTTGGACCCATTTATATTATAAATATCATAAAAAAACAAATTTAGAGAGACAAATTTCAATAGACTGAAGCACAACAACGTTAATCTTACTCTAAATCTAAGGTACAGAAGAGATAGCGCCTTAGATTATTTATGATGCATCATAAACGACATAAGTGTATTTATACCATGGACTGTGACAAAACTAGATTTTTTTTTAAAATTTTTAAATTTCCATATTTAATTAATTGTGTGGAACTGTGGAAGTTATATTATACTCAACGAAATTTAATAATTTAGTGTAATTAATATTTATTCATTATTAATTTATTATATTATTTAGTCATAATCTAATTGAAACAAAATATCTAGTGGAAATAAGTCAATCGGTTTTGATGATTACAAAAAATATTCGCTCTAACTGTGACAATAAGTGCACTTTAGAGAAGACTTATGTAAAATATAGGACACGAAAATCGATTTTAAAATTGTTTCCGTTTATTCAAAAAATGTTAAACGTATTCTATAGAATTTTCCAGAAGAAAATAGAATAAATGTTGAAATACTCGGTATTCGCATTATTTTTTATAGAAAAAGTTATATTTTTATGACAATGACATATTTTATTACGTATTGTCATATAGAAATAATCGCTGTTGACGATGAACTGTAATATAAATAATAATTCAGTCTTTTCATTGTCTAGATATCTTAAAGTATTTTCTATTATTTAAAATTTAAGTTTTACGATTTAGAACCCACAAAGTTTTATGGTTTTATGTGATATGAATACAATTGACCAAGAATGCGGAAATTGGTCTGAATAAGTCGTGACTCATGACTCATGAGTTATCAAAAGAAAAGCTATAATCCGACTAATTATAAAAAAATAATAATAATTAGAATTTTATATCAGTAATCAGTAGAATATAATAATATAATTAAATAATGTGGTTAAAATTTAAAATTTTTAATTTTTATGTCAATAGTAATAAATTATATAAATAAATTGCATATAAAATGAAAGTTAAAATAATGTATTTGTATAGGAAGTTTTAAAGAATCCTAATCTAACTTTAATATTGTATCTATTGCCTTATCTATTTTCAGTTTTCTGCAATATTTTATTTTTAGATTCTGAGCGAAGCGAATACATTCGGGTTTTAGGTTAACTAGAAATTTTTTTTTTTTGATTTAGGGTTAATTGGGCTATATAAATAAATGCCATTCTGGGTTATAACGATTTCAAGTGTTTGATTTTTATGTTTTTTTAGTATTGTTATTTTTAATACATTTTATTAGAAATAATCATGAATTAAAAAAGTAAACAAGTTAAAGTTTTGTCGAGTAACGAAACTTCTGTTTAAAAGTTACCTAATTGAATAATAAAATATTTAATTATTAAAATATTCTTACCTGGATGTAGGTAGGAACAGTTTTCCGTCAATGAACACAGAACCAGAGAGCAAAATGTACCAACAGATCGGCACCTCTCCGGTACTAAAAAAATAAAATAAAATATATTATACGCATAATATAATAATAATGTCAATACTAAATATTATAATAAATTGAAATATTTAATAAAATAAGTTTTCATATTTTATTTAAAAACAAGTCTAGATTCTAAAGACAACGATACGCTATCTAGTGTTGGCACATTAAGATGCACGTAGAAAGTATAATTCTAAAGAAACACCTAGATAGCAGCACGTAACTATATTTTATCTAAACTACCAAAATACTAAAAATAACGTTTGCTAGGCTTATGAGTTATGAGTTATGACTAAAAATATTAAACGATATTGGGGCTTAATTTAATTATTGATATATTTTACTATAATATAAATTATTTAATAACAATATTAATAATTATTAATATTTATTATTAATTATAATAATATTTTAATAATATGTTTTCGAGCCACAAAATCGTTTAATATATGTAAATAACGAAGTGTCCATTATTAGGTTTTAATAATATTAATTTTAGTTACATATTATGTAGTTTATGAACATAATAAGGTTTTTTGTGTTTTTAATACTTACGAGTATAATAAATCGTTAGCTTCGTGATGTTCATATCTGACGGATTTACATAGAGTACGCAACGCAGAATCTCTGTATGTGTATAATGCTTCCAAACTTTGAAGTCCATAGTATATTATTTGTAGATCCTATATTATAAATACATAGAAATTAAATTTATTTTATGTAAGAGTTATAAGATATACATAAATTATTAACGTAAAATAAATAATTTTATAATAATCACAGTTATTATAATATTTACCTAACTAAAAAACAATCAATTTAGAATTTTAATTCTATAATCCTATGTTGTTATAAAATAAAAACGTGATTATTACGTAGGTATTTAAATTATTATCAAATAATATAGTACCGTTTTTAAGAATATAAAATATTATGAAGTTATAAATTATTATACAATTACATAATGTAGCGCTTTTATAGCAGCTTTATGTTTTATGTTAACCCTGATTGTGAAACGAACTGAATAAATATATTTCAAGTTCAATTTGCAATTAATAATTTTCAATAAAATATAAATAAGTATACTCCTATATTTTATTACTATTTTTCACCCCCGTAGAACATTGAATGTAGAATTTTTGAAAATTGAATCATTGAACGAATCAATTTAGGAATCCGTTTAAACATTGCAAAAGTGTATAATACTATTTACTATACCTTACGATATATGACATAGCCACATAGGGAATCTCATATTATGTTTAATGGTTAATCGTATTTTTTTAAACCTCTCTCTTTATATAATAACCTGGGACGAAATAATAATTATATTTGGGTTTATACAAAAGTAAAAACGTTTGCCTAACATTAATAATTATATGTTATAATGGAGTCGTCTAGTGGATCACATTATTACACACACAATACAAAAACAATTAAATCCATATAGGAATTAAGAAATCGCAGTTAAAATAATAACAGTTATGGCTGCGTCCTGCGTATAGAAAATTCTAATGGTATATTATGTTTTATTAAAAAAAAAAAAAATTCACACGATTATTCCGTACAATGGCGATGGTAGCAGTCCGATTACCAAATACGTCATGTTTTATTTTTGTTATGTAGAAAATACCGTAAGAATTGTTCGTGAATCTATAAAAACGTAATAAATGTAACCCTTACGTCAAGGTCGTATAAGAGGTATAAAGAAATATAGCGGTAAAACAGAAAAAATAATTGTGTTTTTTCCCCGTAAAGTTTTAAATGCATTATAAAATTTTCTTAAATAATAATTATATGTTATTATAATGTATAAAGAATTGGTGTTGTAAGAATACGTAAACAATATTATTGATTCGTTGAGATATTATAATATATTTTATATAAATTTCAACTCAATTATGTATTTTAATCGATATTAGTGTAGTTAATAATATATAATATAATAATATTGCTATGCAATTATTTATCAGAAAAATATTTTAAAATTTTTATGCTAACGTAGATGATAGCGCAATAACTACAAAAATAAATTTAATGCGCGTAGTATATAATATAAATCGCTTCATGGTATAATATTCTATTAAACTATAGCGGTATACCTATCTATTAAAAATATATTTTATAGTGTAGTTAGTAGTTATGCTATTTATTGTAATCATTTACAACTACTAGTAATTATTATTATTCTCGAAGTATTATTTAATAACCAATAATTATAATCATAACTATTACGACGTTTAGACGCAATATAATTGTGGTGTGTGTATACCAGAGTCTCACTCTGAATGAAAGAACGGCCAAAAAGTGGTATAGATTCTTTGAGAAATGTATTTCTTCATAACATTAAATTTTTATAACGAATAAATTATAAATTGTATAATTTAAATAGAAATTACTAAACGAAACAATGAATATAATACAACACAATTACATACTTGCAAAGTCCTTCTGTCCGGATGTCTCTTGAGGGCCTTTAAGAAGTGAGGATCACTGGTCATATTTTCGATGGTTTATCATTGCTGCTACAGTGTTTTGTTATTATCCATTTATGATTCTCAGCAAATTCTGAAAATATATACATTATTCTTTAGTAGGTACCTACTGAATGTTGAATAACTGGAAATTATCCAAATTAAAATATAACATAGAAAGAAAAATTGTGTATACATTATTATATTTAATAATATTAATGCGAAAATGCGTGGGAATATTCTCATATAGATGCGCATTGTATTTATAATATTATATATTATTATGTTGCATTATATAAAATTGCAGAATTCAGAAATACACAAGATATTATTTAGGCATATACTATGTACATTCATAACTCATTAGATACATAGAGACATCCTAAAGTTATATAATTCTAATTAAATAAAAAAAAAATAATAACCAAGTTATAAAATTGTTTTGTCAAAAAAATTTATCAAATAAATTATTTTAGTATTTTACTATAATTATTAATTAATTATATTATAATATATATTATGTGAAATTTCGAATTAAAATGATTTTTCTTAGTTGCATAGGAATATTTAAAATTAATTTTAAGTTCATATTAGTAAATAATTAGGATGAGTAAAATAGATAATTCGTACATAAATTGGATTTTAAATTAATAGTGAATATTTTCAATATTTTAATCATCGTTATTCGTTTTCAATTATCAGAAAGGTATAAATAGAGGGTGGAAAATATACATAATTTCCCTTTTAGTATATGCTATATTTTCAGGACTATGATGTGTAAACTCATTTTCATTTATATTTTAAACGTTTAAAAATTAAAATTGATAAAAGTCAGTAATTAAATTGAATTATAATGATGAGATTATTAACTATGGTTAATCATAATACATTTATACAATATGAATATACCTACGTATAAAACGTGATATTATATAGTTAGTATTTTTTTTTATCAAGGGGTAGAAAATTGCTATAATATTTACTATCTATAGATTCATGTATGGATATATACAGTATTTAAAAATGAAATATATTGAATTTAAAATTAAATTTAAAATACTTGGCGAAAACGATTTACGAAAATTGTTTTAGTTAAACTTATATATTATACTATTATAGTTTTCTATTTTCTTGAATATTATATTTGAACGCGTATGTATACTTGTAATTTAAGTTTCTGAAGGAAAATATTGAAAAAATAATTAAATTTTGTATATTTTGATAAGTATAATGATTGGAAAATGATAAAGTTTATTTTACCTCTAAAAGCGTTGTTTATTATATCGAAGGACAAGGATTTTTATTGTAACGACTAATGAGGGAAAGTTTAAACAATTATATGTACACACATAGGTATAAATTATCTCTTACATACAGTTTGATTAGAATTTAATGTTACGATTTTACGAAAATACTTGCATATTATTATATTATATAGTTTCAATGATAACTTTATTCATCATACTTTTCGTAATACGAAATCCTACTTACCCTATATACTCTATATACTCTGTATAATAAATATTCTAGTTATATTTTTATTAAACCACTGAAGTGAACGTTTATAAATTTATAATATATTAATTATGTATTTCATAAGTATTTTTTTTTTTTTTTTTATTATTTCTTATTTATTGCAGGATGTGAGTTTTATATAATATTTTCCCCAGAGATAATAACTATGTACAATGTACATATTATCTACTTATAAGAAAGTTTTTATTTCTATACATTTTAATATATGTTATATATTAAATATGCAATATACTTTGGCAAAGTACATGTTTTTAGAATGTTATTTGAAATATGGTATATTAATATGAATATATAATTATATTTTTCAAAAAATAATATTTTAAATACATATATATTAAAATACATTGGTATGATAATAATATTTGAATACAATGTTTAAAATACCACATAAGTATTATTATTAATGTTTTTTTTTAAATTTTAAGTCTGCAAGCACCATTTTGTATTTTTCTCGTGGGAGATAATTTATTTTTCGTATAAATATTTAAAAATCATATTGTATGTATACTATATCTACAATATAATGTAATTTCGTTATAAAATGTTTTAAATTATTCGGTATATTTATAGGTACACAGGTACTCTTAAAAAGTATTCTGAATGAAGTAGGTACTTCGAGCACTGCATTCCAAATATTATTGTTCGAGTGTGTAGATATAAATTTCGAACGTGTTTTATGTGGGTTAACCAAATATAGGACTCATGCAATTTTTAATATCCAAATCACAATATAAAATCGATTCGTACCTATACATACGAGTATTGTTATTGTTGAAATAATATATGGCCTTTGGGTTAGAACTTGGAACGTAGATAAGGGTGATTACTAAATACACACTGCATTATATTATTTTAGGCTTAATGTATACACACGAGAATAATATTAATACACGTGTGTGATTTATTCGTATTTTTTTCCGAGTGTCCCGCTGAGACCTTACATTCACACATATTTTGTATTTTTTATATTGTTATAATTTATAATTGCTATTATATTATTATTGATCGCTACAGTGTGTTCTGTAATCGTCTTTTCACGTATATAATATGTTATGGTGTGCAGTTTAATCCATCAATTAATATTCTATCGAAAAAAAATATTATCTTTTAAAATAGCACACAAAGTCCAAGACGATTTAATATGCATATTATGTATTTGTATTTTGTAGATTTTTTTTTTTTGACACATAAATTCTTACAAAAAGAAAAAAAGAGGAAAACAATATTGACAGTTCTTGTAGTTATAGGAGGTTCTTTAAGTTAGAGAGAGAGAGAGAGAGAAGAGAAAGAAAGAGTGTGAGAAGGAGAGAAACCTCGAAGTTGATACAAACCCGTTCGAGATATTTGCTAAACGGATGCTGATAAAGCGTGTTTGGCCTCCATTCCGTTGTTGTTGCTGTTACAGGCACACGTTATCATATTATTATGTATTTACAGATTTGAGGTATACGTGCTTTTACCTCGATATTAATTTATCGACATTCGCGTATAATATTTCGTTTTAACGTTATTTTTCAGACAAACTATTTTGTTATTTTCAAAAAATTCCGAGACATTTATATTATAATCATTGTTTTTTTTTAAAAACCATTTTTTCTTTGGTTTCCGAAATATTTCTATTTGTTTTTCGCTGCGGTCTGTGACATTGATATAATAATATTATCTACGTCGTGTATAATATCGTGTCATATATAATCGTGCCAATACTTTAGATTAAGTTTAGTTGGATAAAGTTGTCTTAATAGTGGGAAAATTATGCGGATGGACTTTATGTAGGTACTTAAGAATACGTATATTATTATAACGTATCAATTATCTATAGGTATACATTTTTTTTTCTTTATATAAACAGGTAATCAACGAGACCTCATTTTCTTATGAAGTTATGAATAATATTCGTATTATTATGCATATTACACGCTTTGTTGGATATATTCATTCAACATAACTTTATACTCGGTCAAATTATTATAATTATCATTAAATATTTTTGTGTCTAATAACGACTATAGTCTATAATCGTCTCGATTTGAAATAAATTTGAATAAAATATGTTTAATTTTTAATTTTTATTGTAAAAATATCAAATAATACGTGTATACTTTAATGTAATATAATAATCGTGAGTTAATGTGTAATTAACATTTAACAATTATAAACTTACGGTTGATCACAACATTATAATATTATTATCTGCAGTACATAATTATTTTATTTTTGAATTTTCCGCAATTTTTTTTTATTAGGCGAAACAGTCTTTCGGCGCGTCCCTTTTCGAAAACTCAGCTTTTGGGTATTGTAGTAAAATGTCATTTTTATAATCTACACGGTTCATAATATTTATTTTATATACTCGTATTACGACTTAAATAATATAATATACGACGCGTCACGCGAAATATAAACAAAGCGCAATAATCGTATTGTACTTAACGATACATAAACTTATATATAATATTATAATAATAATTAAACGTTTTATCGACACTTTTCACGCGTGAAAAACTATACTATATATACATATAAAAAAAAAAAAAAAACAATAATTTTATAATATACGTATTGTATTTTCATTGTAATGTACGTTATAATAATATAATATATATTATTGTCATTATTTATTTATTATATTATTATAAAAGTGAAAACATTTTCTATCCCTATATATACAGCGGCGGTGAGTCGGAAACACTCTTTGTTTTTACGGTAATTACACGGTCCCCGAAACATTGGTCGACCGTTATTAAAACGTTTCCCGTCGTGGTCATGTGCAATAGTGTATTATTTTGTATACGCAGTAAAACATGTATTATTATATACAGAGTGATCATACTTATTGTTTGGGTTATATATATATATATAATGTATACACAATTACAGCGGAGAAGACATACCTACGCTTTTATGCAATATTTATCGTATTCGCGGTACAAGTTTTCCGATCACCCTGTACGCGTACCGTGTATACATCTGCCGTTGAAATATATTATAATATCACATAGACGGATGGTAAGAGTATATTATAATATTATAGAAACGTATTATATAGACGTTCACGTCGTTTCAGTTCGCCAAACACACTGGGAATATTTTCTTGTTGTTATTTTTCAAATTCTCGAACGTTTCTCTGTTTAACTATTACAAGGTTTATTTATAATATAATATATGTATATATACGCACACGTATAATAAATAATAATATATGCGTACGTATACGATAAAGCGACACGAATATTATTTCTAAAGTATACAAAAAGACGTAAAAATTCAGTTTCTGAAAAACGGCCATCATGCCTCTTAACATTTTCAAAGTGATATTCATAGATATTTTGAGTGCCACTGTATACATCGTACGAATTGACTTCGTATATATACCTACTAGTGGAAGAGCTATAATACATATGCGTACGTTACGTATATAATACCCCTAACATAACCTATCTATTTTGCGAGGGGAAATATTTACATAGAAACGTTGAAGTTTACTTAACTGACGGTGAACATACGACAAGAGTCGTCGTTATCGTCGCTTACTTATTTATCAAAAGGCTTTAGGCGCTTGAGTAGCGAGTACTTATTTTTATATTAGTTTCAGTTCGAAATGATCTCTTCGTGTGTCTACATCTTGTAGGGATTTTTTTTTTTTTATTAGACTCATAACAATTTTGTACGGATCATAAATCATAATGTATAGAATGGATACCTATACGACATCACGAAATATGCGATAAAATAAGAATATTAATATTAAAAATGAACGACTGCTCTGCAAAGTGTTATAACGAAGTCGGTCGAACTCGAATGTGAGTATATTATAAATTCTAAAAATACTAGACAACAAAAAATGTTAATTTGTCGTCGCAATGTTATATTTTAATGGGCATATGAAATAATGTCTATTTTTAGATTCACTATAATGATACTATTATACGCGTACATATAGGTATATAATATACGAGTATATTGAGCACCAAACTCCAGACAAATTGTCTTTTTGTTATTTTGGATATAACCGATATAATATTATTATGATATTATAATATATTATTATTATTATTACCTATATTAAAGATAATCTATTGAAATTTGAAACATTATCATTACAATAATATGGTCTGTTTTTTTCTTGCTAATATTTAAATCTATATTATGTATAACATAATATTAGGTGCATATTATATTTTTGGAATGTCAATCCATCTTATGTTAATATTACGTACGTATAAAATATGTTAAGTATTATAATTTAATTTTATTGGTATTTTGACCTCTTCCATCAATCGACCATAGTCATCGACTCGATCACGATGATAATAATAATAATATTACAAGTACCGATACTTTTTTTACAGTTGATATTACCATTCAATACTATTATGCTATAGTCATTAAAAACGCGCCATTATACGTACATCGTACTTTACCGTATATTATATAGCGGTATCCGAACTGTACGTAAGATATACAACACGGAAAGCATACATATTCTAACGGTAGAGAAATAGAGCTTTAGTCCAACGTATGCGTTTGACGTTTTTATTTTTTTACTCTTTTATTATATTATACAGTTTTGTCTTATATATCATTGGTTATCGGCCATCATTAGAATCAGTATTTGTTTGTAGACCATTACTGTAATAGTATGTAATATCAGCTAGTATTTCACTCATGTCTATATAGAACATAGGTAGTAGGCACTTATGACTATAGTCAGTAACGTGCATATATATATAATATATATATATATATATATATATATATATATATATTGTTATTCAATAACGAGAAATTAATATTTTCCTTTAGTTTTGGTTTCTTTTTACGCATCATATTATAAAAAATATAATTAGAAAAAGGAAGGGTTTTTATTTTTTATCACCTACCTATAGTAATCATTTTTTATGTTAAATAATATATTATACTCATGTTCATACTATATTAATTATTATTAATATATTAATAATTGTTATCAGGAAATAAAATTGTTTATAGTATTTTATGTTTTCATTATTCATTTATATAAATATGTATCAATAAAAAAATATGATAAATTAATATATTTAATTAATAGTTCGTTATATAAGGTTCGAATCTTTACGTATACATTTTAAATTTTTAACGAACACATGCATAATTATAACGTAATGTCGTAATATAATCGTTAAACAATTCAGGATAAGGATATTATAAATTTTCTTATAATAATTAAAAATATAGCCCAAACGAGCATTTATAAATTATTATAAGTATTATTTCTTGTATAACTATTTTAGGTGCATGGTCTAATAATACTTTATAAAATCTCTGAAAAAATCGTAAAAATGTTATCAGCACTGTAATTGACTTAACAGCTAATATAGGTACTCGTAGTAAAATATAGTTCAAACTCGATGTAATCTCTATATACGTCTGAAACACACTATGTATCGTATCCTCAATCCCTTTGTATATTTTGTTATGTATCTACTTTAGACATTATTATTTGTAGATAATGACGTAATTGTCCGATGACCTTAAAATAGTATGGTTCATTATTGATTAATAGGTAATAATATATAAAATATATAAAACGGTACCAATATGACAATATGTAATAAATCAATAATCATTTCCGGGTGGTTTAATAATTGTAAATAGTAATATTCCAAATAATAACGTTAAATTAGAAATAAGGGAGAAAAACCAATAATTAACAAAACCAGTAGACTTACAATCTATATTTCGTGTTGCTATAATAATATAATGTAAGCATCAGTTCAATGTTAATATTTTAATATTAACTATAAGTTCTTACCTTCGGGGATGTTACTCGACTATAGAGTATTTTTACTATGTGTAAATAAAAAATAAAATAAATAAAAAACATGTGTGGGAAAATATCCCCAAAAATATGTGGGGATGTTATTTATTATATTTTGGAAGTTAAGTAAATTTATAATGGAAAAGTTTTAAAGTATCTTTATTATTATTTTATTTCATAAAGTATTTATAAATAATTTCTTTTCTATCATACATAAGTGGCTTTATTAAAAATTATATTCAAAATATGGACTTGTTTTGGTTGTACTTGCATTATTAAATTTTTTATATTAATTTTAAAGAATACTCACGGTTTTATTTTCAAACCGTTCTTATTGTATAGTATAGAGTATTAGAATATCTTAATGTACGTACGAGTATAATATTAAAAATAAATAATAATTATAATAAATAGTTGCTAGGGTAACGAAATATATACATTTTTGTGATTTTAAAACGTAGGAGTATAATAAACACGTATTGGTAAAAAATATGAATAATATAATATAATATTATAGGTAGGTATAACGTAAAAAAAAATAATAAATATATTTTTTATTGTTACATTTAATTTATCGTACCTGTGAAGTTCAGTCTAATGATATCTTATATAAATACTTTATCGCCTCCTCCTTTAGTTTTAAATAAATAATAATATACAATAATCTCATTTTACTTAGTACAGGTGTTAGTGTAATCATACATATTATAATATTATGTATATTCTGTTATATTTAAGAAAAAAAGCAAGTTAAATTTAATACAATAAATATACTACAATGCGATACTTTTAGTCTGTTTAGACACAAAACATCCGGTTGTTGTTTAATATAACGTAATGTTCTCTATATTTTATATTTTAATATTCGTAAGTAACGCAATGTATAATATATTGGCCTTAGCGCGTCTACGCATAAGATTAGAAGCCATTTCATAATTGGTAACACACCCTATTTAATTTATAGCGTGATTTGGTATTATAAAAGGATTGTATCACAAGGAAACCCTTGCATTCATTTTTGTGCCTATGTACTATACTATACGTATACAAAAAGTAAATAATTTGATGAACAATGGGGTGGTCTTCAATCATATTATACATATTACATAGGTATAGATGATCGCTATTAATTGTAGAAATCAATTAAATCGATAAAATTATAAAATTGTTTGTATATGCTTTTTGAATAAAATAATATAAAAAAGCAAGGGAAGGGATTTTGATGTTGAAAGTATACAGGTGTAAAGAGGATAGTGTTGAATTTTGATTAAAATTTGAATGCAATTACCTATAAATAATTACATTCGAAAAACGATTCTGAGCGAAGTAATGTCAGATTTGGGTATTAATATGACTAATTTAGGGTTTCTATGTGTATTGAACATATTTCTTACTCCTATATTTCTTCCACAACAGTATCAATTCCTTTTTTGTCTTTATTACTAATCATTATTAGTACAAGTATTATTATTACAAGTATTGAGAAATGATAGAAATACTTATGAAAAACTTCAACTTTAAACAGGTATAAAAAAATTCAGACGTGGAATTTTTCTAATATTTTAGTATCATATGAAGTAATATGTGAGTATACTTCAGTAATATTTTTAGATCTTAAAACATAAAATTGCCAATTTTATCAAACATTATATACAATATACATAGAAACGAGAATTTTAGGAAATATTCAAAGTTCTATATTTTGTAGAAAAGTAATCGTAACGATTCCAAAATTTTACCACATATATATAGTACGTATGTGAACACTCAATAAAATTTCCAAGTATCTAAGTTCAAAATCGAGAAATATTGATATTGAATTAGTGGAAATTTCATTTTCCGTGAAAAATGCCGTTTTTTCATCATTTTTTGGTCGTTTTTTCCTATCGCATAAGGTCAATTTTGAGAAATTCGAAAAATAATCAAAAAACTACATTCACTTCCCAACCGGAAAGGTATGTTATTCGTGACTAACAGTCAATAGATTTTTTCGTTTTGCTCAAAATCTAAAATAAAATATAGAATTAATTAAAAATATATGCGTTGATAACATTTTGAAAATGCCTGTTAACACATTATGAGGTATACGAAATAAGCATAATATATTTATAAGGTATATTTTTTCATATTTTAAAAGTATTTCACAATACATTAACTAAACTAAACGTCTGTATGTTTATAATATTCCTACTGTGACGTTATTTTGCAAGTGTAATTTATAATAATTTCATAGCATTTAAACGACACATTTTAAATAAAACGAAAGAATAGAAAGTGGGTGCACAGTACTCGCAGTAACAATAATTATACGTTTGTACAATAAGTAGGTACGTACGAGTATATACGGTACACGGATGATTATGACGTATGAAAGGTTATTCCTTGTTGTACTCACACTTAAAGTGTATTGTAAATACGTTTTCAACTCTACACAGACGCAAGTGTGTAAATCATTATTCTGCTATTAATGGTGCAAATGTCTTACATATAAATTACATTATATCTTATTTATAATATATTATCATGGCAAAAATATCAAAATTATTGTTCAGGTTGCAGGTTCAATTATATTTTACAGCTTTAGTCATCATGTATAATATATTGTTTTACCTATTATTTATTTTCGTAACAAAACGCGTACTTATTATTGTTATATTTTTATCCTATCCTATAGTTTCATATTTTACTATTACTGTTATTATATATATTTTTAAACAGTACCTAATAATTATTATTCGCGAATCGTTATAACTTATAATATTATTATATTATAAATGAACCTATAAACTGTAAATATGTTTCTCACGTCTATAGTATATAATTAATATATATATAAAGGTACATGTCGCATGGTTAATTGTTTTATATTTTTTAAATTTTACATACGTAATTAATGCAATTGTTCACGAAACTTTTTAAGAATGCGCTGTAAAAACACAAGATTTTTGTAGAACATAAACGATGAATTCGTGTGTTTTAATATAACTCGACGAAAACGTTTGATTTATTTACTAATGAATACAACGTTATATACAACGAAAATGAAATAATTGTTTGAAAGTGACGTAAATAGAATAATATTTCAAAATAATGAAATATAATATTGAGATACATAATTTAAAAAACTTTTGTTTTAAGTACCAGGTATCTAACAGTAATAATGCACAATTATTGCACAACACCATTAAATATATCAAATATTAACGTGTTCGTGTATATTTGGTCTTGGTTGATAAATCATTAATATTATATATTTAAATTTAAGAAAAAAATATAACTACCTTGTTCATTTTAAATATTACTTTATGACATTTTTCAATTTTTAATTAAGCTAAACACATTATTATTTTTGGAGAGTAATAAATAATAATTATAACAGTCATCAAATATTATTTAAAACGTTTCCTTTTTTAATATGCGTTTTATAATTTTGTGGTAAAAGATACATGAATATTAATGTAATTTAAAAGTTTTTAAAAGTACAATAAAAGTACCTATATATTATATAATTATATCTACATTATTTAATATTGTAGGTAAGTTACAAAATGTATAAAGAGAAGTTTGGATTATTTATTTATATACATTTTATAATGGCAAGAATAAAATTACCTATATAGTTCTCAATCTTTTGACATGTTATTATTGTTGTTATAGGTATGTAGGTACGTAGGTACATAGTATACGTTTACTTTTAAGCATATAATCGAACGGTTTTTAACATTATGTTTTGTTGCATGACCATTTTACATGTAAAGACTAACCAATAAACCGTAAAGTGAATAATAATAATAATAAAAAAATCCAGTTTTTTTTTCAGCTGTATTATCAGTTTAGTTCCGTAGAATGTTTACATCGAATGAAACATAATAATCTATACTGTCTATTGATAATTTCCGAAGCATTACAAATAAGCTAGGTTATTATCATAATTCTCATAAAAATATTTTATTGTACCAGAGATACACTTTCTATTTGTATTCATAATATATTTCAGAAATAATCCGTTTAATATATAGGTATTTCGTGTATATTATATAATAATATTATTATTATAATTAACTAAATGTCGACTATTAAGTTATAGTATATCGCAAGAGTATTAAAATGGTATTCTTAATAATAATATGATATATTATTTTATGTAATTTTCATTTTATATACCTACTCCTACTGTTGTACAAGTTGGTATAGTATGTATATTCTTATCCAGGTAATTTAAGTATGGTTTTGAACTTTATTTAAAATTATGTAACAAATATATTAATTGCTATATTATACGGGTCGATATTTTAGTGTAGGTACCTACACGAACACAATTTATATATACAAAAAAAAAAAAATAAAAAAAAAAAATACTCGTAAATAGAAGTTTAATGAAAGTATTTAAAATTATTATAAGAAAAAAATGTCGTATTTTCTGTAAAAATAATTTCACCCAATAATATACCCCATCTAAACATATATAATGGTTACCACAAATTTAGAATTTTTTATTTTTTTATTAAGTACTTACGAGTATAATATTTTTTGTAAAATAATTGCTTAAACGCTAATTATTCCACTTTTACGGTTATACTTGTCAATTATATTATTATATACCTGTAGATGGTTAAACAAATATTATAATTTAAAAAATAGATAATTTTGTTAAATAACTATGTGATTTGAATATAAATTGCGAAGAATTTGTAGGCTAGATCTGAAGTCATTTTGGTCGCGGAAGTGGACTGTTTTATAATGAGAATTTCACAGTATGGCGCATAATTCACGATCGGTTTTCCATATATAAAATACCTATAGGTAAACTTGTAAAAAATACTTTTATATCGTATTCAGAATATTCGATTAAAATAGTATTAAAATTTAAAAAGTATAAATCGAATACATTTTTATATAATTAGGTAATATAATATTCAAAATAATAAATCAAATAGAAATAGGTACTTAATAACTAATATAATATACAAAGTATTTATTTAAATAAAAATTTATTTTTATTTTTTATTCGATAAAAAAGTATTCGAATATATTTTAAGATTGTATAATATTTGTTTTCAACCTTAAAAAATGTAAAAATTAATTATATACAAATCAAAAATTTATGATATAGGTATTTCAACTAATTTTATATTTCATACTAATTTAGACATTTTTGATGGTTAATTAATTAAATACAGCATAATCTAAAAATAGTATTTTAAAACTAAATAAAAATACTAGTTAACAGTACCTATTCAAAATAATATTCAAAATAGTAATGGAATACAAAAACATACGTATGTATTTAGATACACTAATTTATTTGAATATTTTACAAGGCTGCCTACAGAGAGGACCATGTCGGGTATAACTTATTCTTGATCTGTTTACCAAACGTATATTTTCATTTAAAGAATTTTTTTTTTGATCGAGGATAAAATTCAGTAGCGCTATTAATATCCTTCGGTTCGCATAAGATGAATTGTATTTATATCCATTTAACTAATCATGATATATCGTTATAAATTGTTAAGAATTGTGAATATTGAAAATGATCGTGGACAATAAAAGTGTATATTAATGAAAATACATCAGCAATCTAATATAGGTTATGCTCTAAGAAAGTAACCGATAATAATAAGTTCCGTGAACCGATGACATTTTTATGGATATGGGTACGACCAGAACTATACAGGCAGGTATGTATTTACGTACCATGGCTATAGGAAATAGGCAATCGTTTTCGTTTAATATATTATAATAAAATTCACATTTTCCTATATGCTGTGGCTACCACATAAATATTATTATGCCTATATTATTATAATATTCTCGAGAAATGTACGATGTACCTGTGTAATATGACGAAAACCAGTTTCCAAAACGATGTTAATATAGTATTAGGTATAACTAATAAAAAAAAGCCGCTCGATTGAGACATATGAAAAAAATAATAAAAATAAAAATTTAAAAAAAAATACTGCATATATACACGCACAACAACCTACATTATAATCGTCCTGAACGGTTCGCGTCTTGAACGCATATTATTATAATATATAGAAAAACAGTCGTCCTTGAAACCGATTTTCCCCGGCGTCGATATCGTGCGAACGTATGCACGAGGATAGCTGCGTTATCTTTTAATTGCACATTCGTAAACAATTTTCAAGTATATATACATATTAAAAGTTAATAATTACTTATATTATTAATAAACATAATATATTACTATATAATTAACCGCGTATAAGTATACTTATAAAGTTATAAATCATATTACATATTCCAAAAAACTATTATATTTAATTTTCCAAAAAAAGGGAAGTAAGTTTGAACAATTTGAATAATACAAACATTATTCATGGTCAAAGATTTAATTGATAAAACACGAATAAAAATATAAAATGGAACAGAATTTTACAAAGCTAAATATTTCACTCTATAATACAATATTAAAACCTTATGGAATATTAATTAATTACATTAAATTTCATAGGTGTTATCACGGAGATAATAGTGTTGACTCGAGAGGATTTAAATTTGTTATATTTGATAGAATTTGAAACAGTATTTATTAACTAAACATTATAATATATATACGAAATATAAAACGTTACGATTTTACTTTTGTTTAGAGGATTGAGCGTAGAAAAAGTAAGCTTTATTCGCGGTTTTCTCAGGCTTACATTGAATTTTTTTTTAATTATCACTCTTAAACACAAATATTACATAATATACGATATAATAATATGCAGATTACCTTAATGCGAAAAATATTTAAAATTCGATACAATATATTTTTTATTTTTTCGTTATGCACCGAGTACGCGCGCACCGCTGCGATTCTCGGGTATATCGACCAAACTTTTACACGCGGTTTGCGAACAAGACTATAACGAATTTCACGTGTGATGGCTGGAAGTTCTACGCGACGTGCGTATATAAAAATTAAAAACACTGATGTCGCAGTGGACTCTCATATTATAATATAATGCTCGCGGGTTTTAACATTCATCTAAGCATATATTTTTAAAATTTTACATAATTAATGTAATATTGTTTGCGAAATTAATGTTCCAAGAACAATGTTAAAATACAAGATATTTTTTCAATTCGTATTATATTATGTTTTATTGTTTTAATAATACTCGACCGTGAATAATTATTAGTTATTACGTAAGAATGTATAATATATAGCCAATAGGTATAGTATAATATAATATATAGAACTATACGCATATTTAATTATTTAAATGTTTCTACGATCTTTATATGAACGGAAATATTATATAATGATTTGTTAGAGAAATAAACTTTTTTTTTTTTTTTTTAAGAAACATAAAATGTAGGAAAATAATTTAATACATTATATATATTTATAATAATAAAATATACGTATAAATATATAGGCATAACGGCGAAAAAATAGAAAGTCTCTATCTTTCACACACACACTATTTCTAACATAGTGATGATGGGCGACGTAGGACAGGGTGTATTTAGTTTTCTTCGACGACGTGTATAATATATTCTGGTGATCCTTACTTAAACGACGAACGTACCTGTATACGTTATATTAATATAATAATATTATTTGTGTACAGGGTGATCGGAATTTCGTCATTACAATATTAACGGAAACGACGCTAAAAGCGGATATACACGTGATTCTCATTATTTCTGTAACGTGAAATTATGATCATCCTATACAATATGAAATATACTCGTCGATCGGTCGTGTTGTATTTAGATCCGGAAGGAGGAATGCTGTATCTCCGGTAGATTTAGCGTATAAGTAGGTTGACCGGACGGTTGCTGCCGCCGACTACTTGCCTACGGGCAGATATGCACCGTACACACGTGAACTTTCTCATCATGCAAGCCGAACTAGTCGTCTGGTGTGGCCGAGGTCGATTTTCATTCATTCCTCGATGTGGCCGTTATCAAGGACAGGTCTTTTGCCGAAATTCGTTCGATTCGCGTATTCGATTTACGAGTATATTATTTATAATGTTTATCGCATTCAATATAATATTATTACTGTCGCGTGTTCGACGACGAAAAAATACGTCATATTTTTAAGAAAAACAAAAAAATTACGTCTATATATATTATAATATATACGACGTGACTATATATAGGTATAATAATTATGTTATATACCTACATAACAATGATAATATTGTTATCATTCACGTGTGACGTGCGAGCGCCGCCGTTGGGAAATGAGCTGTATAAAAATGATCGAATCGCGCAATTTTGTCGTCTTTGTAGCACTGCGTATCGTTAAACCTATCTAAAGAGAAAAATGTCGAAATAAAACGCGCGCGCATACGAATATCACCTGTATAACGCATATTATACTCTCGAGATCTCGAACGAATGGAATTCACATAATAATGTATACCTATATGATAAGGTATTCGGTTTTAGACGTTAAAATAATAATAATAAATAAAACGCGGTCGTAAGGGGTTACCTGCCTATTACGGAATTATAATGAGATGAGTGATAACGAATACGTACAATAATATAAGGCATGACGCACGAGACTCGAATGGGCGAAGAAAACGCACGCCGCTCGGTGACAAATTATTGAATAATGGTGTTTTTACGCAGCGAGTTCGTATATATTATGTTTAATTGAAACGATCGAATATTAATATTATATATTAGAAAAATATAAAATGATATATTATTATAGTTGTTTGATTGTATAATAATTATTGATTTTACGCAATATTTTCTTATTTGTTTTATTTTTCACGTTATTGCGTCGAAAAACCAAATGGAAAACGTAAATAACAACACCTCGTATATATATAAAATAAATAATAATATTTATTATATTTCTTTCATTCTTTGTTTCATATCGATGGTATAACATAATATTATAATATTTACTAATTACACCATATTATAACGTATATAGTATAGTTACTATATAACAGCATACGAGTACAAAATGCATCGTTCGGCGATCGACGATGTGAAATCACGATTTATGACCAAATAATAATTACGGTTATAACGGTCACATATTATAATATTATAATAATAATAAATGTTACATCTTGCATTATTAACTAACCAAATTATATTATTATAGTGCGGATTGAATCATTGCCAGGACATTTATCTGTGAGCAAGTATTTTTGTGCACGCAAGTTAAAGGAAATCGTAATAAAATATAATATATATAATATTATAAAGACGAGGTTATTTTTTTTTATATTATTAAAATAATAACGGTGATATACTCATACATATACCTGTTGTATTCGATTCATCGCCGTTATTCAAATTATATTTGATTACAAAAAAAAAATTCACATTCATCGTTGTTGTTTGTATTTATTATAATATGAATATTATAATATTATTATATGTAATAGATATAATAATATGGCGTTTTCTTTGACATTAGAACTTAGAAGTTATTGTTACGCGTGGGCAAATAAGATATTTTGACATGCAATTTGAACTATGCAAGTATTTTATGAATAATAATTGTTATTTTAAACACGGGTTTTATAATATTAGTCGTAACATCGATTATGTATTATTATTCTCGATCGATTATTATCGAGTATAGGTAAATTCTAAGAGATTGATAAGCTATTATAATATTTATTGTCGTACAAATAGAAACTATATAGAAGTAATAACGTTTAAAGTTTTTACAGGTTTTTAAACATATTTATAATATTTTGTTAATCTCTCGTAAATATCGTCATAATTAAATTCGGTATAAAATTTATGTCTATATATGATTATAATTATATATTTTAAAAAATTAATATGCAGGATCATTTGGAGTAAGAATTTTATAGTTTATACGTTATATATATTTTTGTATTATTGATGTAGGTTCAATAATAATAATTAATAATATATATAGAACATACATTTTTTGTTTATAGTAAGTACGATTATTATTGAGTAACATCGATGTAGAATTAGTTAACCGTCAATGGAATAAGTAAACAGAATAACACACGATAGTGAATAAAAAATAAAAAATAAAAATAACGATACAGGTAGCATAATTATACGTATCATAGTGTCTAATAAAATAATAATGCTTTTGAGGGTTGTGAAACGAATGGAAGACAATGAATGCGTAATGTTAGCCCTTCATAATAAAATATTTATACAGAATGTGATGTTTTATAAATATCTTCCTCATCACCTCGAGGACCTTGGTTAAATTAACAAAGTGATAAATGACTTGTGTTGTACGACCGATCGTTCGGCATGTTATCTAGAGTAATATACGAACAATGGTATAAAATAACAAAACCAGAGTCGTAACGATACTGCATTACCACGCCGTCGAGGAAATACAATTATACAACGTTATAATATGTTTATACCGATATTATAACGATATTTACATAGAGCCGTGAGATTATTGTTAAGGTAAATTATAGTATTATATCGTTATTTCCGCAAAAGGGAAGCGAAACAAAGTCGAGACTATCTTTTTGCATTTTCATTTCGTAATACAAATAATAATAATATTTTAATTGCGCACGTGTCATCGTATTATCGTCGACAGACGACAATATTATCGTTTTTTAGGTTTCTGTATATAATTTCATAGTGTAAATACTCGTACTATGCGGAATCCTTATGTTCCCCTCGTGTCTGTGATGGTCAATAATTCTTATACCTTAATTCGTACCTATTTCTTTGTCGTGATTGTTATAGGTACCTACCTAACTTACTTATAAATTTATAATATATAGTTCTGGCTGTCCGAACTGAAGTTTGTAAAATATAAATAGTGCCTAATATAATATTGAATTTACGACTATATAAACATAGGATGAGGACAATTGATGTTGTAAGTAATGCGATGTTAAGAAAAAAATAATTGGAGATTTGAACACGCGAGTATAATATTATTTGATTCCTACCACTTTGGCGACATGTTTTTTTTCCAAAATGTTTTCGTTTAAAGGTATTTGTGTTTATTCTCGCGTGTTAAATTTTATACTTTCGCATCATCTCGAACAATCAAAGATTGAAATTATTATTGCCGCGCGTTTAGATTTTTCTGCTCTACATACGTAATCACGTTGTGGACTGGACGAAAAAATAACTAGGTTAAAGTTTAATTTACGCGCGCGATTTAAATTTTAATACTAATAGGTATACGCACACGCGGTAAATAGTCCATATATTAATAATATAAAATTAATGCGTTATTAATAAATTTTTTTTTTTTTAATATAATATAATAAATAAAACTATTCTAATTTGATAGTTTTCTTACGTGCGCGCTAAACACCGTTTGTCTATACTCTAAACAATATCTTATTATATCATATTATAGCATATAATATAAATATATATAAATATATAATATAAATATATTATAAATCATATAAGATTATTACACTTATTAGATTTTTTTCTTTTATGATTTACATGATAATTATAACATTCTGGCGTTATGAAATAAATAAACGTGTGATTTTATATTATGATTTACATCGGTGTATTTGAATTTTACAATTTTATAATATGTTTATTCGTGGTTTTACACGCAACACGCGACTATAATATTATTGTTGTTCGTTTTAATTCGACATTATTGTCTATATATTAAGTCTGCCGACAAAACTACTATAGGTAGTAATATGTAATATAAGTACATGCATAAATGTGTACATATTTTTGTAGACAAAAAAATAATTTTCTGTTACAGTCCGGAGTTATTTTTGAAAAGATATTAATTATTAATTAATAAATTAATTTATCGTTATTTACCCCATAATTTACTATACGATATTGTATGAAAATATAAAACGTAAAATAGTATCATATAAACTTGCTTCGTATATAGTTTCCACTTATACACGCTTAAACATAGCACGAGTTTAATATAATGAATAAGCTATAGCTTGATAATGCTTATTATTATTATTTTTTTTTAAAAACGAATACCGCAGAACGTCATTACATATTGTATATGATATAGATAACTATGAATAATTATATGTACGTACATAATATTATTATATTATCTATTATTTGTTAGAAGAAATGTAATTATTATAGAGTAACAATTAAATCAAATAAATTTCGATGATATTATAAAATATTTAAATATTTTGCAGTCATATAATAATATTTTATTGCAAATCGCATTGTTTTAAAATCGGTAGTACGAGTGTTATAAAATATGAAATTTAAGATTACGTTATTACAAAACATTTTAGAGGAAAAATATTATTATTTTATTTTTATTTGAAACTGGTCACCGCACGAACGTTTTTTTTTTTTTTTATAACGATAAACGATAAACAATAATTTTATAATAAACGTATTATGTGAAACGAAAAAAAGAAAACAACAATAATGATGATCGAATCACCGATACTCAGTAAGCACGATTATTTAAAATAAAAATTAGAAGAAAAATAAATAAATACAAATCCGTCTAAATGGTATTATTTTACTATTATATAACAAATTCGAACACAAAATTGTGCGTGTCTGGTAAATCGAAAAAGAAGAAAAAAAGGTCATTTAAATTGTTATACGATAAGCTAACGAATGTTAAGGCAATGACTACATATTTTTTTATAACAGCAGAAAAAATAAATTAAATTATACTATTTTACATAATATTATGACGTATCTAATCCATCGTAGACTATTTTGATTATTATTTTGTTATATTATCTATCGAAAGGTGTTAATTATTATAAAAATGATATAGGTACAAAAATTAAATTGAGTTTTTAATTTAACGGGGACTTAAATAATTAAATGTATTTTTCATTTTGTACAATTCGAACACGAACGGTGAGTAGAGACTTATAGTTTTTCATTTAGGACGATTCGAAATAATTTTTTTGTTGTTCAAGGGGGATGATTTCAATATAATTTAGTTCGACCTTTTTGTATGAAAACCAGACAGGTGCTTATAATATTATACAGCTGCGAAGTGGGTAAGTATGAAAATGACAATTCGTACTACGGTATCATACACGCGTTATTATCGTAATATTTATAATTTTACGGATAATCTTGACGAATTTGGGCTCATACGCAATAAATACGAGTACCTACATAAAAAAACGAAAAATGCGAATCACTTACTTTGTCGACGTCCGGATGAAAATATAATTGCAATTTTCGCATACGAACGAGTCCGGAATAAACTAAAACTGGGGGGAAAAACAAATTTTAAACACAAAACAACACTAATAAAACGGGCGTACGAAAGATCGATTTCGTAAATATATATAAAAAAAAAATCGGTTACGTTCGAACGCCGACCGGCTAGGGTGCAAAATTATTATATTAATATTATCTATATCACCGGAATGATTTTGGCGCGATCGCGATGTTATTAATATTATTATGATAATGACACTGCACACACGTTACCGTATACCAGGTAAATAATAATAATAATCATAATAATATAAAACGCAAGAATTTTTTGTAACGCACCGAACCACACGCGCGCGCGCACTGCTGTCGGTCGAAGCGCGTTTAACGGACACCGGGCCGCCTGAGTCACCAGCCGACTCGGTTAACCGTGGCGATTGTGGTGGTGGCGTCGGCGTCGGCCTCCGTAGTAACCGTCGCCGCGGTGTTTGCGCGCGCGGCGGCAGGTAGGTTTTCGAAAAACGGACAATGCGCCGCCGTTACACCGGGGGCCGGACGATAACAATATAATAATATTTATAACGCGCGTCGTGTATGGTTATTCGTTAATATTACAATTGACGGCTGAAGCAGGTGGCGTCTCTTATCCGCGTTGCGACGTTCCAGTGGTGGTTATGTAAAAAATATCCGAAGAAAGAGAGACAGAGAAAACATAATATTTTACGTAGAAAAAAAAAAGAATAAATAAAATAAGTCATATTATTTACGAATTTTTAATTTCTTTTCTTTTTATTTATTCATCCATTACCGGATAATATACCATGGTAATATTAACAACGAATAAAAAAAGAAAAAAAATATGTTAATTTCTTATTAAATTAATAAATTCCAAGTTATGTGTTATCAATTTTGAAAATTTATCGGTCTTATTGCAATTTGCAATTTGTTTATATAGACTATATTAAATATTTTTTCTAAAAAAAAAAAAAAAATATCATTTATAATAAAATTATACAATAAAAGTGCAAATCTGTAAAACTAAGTTTTTTTTTTTATTATATATTTATATTTACATTAAAATGACGGTATACAAATTATATGTCACTGATCAATAACTGCTTACTCATTATTTCAGTTACTATTTATAAATTCAATTATATTAGATACGACAAATTCCGAAGCCCAACGGCGGTGTTTCAATCTGTTGAGTTTATCTTTGAATGTAAATGTATTTCCATAACTTAATTTCTTATATGCTAACGTGTTAAAATCGATCGATATCCATTCGTACGGTTTACAATCTGAAAATAAAAAATAAATTCTAATATAGACTACCAATACAATATCATTATATTATTATTATTTGAATGAAATAGTTAGGTAATAAAGTTTCTGAATACAATAAAATAAGCGACGGATCATGAATTTAATTTCAATAATATTATAATAATAATAATAATAATAATAATAAAAATTAGTTTATATCGTAAATACCTGTAATATTAATATGATAATATTATCAATTACATTATAAAACCCTAACATCTACAGTTTATAATACATAATATTATATTATAGATAATTGAACGGAGAATAAAATTGTAAAATTATTTATGTATTTATAATATATTTATTAAAAAATAGTATTTAAATGAAAAAGTTACAAACTTTGACACAATGAATGGAAAAGAAAAATATCTGAAAACAATATAATCGTATAATATAAATATGATACCTATTCGATATTTGTGCTCAATATAGTCAATAAATATTATAGACATGCAAGTAAAATAAATAATAATAGGTATAATTATTTCTATTAATAAACGTATACGTATTATTATTAAGTTTAATGTACTAATACAGTAATACGAGTATATTATTTTGTATTTTTAATAATTTAGTAGTAAATTTACTCAAACACGTACTCGTTGAAAGGTACTGATCATTCCATTGAGCTGCGATACAAATTCATTAGTTATAAACATTAAATATTATAAATTACATACCTATATACTATATTAGGTATTTCTTTAGTGTGTATAGTCATGAATTTAATAATTAGAAATAAAAAATAATATAATATTTCATATTTTAGTTATATCTTATATAAGTTGGTTGTTAAAATTATTAAAATTGAAAGACATACAATGGGTGTCAATTAGTAAATATTTCAAATCTGAAATGTATAATTTTAAATTATTATGGACCAATATGTATCATTAATTATATAACTATGTAACATTTTTTTTTAAAAAAAATCCGTAATATTCGAATAGAAGAATCTAATTCAACATTGATTAATTTCCAAGTCCATAATGAAATTTTGAATTATAAATGTACGTATATGTTAAAAATCTCTTTTATTATCTACGTGTAATAACTTTAATTTTTTAAACATGATCAATTTTTTGGGAATATGCTATTTTCCAATTGGTAGACGAGTGTCTTGTAATTACATATTGTTATTATATATACGTAGTTATACTCGTATCTCATCTGTAACTACAATCCGTTTCATCCAAGAGTAAATTTGCTTTACAAATCACGACTGAGTCGTCGGACGAAATCACCCTCTCCTATGCACAAAATTGAATGAGTTTTGATACGTCATCTTTCATTGTTTTGATTCGTAATAAACTAATAACTAATATTATTGCAAATATCCTACCCAAACGCCGTACAAATTTATATAACGCCTGGTTTACTCTTGAATGAAATAACAGATTATAATCTTAATATATATTGTTTTAATTGTAATAATTGTTAATTTTATAACAAAACATTTACATCGAGGTCATACCTAATATATTAATATGCCTATTCATAATTATATACAAAATATTAAAATCATATATTTATTTTTATGTTATAAAAATGATAGTTTTATAATTATTTGTATATTTTAATTAAATTAAATTGAGATTAATATTAGATAATATATTTTAATCACGTACAACTTAAATTAGCACCAGGCCCAAGGTTATCTAAAAACCATTAAAATAATGCCATTATAGTAATTAGTAGGTATTTAAAATATAATATAAATAAAAATAAAAATTTAAATTTTTTTTTTTTTAATTTTTATTAGAAATAAACAATCTATACAAGTATTGTACAATAAGCTTATGTGCTAAGTGAACACAAAAATTTAAATTTAAAATAAAAATTTAAATTTAATTTTTATTTTTTCCTATAAATTTATGAGTGTAGGAACAACAAAAAATAAGAATATCTGAATATGTATCTACAATCTACTATTCTACTCAATACGAAATGAAGAATTTGTTACGTTATATAATAAATTACAATTTATGTTTATAATATTTATTTTGATAGGGATAAGTTTTAGAAATTCCTTGTTTCTTATATAATTTATTAGCAAGTGAATAGTTAAAGTACCTAAAAATGAACATTGTGTATTATGGCCACTTTTATAATAAATATTTTCTCACCCTGCATATTAGTCTTGCACTCTAGGATTTGAATTATTAGAATGGGTTCAATACACAAAATATGTGTACTTTAAATATATTAGTAGTATATTAGTTGTAAAAAATATATGTACTAATAACATAGTGTAAAACCAAAAATGAAGCCTTTGATAAAAAAAGAACAAGAATTACTCGTTCATATTTCGGCTAATCCTCGCGTAAAATTTCAATATGCAGTCTATTCCCAATATTGTGTTTAAATAATAATTTTTTATTTAAGATATTTATACAGAAATATTATTTGCGTATTGCATTACACAATTTTGAAAATCTTACTATATTTTAAATTTAAATAATGAACTTTAAAAATGTTCCATCGTTGTTTAAAATTATTAAGTCACTGTTTCAGTAGAAGTAATGATACTATTTTTATCAATGTATATTATACATTTTTTTTACATTTTTAGTAGAGTGTTACATTTTGTTGATATTTAATCGTGACTCCAAGTTAAAGCAAAACTCCTTAACAGTAACAAAAATTACCTAATTTAATTTCGGAATAGTTATGGCTATTTCTATTTTAAATTCTGCAAATTTGTATGTATATATTTTATAAAACTTTCAATTTTGAGTTTGTAATTCGGGGAATTTTAGATACATAGCCTAAAGTGGTATACATACCACTTAAAATAAATGTTATATTTTTAAAATCTCCTTGCTCAGAATTTGTTTTATTTGGATGAAGTATTAATTTAAATCTAATTTATTTAATTTTTATATTTTTAATTTAATTTTTAATAATGATATAAAACAAATTTGTCCATAGCTACAGAAAGGTATATTTAAGTTATATCACTAAGCTAGTAGTAAGTAAGTTAATCAATTTTCACTTATTTATAATTATAAATTTATAATATTTAAATTAAATATTTTTTAGATTGTATACCAATTAATTATTTAAAGTTTAATTACTTAATTGTTTTAGTATAATAATGATAGGTATATTATATGTGATATATAATTTGTGGTATATTTTAATTTAATTTAATTTTTATAACATTTTTTATTATTTTAGTTTAAAATAAAATTGAGCAATATCAAAATGAAATAAACAAAAAAATATATTTCACACAAATGAAATATTTCACGAAATTTTCATGAAATATTTCAAAAAAATAAATTTCATGAAATTTTAAAACCCTAATTATAACTATAAGTAGGTATTTATATTTTTTTTTTAAAATAAAAAATAATTACTTAAATGATATTTAAATAAAATAAATTGAAATATAAAGATAAGTTATACAAATTATATTACATACAACTTAATATCGCATCAGGCGAAGTCAACGTGTCTAGAAAAAAAATGTTATCATTGGAAAATTATTTCATAATAAAATTCCAAAAAGAAGTTTAATGTTCTAGACTTTCGTTACGATATATGATATTTTTTACCTTTTAAAATAAATTATGTTTGTCAGTATTTGTTTGTATGTCACATCCGTTTTTATGTGCTCGTTAATTATAATTAAATAGTTTTCCTATCATTAAATCAACGGAAGGATAAATAGGTAAATCCCACATAAAACATTATAATATTATATTAAAATAGGATAGTGCGAAATACCTAATTCATATTATAATTATTCATATTTAGTTATTTATAATAATGATTTTGCATAAAATTAACATGTATAATTTCCAACGTATAAAGAAAACGATGTTTTGTATTGTGCGAAGAAAAAAAATTATTTGAAATTTTTTTGTGATCCTCATTTAAGAATTTTAAATATAATTAAATATCTGATTGTAAATACGTATTATTATGTAAATAAATAAAATTACAAAGAAATAATAAGAATATTTTTTTTTCATTTATAATATTATATTCTATATCCTGAGCACACCGTTGATTATTAAATCCAGTGCACGTTTTTGCTCGGGCGAAATCGCAAATTCTATTGATTTATCGGACAAGTGGAAATAAACATTATGACGACATAATATTATTTTTGAGAACAATGACATTAAAATAGTTTATCAATTACATAAATATAATAATTTTAGAAATCTAGACATGTAATAATAGAGTACGAAATACACACAACTGTTGTAGTGAGTGGCGTAATTAGACATTTGTTCTGGGGATAGACACTTTTTTTATACACACAAAATGTTCATTATAATTTCAAGTATATAATTGGGAATATTATTAGTATTTTATCAATAATTTTAGAGTCAATAAATACAAAAAATGCAAATATTAAAATTATGCACCTATTTTAGATTCTGAGCGAAGCGAAATTGAACTTATGCGGCAGGAAGAACTACCAAAAATGACAAAAACTCAGCATTATTCACGAAAATTTTTAAAATACCTAGGTAAATTATCTGACTAAACTTCACTCAGAATCGTTTTTTCGAATGCAACGATTTGCATTAAAATTTTAATCAAAATACGACACTATATCCTCTACACACCTATATCCTACCTACACCACTATATCAGTATCAGATCTACTTTTTAAAATTTGTATGTACTATCTATCTACGTTATACATGAAATATTGGGATATACGTCATTTCGACGCGCGTCAAATGGACGCGGTCATTTCAACGCGGAACAATTTGACGCATACCACATTTGGACGCATTACAATATGGGCGCAAATAATTTTTTTTATTATAAAAAGATTAGAAGAAATATGCTATAATGAAAGTATTAGGATAGATGAAATGTTAACAGGTATCGCACATAATATACATTTTTACAAATAAAATCAAATTATTTATATTAATTAATAACAAAAATTATTTTGTTTTATTTTTACTTTATTTTATATACCTATATTTTTTTAAATAATTATTATATATAAGTAATACTTAACTGAAAAGAAAAAATATTATAATATAAATTATAAAAATTAAAAAATTAAATTATAATATAAGAATAATAAATAAAATGTTTTATGTTTTATTTGATTATTAATAATTAATAATTATTATTATTTATTACTATTGCGCCCAAATTGTAATGCGCCCAAATGTGGTATGCGTCAAATTTGCATGCGCCGAAATATGGTATGCGTCAAATTGTTTCGCGTCGAAATGACCGCATCCATTTGACGTGCGTCGAAATTTCTGCGTCGAAATGACAGGTCACCGAAATATTGAACAATTCAGAATTCTATTTAAATATAGTTTGTCGTAGTGTGACGTACTTACGTGTATACATTACACAACTCACAACTCACAATCACAAATATAATATAAATTAATATATAATATATCTAAGGTTCTGGAGATCTATCCCCCCCCCCCCCGAATTACGCCACTGGTTGTAGTTAACTAGTCACACCTAGAAACAGATTATAAAAATATGTATATAGGTTGCACCATTTCAATGTAGATTATGCGGCCATCTACTTGTAAGTTCCAATTTGGCATTATACAAATCCTTAAATTTGAAAACTGATAATATTATGTAATATTATAAAATAATTTGTTGAATAAGTCAAACATTAATCATTATTTTTCAATAGATAGTTCAAAATTCATAATTTAAACATTATAGTATATTATAATACATTATAAATTTTAATATTACATACTTGTAATGTAGTTCTTTGCATCAGATTCTGAAAACAATTATAAAATAATAATTTATATAAATGTTTCGTTGTTAAACTAAAAATATAATTTACAATAATGTTTTTAAAATATATTTAAAGTGAATAATAAATTTCCATTCAATATTACATAAATTAATACTTATTAAATTATATTATATTATAATTGTATAAAAATATTATTAAAGTTTTTACTGTATTTGTTTATTTTAAAATTTTATTTTTGATTAATTAATATATTGCACTCCCATAAGAGCCTATGCAAATTGTATTATCAGTATCCATTCTGGTTTTACTGTGACTAAATAGTTCTTATGTAATATAATACACGTATACGTATATTGTATTTCAGACACAATTATTTGTTTCTAGAATAATCATAAATTATTAATAAAAATTTGCATATTTATTTATTTGTTAATAATTTTAATAGTTTTATAACGATTAATTAATTTTTTAATATAACCTAATTCATTATCAGCTGTTAAAATATATTCTGTAAAAAAAGAAAAATATATATAAATATATATATATATTATATTATATACTATTAATAATTTAATATATATTAAATAAATTTATTCCTTTTATTGTTTAATCATAATTTATAAATAATATGCTATATTTATTTTCTATATTAAAATAATTAAAAAATTAATATCTGTAAAGAATATTATACGTATTATAGTAGGTACGTAAAAAAAAAAAAAAAAATATTGTAGTCAAATACTTAATTGCGATCCCCAAGTTCCATATTTTTATTTTTATTCCTACTGCACCAATAGTGTCATAGTATACATAAATTTAGGCTCTGAGACAAGTCACAATTCCTAATAAAATTATAATAAGATTTTCGATTTTCAAAGAATAAAAATATTTTTAACGTAGTGCGTAGATCATTAATGATTCATTATCAAAAAAATTTGACTATATAAATGAACAATTATTATTATTAATACATTATTATGTATTTAAAATAACATATAAATATTTGTGTTAATGTTACATAAAAATATATATTATAATATAGAGTAATGTAATTTTGAAGACTATATTATAATTTATAATTATATCATTATATAATTCTTAAGTTTAAAAATCATATTATGTAATTAAATTATTTTTGAAAGTATCTAATTATTGCATTGCATAGATGTTTAATTGAACTAACAAATTAGATTATTAATAATTATTATGCATTTAATTACCTCTGACAAAATCTTTAAAATAATCACGGAATTGTATGTCATAATTTAACATTTTATTATAATATGTTATTGCAGTATAATTTCCTGTATTGTATATAAAAATATATTTAAAATATTAGCGTATTATAATATTTGTACAAATTTAATGTATTACTTTTAATGTAGGTAATATATAAGCAGTTTTATTTTATTTATATAAATATGCACACTACAAACTACAAACATAATTTTCAGATTAACCAATTAATAATGAGTGGTATTATATTATTTTTAAATTGAATATTATAAAAAGAGCTGATACTCCTGCCGCACAGGATACAGGTGTGCGAATCATAGCGTTTAATTTTAATTATAATTTGAATGCAATGATAAACCATTGCATTCGAAAAAACGATTCTGAGCGAAGTTCAGTCAATTATAATTTTCGTTTGAACTAAAAATATCAACTTAACACAGCTATAAAAAAAATTGAGATTAGGGATTTTTCCAATATTTTAGTATGATGTTAAGTAATATGTAAGTATACTTCAGTAAAATTTTCAGACCCTAATACGAAAAATTGCCAATTTTATCAAACATTATATACGTAAAAACGAGAATTTTACGAAATATTCAATGTCCAATATTTTGTAGAAAAATGAACGTAACGGTTCCAAAATTTTACCACATATATATAATAGCTATGTGAACACCCAAACAAATTTTCAAGTCTCTATCTTAAAAATTGCCCGAGTTATCGAGAAATATAGAAATTAAATTAGTCAAAATTTCATTTTTCGTGAAAAATGCCGTTTTTTCGTCATTTTTTCGAAGTTTTTTCTACCGCTTATAGTCAATTTTGAGAAATTCGAAAAATGACCTAAATAAAGTACCAATTACATCCTTTTTGCTACCGGAAACAAACCCTATTCGTGAAAATCGGAGCATTATTTCGGGCGTAATTTTGTTTACAGACATAAAAAAAAAAAACACACATCATTGTAAAACCAATACATTCTTCGCTACGCTCAGAATCTAATATATACATGTATAATATCCATATTAAATCATTAGTTAAATTATTGAACGTCGTATAACATAGTAATAATTTTTAATATTTGTTATAGTTTTATAATGATGTTGTGTCTATGCATTATTTTTTATTTAGTTAATCTAAAATAAATAAATTCAAATATATAAAAAGGCAATTTATTTGTATAAATATTAAATAAGAAAATTTTAAATTTAGAAGTATTTTTACGGTGAACCTATTAATATTTTTCCATATAGTTCTTTATTTAATGTAGAATGGCGACGACAGTTAGCTACACTTGATGAGATTGAATGAATCACATATCGGTTTCGTGGGATTAATGGCCTTACCGTTATCAGGACAAGAATTAGTTAATTAGTTCACACTAATTTGAATAATGAGCGATTGCGTTTACATAATTGCTTTGATCTATAGACATCATTTTAAATCCTAGTCGATAATACAGAATGGAAATCTCATGGTAAGCTGGTACGGCTTTCCTCTTCGGATATAGCGCCATTTGAGTGGGGAGTCTATTTTAGTTGAAATGCAGCGATTGCGGAATAGCATAAACATTTAAATGTCGGGATATGTATTTAGAAGCATTTGAGTACAGTTCTAGTTCTGAGGCTGGTTTTTCCAAGCAAGTTTTAGGAGAATTTTGAAAATATCTCTCTACGCTACGAGGTTTTAATATTTCTAAAAGTACGGAAAATTTATATTTCTAATAATTAATTTTAATCCAAGACGATGTAATTAATTAATCTCATGTGTACGAGCAGTGTATCTCGAGATTTACTAAAGAAATAAAACATATTGACAAAATTAAATTCCTTATTTTTAGTTATACTTATAAGTATTATATTTAGGCAATAATATAATTTATTAATACGATTATTTAATTGTACTCGTAATATCTTCATAAACCAAATATATGAAATGATGATTTTTTTATAATTTTTTGAATATTTTTAATTTTCTTACTTGATATAAAATGATCACATACCTGCTACATTTATATTTCCATGGTTTTCATCTATATTAAAAAAAAGATACATTTATACTCGCATTGTAGTACATTATATAAGTAAATTGTAGATTTATTTTAAATTAAAAATAAAATGTTTTTACTTTATTCGTATTACATACTACTCGTATTATAATTATATTATATAGATTGTATAATATACATTCAATAAAATATTAATACTCAATATGGCAATATATATATATATATATATAAATATAATATATATATATAATGGCAATTATATAATGATAGTTATATATAATTATTGCTAATTATCAATAATTTATTTCATTGAGTTCACTACATTGCTAACTAGTAAAGGTTAACCTTTTTTTTTTTTTTATATACATATATGAAAAAAAAAAAGGAATAAGAGAAACCTTTAGGAACAAGAATAAATTATATTATGTTTAGTTAAGCTTTATGTAGAAATAGTGATTTGTAGAAGACATGTAAGTACACGGTACACTAAATAATTAAAATTAGAGTAGGGGTAGAGTATAATAATAATAATAATTAATAATTAATAAGATAGAAAGAAAGGACGGATATACTGGATTCTGGAGTAAGACCGAAAATAGAGATTAATGCAATGGTCCAGTTTTATAATTTATGTAGTGTTAGATATTTGAAGTCTCAATTCTAGATTTTGAGTGAAGCGAAGCTTTTGATTTAGGTCATTTTTTGAATTTCTTAAAATTGACCCTATGTGATAGAAAAAACAACCAAAAAATTATGAAAAAACGGTATTTTTCATGAAAACTGAAATTTCGACGAATTTGATTTCTATATTGCACGATAACTTAGATAATTTTCAACATAGAGACTTGAAAATAATTTTGGGTGTTCACCCAATTATGGAACCGTGACGTTTATTTTTCTACAAAATATAGATTTTTGAATATTTCCTAAAATTCTCGTTTTTATGCATATAATGATTGATAAAATTGGAAATTTAGGGTCTTAAGGTATGAAAATTTTTCTGAAGTTTACTTATATTACCTAGCAAGATACTAAAATATTTGAAAATTTCCAAGTCTCATTTTTTTTTAAGCTGTCTTAAGTTTAAACTTTTGGTATAATCAAAAATCTAAGAATACATATACTTGTATAAGTATTTCCTAATTATTTCTCAATGTTTTTACAATAATGATTAATAAAAAAAAACAAAAAATTTTGAAATAATTTGGAAATTATTAAAGTATATTTATATATGTATTAATGTATTTCCCAAATATTAGAAGAATATAAAGTTTACAATTTTTTTTATAAGTGTTTAAAATTCAAATTTGAGTTTAATCAGTATTTAAAGTATTTATATGGATTCTTATTATACATATTTAAATATTTTACAATAATATTAAATGAAATAATCAAAAAATTGGAAAAATATTGAAAATTGTATTGTAGCTCATATACATTTTACTTAACTAACTGAGTTCCAATTAATTGTGAATATATTACTTCACGTTTTTTTTTTTTTTTTTTTTTTTTTTTTGTACCTGTTTAAAGTATAAAAAACAGGAGAAGGGATATTGGTGAGGCAGGGATACAGGTATAAAGAGGATAGTGTTGAATTTTGATTAACATTTGAATGTAATGATAAATCATTACATTCTAAAAACGATTCTGAGCGATGTACTTTCAGATTTGGGCATTTTAGGTGACTCATTTAGAGGTTTTATGATAAATTATTTACTTACAAGTATATTGAACGTAGAGACTGATAAATGTAAACATTTTAATATGTACATATATTATCTGATAATATTCGCTCAAAATCGATTTCAAGAACGTAATTATTTATTATTGCATTCAAATGTTAATCAAAATTCAACTCTATCTTCTTTACACCTGTATCACCTTCCACACTAGTATCTCTTACCTTGTATTTTTGTGTTAATGATAAAGTGAAATAATAAAATATCATGCTATTCATAGTAATAAAAATTAATTAGTGAATTTATTTTTATTAAGAATAACTTGTGAAAGGAATATTTTGATATGCTACTGATATTGTTTGATAAAAATAATCCTATTATCTAATATATATATATTCTAATATATTAATAATCTAATGAAGTAGAAGTCATCAAGTCTTGAAAATTGTATGTTATTAATTTATTATATTTCATTGAATGGGATAATTTATTATTGTATTCAAATCTTAATTATTAACACAAAGTTGTTTTGCATTAGGTGCTGTATAACACAAACAATAATAATAATTAATATTGCTATTTCAATTGTCTAAAGCTTTTTCATTAATGTGACATTAAATTATAATCATATATAGGCTACATACCGTACGACTGTATAATCTTTTTAATTTTAGAAGCTAATTCATTTATTTCTATGTATTCTTTGAAAATAATTTTTAGAAAAGTTGGTTCATATCTATTACCAGTTTCCATTAAATCTATAAATAAAGAAAATCACATAAATTTTTCCGAAGTCATGGATTAGACAATGGATTGCAAATAAATAATCTTAATAATAATCTCTAATTATTTATAATTTCTGATTATAGAAAAATCATCATAATATATATTTCATGTATTATGTTTATAAATTATAATATATCATATATTATGTTTTCGTGTCGCGAAACTGGTCCATGTCCATGAATGTAGCGGTAATTTTGTTTAATTAATTTCCAACATGTATTGCTGCATTTTTTGGATTTTAAATTTCACTAACCAATCACAAGTGTGGTTAGGTTAAGTAAACCGGTAATTTAACATTTTTTTTAGCATTTTAACAACTAAAGGTTGTACTACGGTCCACGATGGCACGATAGGACCCACGGATGTTCGGCGATGTAAGTAGTCCTGGTCGCATAACAGGGCCAGTTTTCATGTCGCGGATTATAGTAGAATTGTGATGTTATCAATAAAATAATATTTTATATAAGTAAAAATTGATAATGATTAATGACAAATACCTAATATAAAAAATATAGTCTACTATTTTTATAAACATTAAAAAGTATATAATACAACAAAATAAATGGTATTTATCGGTTATCACGACTATTTCTAATCTATTTATTATCTGGTTCATTACTCCGTTATACTTGTAATATGTGTAAAAGCGACAGGTTAATTGTGGCTTATTTCCATTCATTTTCATGTTGGAAATTTGTTTGTTGGTAGCTATATTGGGGCGTATATTGGGGTATATGGCGTATACCTGATTTTGTATTTTGTTCATTAGTATACGTTATAAAAGTAAAATTATAGGAGTGCATATACTTGTAACCTATTTGTAAACCATTAAATTTTAATATTTTTTATTTTTTGTGAAGATTTTTAAAATAAAATATATGAAATTACATTATCACGTTTTTTTTTTTTTTTAAATAAGTTTAATAGGTACTACAAAATTTATAAAATGTAATTAAAATCGAATATTTTAGAGAAGTGAAAAAATTATATCGCATAAAATTATGAACCACAGTTTACTGCATATGGGTAGTCAGGATATCTGATAAGTAAAAATGTTTTTTTTTTTTTTTTTATAATTATTATTTTTCATTTAATATTTATAGCTATAACTAAGTGAAAATAATTCATTTTAATATAACCAGAAAATTTAATGTATAATGTATGAATCCTATTTTATTATTTTATAATTGAATTATAAAATAACTGGGTACTTACTATTTACTTCATTAATAGTTTCAATAAAATCAGAATATATACACATTAAATTTTCATAATGACCAAATAACAACTTTATAGCTAAAGGAGTGGTAGGCATTAAATTATGTAGATTGTTGATCTCTAAAACATAATGTAATCCTCTATTATTTTATTATTAATTTAAAATAACTAAAATATTAATATGAAATTTGTATGGGAATTTTATTTTATTTACATTATATATCAAAAGTAAATAAATTTTTCTTAAATAGGTATTCACAATTGCTTAAATTTGAATTTTTTAAATTAAAATCGAAAGAATAATATGAAGTTTATATCTATATTTATTATATTTTGTGTTAAATTGTGTTATTAAATACACTAATTTGAATATGTTATATATCTCTATATTTCACTCGGTATTGGTAATCCTTCAGTCCTTTACTATCATGGCTCCAATCCTACCTTGGTCCACGAATCCCATTTGTGAAAATTCATAGTGCTAATTCTGACTTGATAATAACACCTTCAAGAATCCCCCAAGGAGGACATCTTAGTTCTCTTCTGTTCATCATTTTCATTAATTCAATTAAAAGCTACCTTTCATTTTCAAAAGTCCTTATATTCGCCGATGACATTAAAATTTATTCTAAAGTTTCTTCTATCTCCGACTGCCGTCAGCTTCAGTCTGATCTCAACTCTTTCTGTTTATGGACTCAACGTATTAGCCTCACTCTCAATTTAAACAAGTGTCATATTATGATATTCCATAGAAAGCGAACTCCTATTACCTTCCTCTATACCCTTAGTGGCTCCCCTCTCGAACGTGTTTCTTTTGTTAAAGACCTTGGTATTTACCTAGTTCCTTCTCTTTCTTTCGAACAGCATATCAATATTATAGTAGGCAGAGCCTTAAAAGCCTTGGGTTTCATAAAGTGAAACACTAGTCATTTCACGTCTCTTACTTGTCTCTGTTCCCTCTATTACTCTCTCGTCCGCTCTATTTTGGAATATGGTGTAGTTGAATGGTACCTTTATCTGGCTAAAGACCAGTTAGGTACGTTTAGAGCGAGTTCAAAACCGATTCCTGTCTTACGTTGCTTTTCTGCTCAAGATTGATCATCCTCCCCATGACTATTCGTTCATCAGATCTTCATTAAATATCCCTACTTTTGCTTCTCGCCGTATAGATGCTGACCTTTCATTTATTACCTCTCTCCTAAATGGCTCAGTTGATGCCCCAGAACTTCTCTCCTTTATCTCTTTCCGAGTTCCGGTCCATTATACTAGGAATCACTCTCTTTACCTTGTCCCCTCTCACTTTTCTAACTACTCCCATAACCATCATCTGCATAGAATGCTTCGACTACTCAATAACTCTTAGGCCCGTAATCAATATTTTGAATTTATATATTAATGTAAGTTATTTAGTTTTTAGTTTTTGTTGCATTGTTCACTGTGTTTTTTTTTTATGTCTTGTTATTATAACTCTTTGAATTGCCGATTGGCGTTAAATAAATAAATAAATATATTATATTTTATGACATACTATTCAATATACATGAAAAATATTTTAGAAATCTATGAGCGCATTTTTTTTTTCACAATTATTCATAGTTTGAAATTTTATAATTTTATATGTGTTATTGTATATTTATGTGTCTGAAAATATTTTATTGTGTAGAAAATGTAGTCAAATAATCACTAATAGTGCATGTTTACGGTTGCGAATTACATCTAGTTGGATCATGTAGATGTAGAATAATACTTTTAAAAAGGCCTAAAATTGTCATTTTTCCCTAATTATATTTGATAAAATCAGCAATTTTAAGATTTACGGTATGTAAATTTTATAGGAGCTTAACTATATATTGCTTAACTGAATTGAAAATATTTAATACATAAATGTCTCAATTTTTTTATAGCCATTTACGCCACGACTTCCTAGGCAGCAAATAATTCTAGGTTACCGCAGCCATTAGAACATGTTATGTATAACTCGTATGTAAATGTATATGGCTGCTCTCAGTAAATGTGCACTAGTAAGAGCAGCCACGTGTATTTTAATGGAATCGGAATGTATCATGTATCGCCAAATGAACTTCGGCTAACGACTGACGATCTACGACCGTAAGTTAGTTGCTCAATAGTTTGGCTGACTGCCTAGTGCGTTACGGACCTTAAGTTGAAATTTTTAATGGAATCGAGTAACAATGATATTTATTTTTTCTTAATAGTTTGAAAATTTTATTGAAATTTA
Organism: Tetraneura akinire; assembly: GCA_021307375.1. Taxonomy (NCBI): domain Eukaryota; kingdom Metazoa; phylum Arthropoda; class Insecta; order Hemiptera; family Aphididae; genus Tetraneura; species Tetraneura akinire. The sequence goes on along the minus strand of JAIUCT010000020.1, from coordinate 4,272,252 downwards.
ATTTGATATTGCTAATTTTAGTATCAAAATTTGGGTTTTTTTTTTTACTTAAACGGTTTAAAATTGGTTCAAATTACTGAATATTGCCTGGAAATTGTATTAAAATTAAAAATATAATACAAATTAATGAATACTTAGTAATTTCTTAAGACTAGGTATATTTAAATTATTTATATTTCACCGTTGTGCCCGACAATATTAGATATAAGACGATTCGTATTTATTGCGATATTCAATTCTGTTAAGTTCTCAGTACTTGTTAAATTTTGTTGATTATTCAACAAATCAACCATAGCATCAACGTAATGATCTTCATCTGTGAATACTTATCGTTAAAGATAGATTAATTAGTAAGATAAAATAACACGGAATACAGAATATTCATTAAAAAATATAGATTATTTTTAAATTTATATTAATTTATCACATCAGATTCGGACTGACGTTTATTTTAACACTGTTCCCTTGGATCGTTATTTTGTTATTATTATGTACACACCATACTTAAGATGTATTTATAAGTAGATTTTTTATTGATTTATAAGTTGGAGAGCACTAGTATAAAATTTAAAAAATAAATAAATTCAAATATATAAAAAGGCAATTTATTTGTTTAAATATTAAATAAGAAAATTTTAAATTTAGAAGTATTTTTACTGTGAACCTATTAATATTTTTCCATATAGTTCTTTATTTAATGTAGAATGGCGACGACAGTTAGCTACACTTGATGAGATTGAATGAATCACATATCGGTTTTGTGGGATTAATGGCCTTACCGTTATCAGGACAAGAATTAGTTAATTAGTTCACTAATTTGAATAATGAGCGATTGCCTTTACATAATTGCTTTGATCTATAGACATCATTTTAAATCCTAGTCGATAATACAGAATGGAAATCTCATGGTAAGCTGGTACGGCTTTCCTCTTCGGATATAGCGCCATTTGAGTGGGGAGTCTATTTTAGTTGAAATGCAGCGATTGCGGAATAGCATAAACATTTAAATGTCTAGTTCTGAGGCTGGTTTTTCCAAGCAAGTTTTAGGAGAATTTTGAAAATATCTCTCTACGCTACGAGGTTTTAATATTTCTAAAAGTACGGAAAATTTATATTTCTAATAATTAATTTTAATCCAAGACGATGTAATTAATTAATCTCATGTGTACGAGCAGTGTATCTCGAGATTTACTAAAGAAATAAAACATATTGACAAAATTAAATTCCTTATTTTTAGTTATAAGTATATTTAGGCAATATAATAATTTATTAATATGATTATTTAATTGTAATATCTTCATAAACCAAATAATTATGAAATGATGTTTTTTTGTAATTTTTTGAATAATTTTAATTTTCTTACTTGATATAAAATGATCACATACTACTTTTATATTTCTATGGTTTTCATCTATATTAAAAATAGATACATTTATACTCGTATTGTAGTACATTACATAAGTAAATTGTAGATTTATTTTAAATTAATAATAAAATTTTTCACTTTATTCGTATCACATACTACTCGTATTATAATTATATTATATAGATTGTATAATACTATAATATACATTCAATAAAATATTAATACCCAATTGCCAATTGGCAATTATATATAATGATAGTTATTTATAATTATTGCTATAAGTATCAATAATTTATTTCATTGACACCACTACATTGCTAACTAGTAAAATTGTTAAGTTAAACTTTTTCATAATAATTAAGGAAGCTCAGTACCTAACATTATTGAATATTTAATTTTCATTTGCATATTGTAATATCATAAATATTATCAATATCGTCTCACATAACACAAAGTCTCGTGAATGACAAACTGCACGGTATGTAATATTTTATAATTACAGATTAATCAAAATATGTAAGATATATGTAGTCAAGTACACATAAGACTATAAGAGAACAAGTAAATCATTCATGAATAAAATAGCGTGTTAGAATATTCATATCTCATATGATGATCGTTTATAATTTATATGATCCACTTACACAATATAGCAAAATATTAGACGCCTCATTCATATATTAAATTTAAAATTTATGGTAGTTTCAGTTTAAATCATATTCTTCTATAACTTATAAATCTTAAATCCTTCTATCCTATAATTTATATTCACTTACATTACGTATATGCATTAATCAAATTGATTACCCAATAAACAGGTAATAATATACCTTTAATTTTTTGAAATAAAGAAGGTAGTGAAGAAATAAGAATTATAAATTTTCTATTGCTGAAACCATTTAATTATAATTTCCTATACTGTTCCGATTTTCATAAATAGCATATGTTTCCGGTTCGAAAGTGGATGTAGTTGGTACTTTATAAAGGCCATTTTTCGAATTTCTCAAAATTGACGGTATGCGATAGAAAAAACGACGAAAAAAGGGCTTTTTCACGAAAATTGAAATTTTGACGAATTCAGTACTTCACGATAACTCAAGCAATTTTTAAGTTAGAAAGGGATACACAAAGTCCTACATTTTGTAGAAACATTAATGTAACGGTTCCAATATTTTATCACATATATGATATATGATAATATAGTACCTATTTCCACATCCAATAAAATTTTTAAGTCTTTTACTTTAGAATTGGCTGAGTTATCGTGAAATATCGAAATCGAATTCGTCGAAATTTCAACTTTCGTGAAAAATTCAATTTTTTAGTCGTTTTTTCTATCACATAGGGTCAATTTTGAGAAATTCGAAAAATGATCTAAATAAAGTTACAACTACGTCCACTATCCAATTCTCATTCACCTATATCCCTTCCACACCACACCAGTTTACCCTTCCCTTTTTTATTATGCATAATAAATATATTATTATTACTCTTATTTAATATACTACACACACCATCTGATACAAAATCATATTATATTTTACGCTTCGATTAAAATTTATATATATATAAATATTATATATATAATGATTAATTTGTATTAATCGCCTTCAATTTATGAATATGGGAATTATCTAAGAAAAACATAAATTGTGGTTTTTATTACCTGCATTCCATTCATTAATTTTATTGTTCCAGAGATATGATCCAATTAAATTATCCAATTTAGTTTTGAATTCATTAGCTTTATTCATTCGGTTGGTATTCATCAGGTAATCTAATTTATATTATGATAATGTGTGTAGGTTAGGTAAACTTTATAAAAATAGTAGTTAGTTAAATTAATTTTTTTTATAACATCATTATTTTAAAATAAATATTACGTAGCAGTTGTCTAAAATTTATAATAATAATAATAATAATAATAATAATAATAATAATAATAATAAT